>CM017556.1:58041605-58497963 GCA_007844125.1 Sinonovacula constricta
ATTCTACATAGTTTCAGCTTCCTTTTGATACCAAAAGGTTCAGATTACCTTCAAAATTGGAAATTTAATGCCAAAACATAGCAACAGACTGTTACTAAAGAGAAAAAGTCCATGTCACACATTCTACTTCCGGTCGGTATTTAGTGTAACCACCCCTATAACCGAAACCGGAACTACCCAAAGAAGCGCCACCTCGTTCAAGGGAGGTAAATACGTAGCGAAATCAGGGATAACTCCGTATATCGGTAGGACCCCATTAATTGAATGTTTCATGTTTTGAAAATTAAGAAGCAGAACGTCAAACAAACATTATTATAAGAAGGTAGAAGGAATTTTATGTTGTATTCGATATTTTTTTTATTTTGTAAATTTATTGTTTGAGTTACAAAAATCTAATACAAGATTTTTGCTTTTAAGAATAGGGAGGATTGTAACAATATTACCGACCTAGCCTTTATACCATACATAGATTAGCCTTAAGGGCACATATATACATGGACAACATCTATTGGTCATATGCTAAATATGTAAGACATCTAGTGCATGCAAACATGCGCGTGGTCAGACCAGTACAGACGACAGAACAGCACAGACCGCAGAACAGCACAGACAACAGAATAGTACAGACGGCAGAACAATAGAGGCAACCGACAAGAGAAGAACACGGCCGACCGACAAAGGAAGACGCTCGACTATCGGCCTGTTAAGATGTATATGTACTGCCTCTATTCATCATGAGACTATACATTAAATAAACTTTGTCATCTTCAAATGAGACTTTGGAGTGTGTTTAGATCCCCACACTATGTTACAATATTATGGGGAAGGAGGTATGAAGCCTTGAAGCCTTTCAAGAGTGCGATGCGGTCTCACAATAAACACAATAATCAGAAATGTAAAAACATAAATCACAAACCAGGAACACAAAAGATGAGTTTGGCATTACATAATTTTTATTTGGATCAAGTAAAATTTCGACAAACAAGTTCTAAGGAATTCTTTTTTAGTTATTCTAAAAAAAACTCTAATAAACTACGCGTTCACTCTCATATAATCATACCATGCCTATAAATGCAGACAGGGGTACAACGCAAATACAAGCAAAATTTTTCATCTGACGTTTAGATTATGTGCCTGGTCTTGGTCGCTTTAAATCCCGATATTAAGGGAAAGAACGATTCACATGCCCTTTTTATAATAGTTCGGATTGGCTTGACTCTTGCGTGATCCATACGAGGCAAGCCTTACACTTACAAGATAAGTAATTGGCGCGAAGCATGAAATGCGACGCAAAAACCGGAACAGGCAAACATGTTAAAGCAATATGGGAGCAAGTAAGAAGACATATTTGAAATGTTATGGTTTCATTTGATAGTTTTCAGTGTGAATAATGTATAATCCTGAGACCATAGAGTGGATAAAACATAAAAAAATATAAAGAAAACCCCAATATCATTTAGTAGGTTTTTCAAGATGTTACAAACGTAGAAGAAAAAAAAAAATGGCAAAATTATTAAACTTAACTATAAAACTTAAGTGTACAGGTAGAAAATGCAGGTGAGCAGCAGCTTTACATTATATAAATTATGATTGTTTAGGTTGTATTTTTCAGGAACATAGTATGTTTTTTCCGTTCTCAGTATCTCATGGTTTATTATCAAAGTTGTTTGCATGGAAGCATTTTTGTATCTGGGCAATGTACACAAAGAGCAAAGCTTAGTGCTTCCTAAAATTAACTCACTTCTGACACTTTAAAGATGAATGGCAAAAACTGGAGAGAAAGAGTAAACAGAACGACCTGGCATGTCATTGATCCGATGGAAATAATGTTGTAACAATTCAAAGTTTGGACTGTTTTGTTGCTTATAGATAATCTCACTTTATTAACATGCAGTCATAACATCGAAGCAATCCTACCTACTTACGGAAATATGAATATGTAAGGGCGTACCGAGAATCCATGTTCAATGCTTAGACATTTTAATGATAAAACCCCCAAAATATATACAATATACAAAAAGCACTAGTTACGAGCCTGGTTTTATAACGGTTCCCTGCCTGTACACAAGCTTTTTTTTGAAGTGCTACTTAGGCTTTATAAGTATTTTGAAAAGCACGTACTAGAACATAAATATTCTATTTTATAATTCTATAACAGTTCCCTGCTTACAATGTGTGTATTGTAGCGACATACAGTCTTTTAAAGGTCTCCTAGAAAAAATAAGATTTTTTAACCATACTCAATTGAACTATAGGAACTTTAGAGGAATTTTAGAGGAACTGGTAATTTATGAAAATAGACAAAAATACAGCCACCTCTCTTTTCATGAGTTTTGTCAATTTTATTTAATGACAGCTTCTTTAATGGAAAGATGTGACAGAAAGTATGGATAATGCAGAATGGCAAACATGTCGTGGATAGTACGGATAATGCAGGATGGCAAACATGTCGTGGATAGTACGGATAATGCAGGATGGCAAACATGTCGTGGATAGTACGGATAATGCAGGATGGCAAACATGTCGTGGATAGTACGGATAATGCAGGATGGCAAACATGTCGTGGATAGTACGGATAATGCAGGATGGCAAACATGTCGTGGATAGTACGGATAATGCAGGATGGCAAATATGTCGTGGATAGTACGGATAATGCAGGATGGCAAACATGTCGTGGATAGTACGGATAATGCAGGATGGCAAACATGTCGTGGATAGTACGGATAATGCAGGAATGCAAACATGTCGTGGATAGTACGGATAATGCAGGATGGCAAACATGTCGTGGATAGTACGGATAATACAGAATGGCAAACATGTCGTGGATAGTACGGATAATGCAGGATGGCAAACATGTCGTGGATAGTACGGATAATGCAGGATGGCAAACATGTCGTGGATAGTACGGATAATGCAGGATGGCAAACATGTCGTGGATAGTACGGATAATGCAGGATGGCAAACATGTCGTGGATAGTACGGATAATACAGAATGGCAAACATGTCGTGGTTAGTACGAATAATGCAGGATGGCAAACATGTCGTGGATAGTACGGATAATACAGGATGGCAAACATGTCATGAATGGTATGGATAATACAGGATGACATGTCGCGGATAGTACGGATTGTGCAGGATGACAAACATGTCGTGGATAGTACGGATAATACAGGAAGACAAACATGTCACATAGCGCATGGATAATGCAAGATGACAAACATGTCACAGATGATATTAATTATGCCGGGTGAGAAAGATGCCACGCGTAGTACGGATAATGCAGGATGAAAAACATGTCAATGATAGTTTGAATAATGCAGGATGACAAACATGTCAATGATGGTTTGAATAATACAGGATGGCAAACATGTCACAGATGATATTAATTATGCCGGGTGAAAAAGATGTCACGGATAGTAAGGATAATACAGGATGAGAAACATGTCAATGATAGTATGGATAATGCAGGGTGACAAACATGTCACTGATAGTATGGATAATGCAGGATGACAAACATGTCAATGATAGTTTGAATAATACAGGATGGCAAACATGTCAATGATAGTATGGATAATGCAGGGTGACAAACATGTCACTGATTGTATGGATAATGCAGGGTGACAAACATGTCACTGAGGGTATGGATAATGCAGGGTGACACACATGTCACTGATGGTATGGATAATGCAGGATGACAAACATGTCACTGATGGTATGGATAATGCAGGATGACAAACATGTCACTGATAGTATGGATAATGCAGGGTGACAAACATGTCACTGATAGTATGGATAATGCAGGATGACAAACATGTCACTGATGGTATGGATAATGCAGGGTGACAAACATGTCACTGATAGTATGGATAATGCAGGATGACAAACATGTCACTGATAGTATGGATAATGCAGGATGACAAACATGTCACTGATGGTATGGATAATGCAGGATGACAAACATGTCACTGATAGTATGGATAATGCAGGATGACAAACATGTCAATGATAGTTTGAATAATACAGGATGGCAAACATGTCAATGATAGTATGGATAATGCAGGATGACAAACATGTCAATGATGGTATGGATAATGCAGGATGCAGGCTTGAATAACGCAGTGTGACAAAGAAGGTATAAATAATGCAGAGAGACAAATATATGACAGAAGGTATAAATAATGCAGAGTTACAAACAATGGCAGAATGCATGAATAATACATGGTGATAAATATGCGACGAAAGGTATAAATAATGCAGAGAGACAAATATACGACAGAAGGTATAAATAATTCAGTGTTACAAACATGTCACAGAAGGCATGAATAATGCATGGAGACAAACGTGTGATAGAAGGTATATAATGCAGAGTGACTAACACGTGGCAAAGGCTACTATTAAACATTGAATAAAAGTCATACATTTGTTTTCAAATTCCACATTTATTTTTAGTAATAGTTTCACGCATTCAATTTGTAATTACACTTCTTAACAACAAAATATATGCTAGTATTATTATATACATGTAGTACATATGTTCTAATTGCAAATAATATGTAAGATGTATACTATATATCTCTAACATACTTAAAACATGTCACGTAATCCAGCAGCTTTGTCAGAAGTAGTCTCCCTTACTACAGACAACGGATACATGACTTCACAATTCCATTTGTTTAAACGTTAAAATAACATAGTTGTTCTTTTTATACGAAAGAGGAAACTAAGAGGAGTATCTAAAACTTATTCCTTTCAGTTATACATAAAACTGAAGTCAGATATTGAAGCTTTATATTTCCCGCTGTAATCAGGTGATAGAACAAGTTTTAACAATAAGTCTTTACATGTGTCCCCCATTTTTGTGATGGAAACTTACTCATAATTTTTTCAGATATTTTCATTTTATTTCGGTGATAATTCCTATTTAAAATGGAGTGAGCTGGACACAAGTAGTATAGGAATAAACTGCGCTTAAATTTATAAATGTAATGTCTTAACACAGGATATAAAAATACAATAACCAGACAGAGAGTATTATATTATTTACAAAGAGTTTGTGACTTCTTTAACAGGGGATTATGTATGTCCATGTAAATTTAATGTGCGAAAGTGATGATAATGATGTGAGAATACATGGTGTATTAAAAAATGTAAGTTCAAGTCCCTGAAGAATAATTAGGGGTATATGCTGACATTTACTATACTACATCCTGTCATATATATGCTTTATATAACAAGATATGTGAAATAGATTTATGTATATTAACTATAACAATTCTTTTTTTAATTTCTTTAATATGCCAGATGTCATGTTTTAAGGCCACGGTCCTGCTTTTAAATGTCTTAACAAACAGGTTTGTAAACTCTCCAGGCATCAATTCCTCTAATGTCCAAGTTAATGCATAAATACTAGTAAGTGTTATTTAGGATTGGAGTGTGGCGTGGTGTGGGTATATACATTAGTTAATAGCTTCAGTCATTATAGAATGCATTTACTGTTATTAAAAATAGAACTGCAACATCTGACACACAAACTCCACATCACTTACATATAAAATATGAGCCTAAGTTGAAAACTAAATTAATAAATAATTAGTTTGTCTGTCCAGGATTGACAAAAGCGTTAAGATCACGTCACATACCATGTACCTGTCTGATTAATCCAATTTTATTAACACATCTCACTTTTCTTTCGCGATTTAGTGTTCAAATCGTCTTTGCCTAGTCTAAATTATGAGATTATGCAGAAATTATGCCCAAATTCCCTAAAGCAGTGGTTCGATATTGTTCGATTAATTTGATATAGCCAAACTATATCGGATATTACCTGTAAAGCTATACAGTGATTTGGAAATAACTATTCATGCATTGAAATATTTAAATGTCATGACGCCCCGCCCCCTTTCCCTAAACACACGCACACACTATTGTTTAAGCTAGTCCTGGCAATGTTGTATATAGACCACAGAGTACGCGTTTTATTGTTGTTTTAGGGTTCAACATAAGTTACTGATGCTAGAACAATTGTGTATCCTAGCGGTATGCCCTAAACCATATTGTGGCCCGCTTCACTTACAGCGCACAAAGAGTTGTTACATAAAAAAACTGATCGGAAACAGAACTTGTGACAGGGGCCTCTTTATTTATTCTTATGTTATGTAACCGCAACGTATTTCCGTTTTTTAAATAATCTTAATCTTTTAATGTAAATAGAAAGCTAAAACTTCATAGAACTGAAATAAAACAAAATAGGCCGTAATAGACTTTTACCGAAAGTACATGTTCTACTGATATTTGTCAGTTAACGACTGGAGGAATTTAATTTAATGAAACAGAAACTCCTTACTAGTTAAAAATGCTTGATTATTTCAGGGGCTTTCTGATAAACAAATGAAAGCTCGTTTCTCGTTTGTAAAGTTATTGTGGTCAGTCGTAACTGGATAATGGTGAATTTTCTTTCCAAAGTTTTGCGATTTACAATAGACTATAGAACAACTTATTTAGTGGCTTTAATCACAACGACAATACAAACAGCATTGTAAACATCGGCCTACTTGGTTTCTTTTGTTGGACAAGATCTCTTTGGCTGCGATTTCCTGTTATTGCTGCTACATTATTGTTCCCATGAAAATTGCCATTCGCATAATCTTCGGCCCTTTCCGTACACGTTCGGAAAAAAACCTCAAAAGTTAGCGAATTGACACACCGAGATTCCCGGTATGTGCTTCGGACTTCCTAAATCGTTAAGTGCTCCTGCATATTTGAAGAAAGAAAGGTTGCCACTTAGAAATAACACAATCAAGGTATCAAAATGTCTTATTTTAAACAATGCTTCGTATATCCACATCAAACCATACAGTTAGACGCATGTGTTTAGCTCAAGTGAAGTCTGCAACACATGAATCGATACTGCAAACAGTAACAATTAAAACAGCTTAACAACATTTGTATTCAAAATAATAATAGTTTAAAATATGAATTCATACATTTCAATATGTTTCTAAAACACCACGTAGCTCTACATTGACAGCATGACCTTTCGAATTTCTTGAATTCTCCAAACTTCCATGATGTGGGTCTCAAATGACCCCCCATAAATTTTGAGTTGGCAGCAAAAGTGAGAAAAAAAATGAACAAAAATATAGGCAATGTCATTTGGTCATGTAGTCGTTTCATTTTGAGGATACAAATGTACATTCTCTCATAATACAATCAGTAATAAAATTATGAAAATAGAACAATATGTGTACACAATAAATAAAAAAACTACCTGTATACAATTTTCATAAAATCATTTTAAACACTATCATACGCAATGTATGTCTGGTGAATTGTTGTACATAAAGCAATTATTTGGAACTAATTATACAAAATGCATCAGGAAGAATCGTTCTTTTTGACATTATTTTCTTACAATATTTCCCTCAAAATCGAAGTACCAAACTTCGCGCATGTGTAGCCATACGACCCATTGAAATATTTGGTAATCATGTGTCCGGGCATAGTGATATAATTTTCTATGGATCCAATTCTAGGCATATTCATCTTGTCTGACATCCGCCGAACAAAACGATCGTGATTTCAGGAAGTATCATTGCACCAGATACATCCGAGGGATGATTGTCCCGAGGACGGAATTACCCGAGGAGTTCCGATTGGATAGGATCATCCCTTAGATGAATCTGGTGCAATGATACTTAAAGAATCGGTACTTTTTGTTCGCAGGAAGAAGAATACGCGACAAAAAGTTCTTAAAAAGGCGACTAGTATAGTCCAATAAACCTTAATTCATCAATTTACATTTTACAATGCGTAAGAAATACAACTGTTACGACATGCTCAATGGAGATTACACATTATTCATCTTTTCTTTTTTTATTACATGATATGTACCGACATGTATATTTTCGCGAAGTTCTTCCTTTATAAATCCTACAGATAATTCATTAATAATCCGAGCTGTTCCGAACGACCGTGTAACCGGCTTGATTAGTATGCATATCTAAAGTACCCTGCTATAGTTTACCGCTGTAGAAGTCCGGCAACTCGGGTTGTCTGAAACATACATGTATACAAATATTAATTGTGTAACGAGACATGTGAGAAAATATTGATGTCAATTAACGTATAAAGTTATCAGAAACAGGTCATTTTATAGTGATTTTGTCAATTTTATTATCTGTTGGTTATTATGTATTAAAGGTTTTTATGGCTTAATTTAAGTGTTTAAACTGATGCATCAAACAATGATATTAGCTCATGAAAATAGAAACTATAAGATTTTATCAATGTACACAATACTATTAACCCTCCAGCCACTTCGTACTCACTACTTCACTCGGTTCATTTTAAACACTACGGCACTTAATAGAACAGCGTCCTCATCCTACACCCTCCTCCTGGCTCTATCCCTGCTCAAACACTCTAACACTTCAGACACAATAAACCATTTGTCCGCTCTAAACAACTCGGACCAGTCTGACACGCCATATCACTCAGACAAGCTACACGACTGGGGCACTCATGACTGGGGCCACTCTACACCGCTGGAACACTCTTTGCAATCAGAATATTTTACACGACTGGGGCCACTCTACACCACTGGGGCATTCTTTATAACAGTAATACTCTAAACGACTGGGGCCACTCTACACCACTGGGGCATTCTTCATAACAGTAATACTCTACACGACTGGGGCCACTCTACACCACTGGGGCATTCTTCATAACAGTAATACTCTAAACGACTGGGGCCACTCTAGACCACTGGGGCATTCTTCATAACAGTAATACTATACACGACTGGGGCCACTCTACACCACTGGGACATTCTTCATAACAGTAATACTCTAAACGACTGGGGCCACTCTACACCACTGGGGCATTCTACATAACAGTAATACTCTACACGACTGGGGCCACTCTACACCACTGGGGCATTCTTTATAACAGTAATACTCTAAACGACTGAGGCCACTCTACACTACTGTGGCATTCTTCATAACAGTAAACTATACACGACTGGGGCCACTCTACACCACTGGGGCATTCTTCATAACAGTAATACTCTAAACGACTGGGCCACTCTACACCACTGGGGCATTCTTTATAACAGTAATACTCTAAACGACTGTGGCCACTCTACACCACTGGGGCATTCTTCATAACAGTAATACTATACACGACTGGGGCCACTCTACACCACTGGGGCGTTCTTCATAACAGTAATACTCTACACGACTGGGGCCACTCTACACCACTGGGGCATTCTTTATAACAGTAATACTCTACACAACTGGGGCCACTCTACACCACTGGGGCATTCTTCATAACAGTAGTACTCTAATCGACTGGGGCCACTCTACACCACTGGGGCATTCTTTATAACAGTAATACTCTAAACGTAACAGTAATACTCTAAACGACTGGGGCCACTCTACACCACTGGGGCATTCTTTATAACAGTAATACTCTAAACGACTGGGGCCACTCTACACCACTGGGGCATTCTTCATAACAGTAATACTCTAAACGACTTGGGCCACTCTACACCACTGGGGCATTCTTCATAACAGTAATACTCTAAACGACTGGGGCCACTCTACACCACTGGGGCATTCTTTATAACAGTAATACTCTACACAACTGGGGCCACTCTACACCAATGGGGCATTCTTCATAAAAGTAATACTCTAAACGACTGGGGCCACTCTACACCAATGGGGCATTCTTCATAAAAGTAATACTCTAAACGACTGGGGCCACTCTACACCACTGGGGCATTCTTCATAACAGTAATACTCTAAACGACTGGGGCCACTCTACACCACTGGGGCATTCTTTATAACAGTAATACTCTACACGACTGGGGCCACTCTACACCACTGGGGCATTCTTCATAACAGCAATACTCTAAACGACTGGGGCCACTCTACACCACTGGTGCATTCTTCATAACAGTAATGCTCTAAACGACCGGGGCCACTCTACACCACTGGGGCATTCTTCATAACAGTAATACTCTAAACGACTGGGGCCACTCTACACCACTGGGGCATTCTTCATAACAGTAATACTCTACACGACTGGGGCCACTCTACACCACTGGGGCATTCTTCATAACAGTAATACTCTACACGACTGGGGCCACTCTACACCACTGGGGCATTCTTCATAACAGTAATACTCTACACGACTGGGGCCACTCTACACCACTGGGGCATTCTTTATAACAGTAATACTCTTAACGACTGGGGCCACTCTACACCACTGGGACATTCTTTATAACAGTAATACTCTAAACGACTGGGGCCACTCTACCCCACTGGGGCATTTTTTTATAACAGTAATACTCTAAACAACTGGGGCCACTCTACACCACTGGGGCATTCTTCATAACAGTAATACTCTAAACGACTGGGGCCACTCTACACCACTAGGGCATTCTTCATAACAGTAATACTCTAAACGACTGGGGCCACTCTACACCACTGAGGCATTCTTCATAACAGTAATACTCTAAACGACTGGGGCCACTCTACACCAATGGGGCATTCTTTATAACAGTAATACTCTAAACGACTGGGGCCACTCTACACCACTGGGGCATTCTTCATAACAGTAATACTCTACACAACTGGGGCCACTCTACACCACTGGGGCATTCTTCATAACAGTATTACTCTACACAACTGGGGCCACTCTACACCACTGGGGCATTCTTCATAACAGTAATACTCTACACAACTGGGGCCACTCTACACCACTGGGGCATTCTTCATAACAGTAATACTCTAAACAACTGGGGCCACTCTACACCACTGGGGCATTCTTCATAACAGTAATACTCTAAACGACTGGGGCCACTCTACACCACTGGGGCATTCTTCATAACAGTAACACTCTAAACGACTGGGGCCACTCTACACCACTGGGGCATTCTTCATAACAGTAATACTCTACACAACTGGGGCAACTCTACACCAATGGGGCATTCTTTATAACAGTAATACTCTAAACGACTGGGGCCACTCTACACCACTGGGGCATTCTTCATAACAGTAATACTCTACACAACTGGGGCCACTCTACACCACTGGGGCATTCTTCATAACAGTAATACTCTACACAACTGGGGCCACTCTACACCACTGGGGCATTCTTCATAACAGTAATACTCTACATGACTTGGGCCACTCTACACCACTAGGGCACTCTTCACAACACGAATACTCTACACAACTGGGGCCACTCTACACCACTGGGGCATTCTTCATAACAGTAATACTCTACACGACTGGGGCCACTCTACACCACTGGGGCATTCTTTATAACAGTAATACTCTACACGACTGTGGCCACTCTACACCACTGGGGCATTCTTCATAACAGTAATACTATACACGACTGGGGCCACTCTACACCACTGGGGCATTCTTCATAACAGTAATACTCTAAACGACTGGGGCCACTCTACACCAATGGGGCATTCTTTATAACAGTAATACTCTAAACGACTGGGGCCACTCTACACCACTGGGGCATTCTTTATAACAGTAATACTCTACACGACTGGGGCCACTCTACACCACTGGGGCATTCCTCATAACAGTAATACTCTAAACGACTGGGGCCACTCTTCACCAATGGGGCATTCTTTATATCAGTAATACTCTAAACCACTGGGGCCGCTCTACACCACTGGGGCATTCTTTATAACAGTAATACTCTACACAACTGGGGCCACTCTACACCACTGGGGCATTCTTCATAACAGTAATACTCTAAACGACTGGGGCCACTCTACACCACTGGGGCATTCTTCATAACAGTAATACTCTACATGACTTGGGCCACTCTACACCACTAGGGCACTCTTCACAACACGAATACTCTACACAACTGGGGCCACTCTACACCACTGGGGCATTCTTCATAACAGTAATACTCTACACGACTGGGGCCACTCTACACCACTGGGGCATTCTTTATAACAGTAATACTCTACACGACTGTGGCCACTCTACACCACTGGGGCATTCTTCATAACAGTAATACTATACACGACTGGGGCCACTCTACACCACTGGGGCATTCTTCATAACAGTAATACTCTAAACGACTGGGGCCACTCTACACCAATGGGGCATTCTTTATAACAGTAATACTCTAAACGACTGGGGCCACTCTACACCACTGGGGCATTCTTTATAACAGTAATACTCTACACGACTGGGGCCACTCTACACCACTGGGGCATTCCTCATAACAGTAATACTCTAAACGACTGGGGCCACTCTTCACCAATGGGGCATTCTTTATATCAGTAATACTCTAAACCACTGGGGCCGCTCTACACCACTGGGGCATTCTTTATAACAGTAATACTCTACACAACTGGGGCCACTCTACACCACTGGGGCATTCTTCATAACCAGAATATTCTACACGACCAAGGCCACTCTACACCAATCAGGCACTCCACAATCAGAATACTTTACACGAATGGGACCACTCTACACCAAAAGGGCACTCTTCACAACCAGAATATTCTACACGACTGGGGCCAGTCTACACCAATGGGGCATTCTTCACAATCAGAACACTCTACACTAAAGGGCCACTTTACACAAATGGGGCACTGTTCACAACACTGATACTCTACACCGCTGGAACACTCTTCACAATCAGAATACTCTTCACCACTGGGGCACTCTTCAAAACGCGAATACTCTACACTAATGGGGCATTCTTCACCGCTGGGGCACTCTTCACAACGCGAATGCTCTACATGACTTCAGCCACTCTACACCACTGGGACACTCTTCACAACTCGAATGCTCTACATGACTTCAGCCACTCTACACCACTGGGACACTCTTCACAACTCGAATACTCTACATGACTGGGGCCACTCTACACCACTGGGGCACTCTTCAAAACTCTAATACTCTACACTGATGGGGCATTCTTCACCGCTGGGACACTCTTCACAACGCGAATACTCTACACCACTGGGGCACTCCTCACAACTCGAATACTCTACATGACTGGGGCCACTCTACACCACTGAGACACTCTTCACAACCCGAGAACTCTACACCACTGGGGCACTCTTCACAACACGAATACTCTACATGACTTGGGCCACTCTACACCACTGGGGCACTCTTCACAACGCGAATACTCTACATGACTTGGGCCACTCTACACCACTGGGGCACTCTTCACAACGCGAATACTCTACATGACTTGGGCGACTCTACACCACTGGGGCCACTCTACACCACTGGGGCCACTCTACACCACTGAGACACTCTTCACAACCCGAGAACTCTACACCACTAGGGCACTCTTCACAACACAAATACTCTACATGACTGGGGCCACTCTACAACACTGGACACTCTTCATAATCCAAATACTCTACACGAGTGCGGTTATTCAACAACACTGGGGCACACTACACTACTGGGACACTCTACACCGCTAGAACACTTAACACCATTGGGACACTCTACAACACTGGGACACTCTACACCGATCGGACACACTACACTACTGGGACACTATATACCACTTGGTCACTCTATCCCACTGGGACACTCTACTCCAATGGGTTGCTCTCTGCCACTGGGACACTTTACATTACTGGGCACTCAATTCCACTTGGTCACTCAACATCACCCGGACTCTCTTCTCCACCGAGGCCCTCTTCACAACAGGAATATTTACATGATTGCGGCCATTCTATACCAATGGGGCACTCTTCACAACTCGAATACTTTACATGAGTGCGGTCATTCTACATCACTGGGGCACTCTGCACTACTCGGGCACTCGACACTACTGGAACACTCTTAACCACATGGGCCCTCTACACACTGGAACAATATACACCATTGGTGCATTCTACACCACTGGGGCACTCCAAACCACTGGGACACTCCACAACACTGGGACCCACTACACCACTGGGGCACAATACACTACTGGGGCACACTACACCACTGGGGCACACTTCACTACTAGGACACACCGTCTCCTTGGCTCTCTACACAACTGGGACACTCCACACCACTAGGACACACCGTCTCTTTGGCTCTCTACACAACTGGGACACTCCACACCACTGGGACACTCCACACCACTGGGACCCTCTACACCACTGGGGCACTCTACAACACTGGGACCCTCTACACCACTGGGGCACTCTACAACACTGGGACCCTCTACACCACTGGGGCACTCTACACCACTTTGCTTCACTACACCACTTGGACACACTACACCACTGGGACACACTTCATCACTGGGGCACACTACACCACTAGGACACACCGTCTCCTTGGCTCTCTACACAACTGGAACACTCCACACCACTTGGACATTCTGCGCCACTGGGGCACACTACACCACTGGGATACTCTACACCAATGGGACAGTCTACATTTCTGTGACAGTCTACACCACTTGGGCACTTTACACCACTGGGACACTCTACACCACTGGGGAATTCTACACGTCTGAGACATTCTACACTACTCGTACTTAACCTCACCTGAACACTCTACACCACTGGGACCTTCTACGCCACTGGTATACTCGACACCACTGGGGCATTCTACACGTCTGAGGCATTCTACACTACTCGTATTTAACCTCACATGAACACTCTACACCGTTGGGGAACTCTACACTACCGGGGCACACTACACCACTGGGATATCTACGCCGCTGGGACAGTCTTTATTACTGGGACACTCTTCTCCACTAGGACACTCTACACCACTGGGTCACTTTGCTACACTGGGACACTCGACACTTTTGGGAAATTCCACACAACTGGGAAACTCTAAACCACTAGGACACTCTATTCCAATCTCACACTCTACCTCACTCTATCCCAACGGACACTCCACTCCCCTCCACTCTACGACTGGGACCCTCTACACCACTGGTATACTCGACACCACTGGGGCACTCTACACAACTTGTATACTCGACACCACTTGGGCACTCAACACAACTGGTATACTATAAACCACTTGGGCACTCTACACAACTGGTATACTCGACACCACTTGGGCACTCAACACAACTGGTATACTCGACACCACTTGGGCACTCAACACAACTGGTATACTCGACACCACTGGGGCACTCAACACAACTGGTATACTCGACACGACTGGGGCACTCAACACAACTGGTATACTATAAACCACTTGGGCACTCTACACTACTGGTATACTCGACACGACTGGGGCACTCAACACAACTGGTATACTATAAACCACTTGGGCACTCTACACAACTGGTATACTCGACACCACTTGGGCACTCAACACAACTGGTATACTCGACACCACTTGGGCACTCAACATAACTGGTATACTCGACACCACTGGGGCACTCTACACAACTGGTATACTCGACACCACTTGGGCACTCAACACAACTGGTATACTCGACACGACTGGTGCACTCTACACAACTGGTATACTCGACACGACTGGGGCACTCCACACAACTGGTATACTCGACACGACTGGGGCACTCTACACAACTGGTATACTCGACACGACTGGGGCACTCTACACAACTGGTATACTCGACACGACTAGGGCACTCTACACAACTGGTATACTATAAACCACTTGGGTACTCTACACAACTGGTATACTCGACACCACTTGGGCACTCAACACCACTGGCATACTATAAACCACTTGGGTACTCTACACAACTGGTATACTCGACACCACTGGGGCACTCTAAACAACTGGTATACTCGACACGACTGGGGCACTCTACACAACTGGTATACTCGACACGACTAGGGCACTCTACACAACTGGTATACTATAAACCACTTGGGTACTCTACACAACTGGTATACTCGACACCACTTGGGCACTCAACACCACTGGCATACTATAAACCACTTGGGTACTCTACACAACTGGTATACTCGACACCACTGGGGCACTCTAAACAACTGGTATACTCGACACGACTGGGGCACTCTACACAACTGGTATACTCGACACCACTGGGGCACTCTACACAACTGGTATACCTGACACCACTTGGGCACTCAACACAACTGGTATACTCGACACGACTGGGGCACTCTACACAACTGGTATACTCGACACCACTGGGGCACTCTACACAACTGGTATACTATAAACCACTTGGGTACTCTACACAACTGGTATACTCGACACCACTTGGGCACTCAACACAACTGGTATACTATAAACCACTTGGGTACTCTACACAACTGGTATACTCGACACCACTGGGGCACTCTACACAACTGGTATACTCGACACGACTGGGGCACTCTACACAACTGGTATACTCGACACGACTGGGGCACTCTACACAACTGGTATACTCGACACCACTGGGGCACTCTACACAACTGGTATACTCGACACCACTTGGGCACTCAACACAACTGGTATACTCGACACGACTGGGGCACTCTACACAACTGGTATACTCGACACGACTGGGGCACTCTACACAACTGGTATACTCGACACCACTGGGGCACTCTACACAACTGGTATACTCGACACCACTGGGGCACTCTACACAACTGGTATACTCGACACCACTGGGGCACTCTACACAACTGGTATACTATAAACCACTTGGGTACTCTACACAACTGGTATACTCGACACCACTTGGGCACTCAACACCACTGGTATACTATAAACCACTTGGGTACTCTACACAACTGGTATACTCGACACCACTGGGGCACTCTACACAACTGGTATACTCGACACGACTGGGGCACTCTACACAACCGGTATACTCGACACCACTGGGGCACTCTACACAACTGGTATACTCGACACCACTTGGGCACTCAACACAACTGGTATACTCGACACCACTTGGGCACTCAACACAACTGGTATACTCGACACCACTGGGGCACTCTACACAACTGGTATACTCGACACCACTTGGGCACTCAACACAACTGGTATACTCGACACGACTTGGGCACTCAACACAACTGGTATACTCGACACCACTTGGGCACTCAACACAACTGGTATACTCGACACCACCGGGACACTCTTAGCCACAGGAACACCTTTCCACTCAGACACTCTTTATCATTCAGACCCTCTATCCCAATGGACACTCCACTCCCCAACACTCTACGACTGGGACCCTCTACACCACTGGTATACTCGACACCACTGCGACACTAGACACTACAGGAACACTCTAAACTACAGGGCCCCTCTACACCCTGGGACACTCTACACCACTGGTGCACTCAACAACACTTGAACACGCTACACCACTGAGGTAACTACACAACTGGGACACACTACACCACTGGGGCACATTACACTACTTGTAAACAACGTATCCTGGGCACACTACACCACTGGGACACACTACACTACTGGGATACTATATCATTCAGACAATCTATTCCACTGGGACACCATACACCATTGGGGAACTCTACAGCACTGGTGCACTCTACACCACTGGGACACACTACACCACTGAGGCACACTACACTACTGGGACACACTACACTACTGGGATACAATATCATTCAGACACTCTATTCCACTGGGACACCATACACTATTGGGACACCATGTCACCCTGACACTTTACACCAGTGGGGATCTCTACAGCACTGGTGCACTCTACACCACTGGGACACTACGTCACGCGGACACTCTACAACAGTGGGACACTTTACGACCGCTGGCACACTTCGTCACATGCACACTCAACACCATTGGGACACTATGTCACTTTGACGCTCCACACCACGTGGGCACTCTACACCACTGGGGCACTCTACACCACTCGCACACTCTACACCTTTGGGACACTACGTCACTCTCACACTCTACACCGTTGGGACACTGCGTCACTCACACACTCTACACCATTGGGACACTACGTCACTCACACACTCTACACCGTTGGGACACTGCGTCACCCACACACTCTACACCATTGGGACACTACGTCACTCTCAAACTCTACACCGTTGGGACACTGCGTCACTCACACACTCTACACCATTGGGACACTACGTCACTCTCACACTCTACACCGTTGGGACACTGCGTCACTCACACACTCTACACCATTGGGACACTACGTCACTCTCAAACTCTACACCGTTGGGACACTGCGTCACTCACAAACTCTACACCATTTGGACACTACGTCACTCTCAAACTCTACACCGTTGGGACACTGCGTCACTCACACACTCTACACCATTGGGACACTGCGTCATTCTCACACTCTACACCATTGGGACACTACGTCACTCGCATACTCAACATCACTGGGGCACTTAGTCCCTCACACACTCAACATCACTGGGACACTACGTCACCTTGGCACTCTACACCATTAGGACACTACGTTACTCGTACACTCTACACCACTCAGACACTCTACTTCACTTGTACACTCTACACTATAAGAAAACTCTTCACAACTCATATACATTACACCACTGGAACACCCTTTCCTATGCTCTGTTCATATGACATCAAAATAACAAACCTATGAGGTTGATGTTTCTTCCTTAAGGCGAAGTAGAGACATGAGCCCAGGCCAACTATAAACCCGACACCTGCTGCCAACACGATAAGGCCAATCGTGACTGCAAGGAACAAATACACGACTTTATAACAGAACAAATTTTTGCTTACTTTACTGAAAAAAAAGTATTGCCGAACAGCAGGGGCTAAATAATCTTTCGGCAGTTTGTGCTAAAGTTGCACACGTGCTTATTGGTCAAACAATGGGAACATTGTCCAAAACATTTAAATAAAACTTTAAAGCTAAATGCATTTTTGTTTTCAAGCCAGGTTTTCACAGGACAACAGCTTCTCCCCCCTCGCCCGATAAAAACATGAAACTTCATACCTGGGTGTAGCAAGAGCGAAGATGAGTCCGGACCTTCAATGTTTGAAGAGTTTGTGTTAACCATGAGCGTCGTTGTTTCTGCATCCGCTGTTGTTGAAATTGGCGTTGTCTTTGTAGATGGTATCTGGCTAGTTGTGATTGGAGTTGTCGTTGTGACAGGTTCGCGTATTGTTGTTTTTTCGGTCGTTGTCGTAGGAGGTTCGGTTGTTGTACTTGTGGAAGTGGTAGTCGGCAGTGTGGTGGTTGTGGTAGTTGTTGTGGTAGTTGTCGTTGGTGTGGTAGTTGTCGTTGATGTAGTTGTTGTCGTGGAAAACATTTGACTCTTTTCACATGATATTGTTATCTTTGGATCCAAGCTGGTATCATCTATAAAATATGTCAAAATCATTATCGTCAGCATTTCCATTATCATCAGCATCATCAGTCAATCAATCAACATCATCAGCAGCATCATCATTAATTTCATGCATTCTCAACATGGTCATCATTATCTTCTATCTTTAGATATAAACCTAAGATTGATTTTATAATTATCACTAGCATTTTTCGAACAGACAGAAGAAAAGTCCTTTTTTTAAAATCCATTCATCAAAGTGACTTGTTAAGAAAAAGGTCGATATTGTCTTGGATTATAAACAAAAATCTCAAACTATCTTAGATGCAACAATGTATCAGACAACAGGAGTATCTTCATGCTTTGTCATTAATTCTCGCTACAGCTTTACTGGTTGCAGTTTGAATGCTTATTTTAGTTGTAACAACGTTCTTGAATGCCTCAAACAGTGTTTGTTTGAGAACAAATGTCGCAATCAAGGCCAACATACACCCCTCCCCCACCACCAACACGCCCCCCCCCGCCCCACCACCAACACACACGCACCCCCACCCCACAACCAACACACACGCACCCCCACCCCCACCCACTAACCAACACATGCACTCCCCCCCCCACACACACACACACCACTTGCCACTAATTATAGTGTATCTACTGAAGTGTTACCTGATTTGGGAGCCATCGTGTGATCAGGCGAGTATCCGGCTGTGCAAATATAAGAAAATATATCTTACAACCAATAATAATAAAACACATTATTTTGGCTTCTTAATGCTGAAGAGTTCGTTCAACGTGAATCCACTATGTGGCCTAAGTATTGTATTAAATGTACGACGACTTTAATGGAATGCTTAATAATGTGTGGTCTTTTTGTTACTCAGTACAAATGATTACATCACTTGTGAGTATTACAACAAATGAAAAAAAAAGAAACAGCGTAAAATGTATTTGCAAGCCAAATGAAAATCAAACTAACAAAAAAATAAGAAGAGACTACGTGTATACACAAGAAAGAGAAAACCCATCAGTTACTACAAAGCATCACAGATCCCATGATTTAAAACCGGAATACCTCGAAGATGACATCACGGTTCTGGTGACTTTAAAATCTGAATATCTCAATGATGGCATCTCAGATCTCGAGACTTAAAATCCGAATATCTCGATGATGGCATCTCGAATGCCGGACAATTCTCAGTCCGGACATTTCTCAGTTAGTGAAATTTGCAGGGTCGGACAATTCTCAGTTGGTTGATTTGCAGGGCCGGACATTTCTCAGTTACTTGTTTTGCAGGGTCGGACAATTCTCAGTCCGGACATTTCTCCGTTAATATATTTCAAAGTATAGCAATATTTGTGATAAAATTGTTGTATAAATACATTTTGACGTTATAGTGAAATAATTAAAAAAGATGCAGATATTGTATTTGATATGAACGCATCATGTATTTCACAGATATTGTATTTGATGTAAACGCATCAATCGCTCTTTGCGTTAATGAAGAACAAAATTCAAGACTGGTACTAATCAAATGTTTTATTGAAAAAGACAAGGTGCGTGTCATAAAACAAACACAAAATACAAATTTGAAGGTAATTAATATATAATAAACATACTCAGCACTGAACATAATAGCGCATTTACAAACTAAACAAACACAAGATCTGTAGCACTACAGTCAGTGTCACATTCAGTCAGTTTCTAATGGTCCAGACGGACAGGATTTTCGCGGCTTTTGTCAAAGCGTTTGTTATGAAAATCAAGGGGTATAGAAATAATTATTGATGCAATTTGAAAGGATAAATAGTTTGTTTGATTCACAATCAAAGAAAATTATCTGGTTTTTGATGATTGTCTTTCATTATTTAATTACAGTGTTGTTTTATAACACTTAAGTGGGATGGCCAATTAAAGAATTTTCGAGGCTTTGGTCAAAGCGTTTGTTATAACAATCAAGGGGTATAGAAATAATTATTGATGCAATTTGTAAGGATAAATAGTTTGTTTGGTTCACATGTTTATTTATGATTGACGGCAAAGAAAATTATCTTGTTTTTGATGATTGTCTTTCAGTATTTAATTACAGTGTTGTTTAATAACTCTTTGGTTTAATCAACGTCAAAAATGGATCTATAACAATTGTCCCGCCCTACAAACAACGGACTGAGAATTGTCCGACCCTGCAAAACAAGTAACTGAGAAATGTCCGGCCCTGCAAATCAACCAACTGAGAATTGTCCGACCCTGCAAATTTCACTAACTGAGAAATGTCCGGACTGAGAATTGTCCGGACCCCTGGCATCTCAGATCTCGAGACTTAAAATCTGAATATCTAAATGATGGCATCTCAGATCTCGAGACTTAAAATCTGAATATCTCGATGATGGCATCTCAGACCTCGAGACTTAAAATCCGAATATCTCGATGATGGCATCTCAGATCTCGAGACTTAAAATCCGAATATCTCGATGATGACATCTCAGATCTCGAGACTTAAAATCTGAATATCTAAATGATGGCATCTCAGATCTCGAGACTTAAAATCTGAATATCTCAATGATGGCATCTCAGATCTCGAGACTTAAAATCTGAATATCTCAATGATGACATCTCAGATCTCGAGACTTATAATCGGAATATCTCAATGATGGCATCTCAGATCTCGAGACTTAAAATCCGAATATCTCGATGATGACATCACAGATCTCGAGACTTAAAATCGGAATATCTCGATGATGGCATCTCAGATCTCGAGACTTAAAATCGGAATATCTCGATGATGGCATCTCAGATCTCGAGACTTAAAATCCGAATATCTCGATGATGGCATCTCAGATCTCGAGACTTAAAATCTGAATATCTCGATGATGGCATCTCAGATCTCGAGACTTAAAATCTGAATATCTCAATGATGGCATCTCAGATCTCGAGACTTAAAATCGGAATATCTCAATGATGGCATCTCAGATCTCGAGACTTAAAATCGGAATATCTCAATGATGGCATCTCAGATCTCGAGACTTAAAATCTGAATATCTCAATGATGGCATCTCAGATCTCGAGACTTAAAATCCGAATATCTCGATGATGACATCACAGACACAATGTTGTGTGACATTTTAAAATCTGAATATGTCGAATATGACATCGCCGATCTCTTGGCCTTCAAATTTGATTATGGCGATGATCCCAAGACTTTAAAGTCTGAATATCTCGATGAGGACATCGCAGATCTCGTGACTTTCAAATATGAATATGGCGATGATGACATCACAGATCCCAAGACTTTAAAATCTAAATATATCGCTGAGGACATCGCAGATCTCGTGACTTTCAAATATGAATATGGCGATGATGACATCACAGATCCCAAGACTTTAAAATCTAAATATCTCGATGAGGACATCGCAGATCTCGTGATTTTCAAATATGAACATGGCGATGATGACATCTTAGATCCCAAGACTTTAAAATCTTAATATATCGATAATAAGTAAAGATTGCTATATTAACAAGACCTCGCCAAACGGCTGCGAATTCCTGTTAATAACCGCTACTTTTTATAATTGCAAGCTACACTTTATGGTTGCAAGCTACACTGTTAAAACGTAACACTATCTTCTTTTCTCTGAAAAGGGCCGAAAAGATCAACTGCGACATCGTGTTATTAACTACTACACTATCGTCAACATAAAAATGCATTCCATAAGAGGCACCGCTCTAAGGAGCAGCGCAAACAATAGATTTGCACAAACAAATGAGTCGGACACAGTGTCGACTATAATGATACTTTAGTGATAAAGTGATAGTGCTGTGAAGTAGTAGTAATAGTAGTAGTTGTAGTTCTTATAGTAGTAGTAGTAGTAGTAGTAGTAGTAGAAGTAGTAGTAGTAGTATTGTTAGTAGAAATACAGAAGTAACATCATCTGGTTTGGACGACAGCGCTCGGGCAAAATGCTGATATGCAAATTTGAATTAAAACGGTCGTCTGTAACTAAAAATAGTAACAATGTTAATAAAAAAGGCGTCTGTTTGTAAGACTTAACAACACCTCCCATCGAAAATCCCCGCCTGAAAATGACTGTCCTCACTCTTGACAAACTTCACGGCGAATCAGTTTTGGACAATACCCTCCAAAAACAACCCCATCTAGCTTAAATACCGCCTTGACGGGTTTTCTCGACATACCGCCTACAACGTCTTCCATTCTCCAACAAATTCCTTTTCACAAAGGTATCCATGGTGAATGTATGCCGAAAAATTTCTCTCTTGAACTTTACCCATCCGAGACGTTTTGCAATACGAATAATTTTCCACTCAGACGAATTGTATTTTGATGGGCTATTGACGAAAAAATACTTACGACATCCAATCTCGTCCGAGGCGTCCGTACATTTTGTGACGTTATCACATCGCTCCTCCTGGGAGAAGCACCCTATCTTGTTCAGGCAGCCAGTCTGACCCTCCGGACATTCAACTAGACATAACAGAAATACTGGGAATAAATATTTAAGCTAAATATAAATAGATATGCAGCAACTATGCATGTACACATGTGTGCTGAAGACCATTTTCTTACACGAACAATCCAATTTTATATAAAAATAGCAAATAGATAAAAAAAAATTTTTATTACATTTATATATAAACTGGAATGATTCCAGGTAATGCGTTTTGGGTTATGAAGTATATATTTCCTCCACATGTGAAGATTGTTACAAAAAACATAAATAATGTGCAAGACGTTAAGAAAGCCAGCAGTCACTAAAACTTGTCTAAACAAATTACATGATTGGCAGCTAGTCACGTGATCAGCTGGCTTTCCTTTCAAACAATTGGAACACCTCGGATAATTCACGAATCATCTATCAGATGTATGTAGGTAGTCGGATCACCTCGGCCATTTCCCTAAATGGGACTTATTTTGTGACAGAAGGTCAAAACAAAGATGGCAGCTCGGATGACAGCTCACTAAAATACAATGCCAGTTAAACTTCAATTTGTGGGTGCTTCAAATTTAAATTATCCAAGTTTAATTTACAAAGCGCAGCAAACAAAACAGCTGTCAAACGACGCCATTGTTTATGTTTTATGCGAACTACATTTTAGGCATATTCTTTCGACTTCCGGTGAACAAAAAGGTCGTGATTTCTTTAAGTATCATGGCACCAGATACATCCGAAGGATAGGTAATTGTCCCGAGGACGGAATTACCCGAGGAGTTCCAACTGTTTCACAAATACACTGTACACGATTTCGGGAGGCAATGTCGTACAAAGTTCCTGTCTTTTATAATTTTCTGTGCAGACATATTGGCAAAATATTACAATTTGTCAATTATGTTTGTTTATTTGTCGGTGAGTTCGTCCTGTTCTAAGTTGTTATTACCAAAACTATGTTCAGATTTCAGTTGTGATGCCACCTCTTTAAGTATATCTGTGTTAAATTTCAATACATGTATCTGTTTTAAGTTTAACTCACAATTCGAAATAAAATAACACATACTGAGAATCTACTTTATTTTTATGGTTACTTATATCCTTGTGAAAAATGACTAAATTTTAATTTTATAAATTAAACAGTAAAACATGATATAGAAAGTTGAAACAAATAAACTATATCACAATAAGTACACAAGATAATGTGAATACAATATAAATACAATATAATTTTACACCTGCTAATACATATAAGTATTATGTTTAAACACAAAAAGAGGACCACTAAGTTAAATGAGACACTTTTAAAAAAGGACAGCACGTTGTTCGCTTAGCAAGGTTTTACTGAAAAAGCATTCACCATCGTCGATTGTCAAGAGAGTTGCAAATTTCAACGTCCTCTATTTTGAACAGATACTCATATAAGTACACGTATAATGATACAGCAAAGTGCTGTTATTTTGACTTGCAACGTCATTAAAATTTAAATACAGCACATATTTATACGTATTTGTGCAGTGGTTTATGCAGGATACCCATTTCTTGACTTGATGTTTCGACTGATTGCTGAAAGCACAGTGGTAAGCGTTCAAATTGTGATTTTTTTCTGCTAAAATTGCATCGCTATCGGCATATAAAAATGGAAAGGCGGTGTTCATGACTCGGATGGGATTCTTTTCTGACTTTTGGAAAGAACCCCTATATTTGAGAATTTTCATCATTGTTTATTTGTAAATAGAGTAGAAATAAACAAAACCGACCTGGATTGCAGTTTGACTCGTCGGATTCATCTGGACAGTTCGGAAGACTGTCGCAGTATTCAGACTGGGCGATACATGTCATGTCGTTACACTGGAACTGGTTGGCCGCACACGTGACTGCAAATGATGGAATTCTACCTTAATAGGCAATGTTAAATTAAGATTAACCTAAATATATTTATAGTCGACTCATTTCAACTTTATCCTTAACCACTGTTCACGTTTTTGTGACTCAGTATGGCGTATCTAACCGGGACAACACATAGTAAATAATGATGCCAAACATCTCATACGAAACATGAAGTTTGATACTAAGACCACTGACCAGAAATACGCAGATCACTTGAACACAGCCGATACTTGTAACAGGCAATAAAATCAATCAGAATCTTAAGTATTGTGTTTGGTTCCGTTTGAGTGAACACCATTTACTACATATTTTATACTTTGTCACTGAATATCTTCTTTTTGAATATCAACTGCGCCCCCCCCCCCCCCCCCCCCATCATGTTTATGTTTCGTAAACAACATATCTCAGTCAAATAAAAGCAAGTAATGTATTATTATAAATTCAAACCAAAGTAAACAAAGAAATGCTTTAATACTAACCATTATATAAACCTGTAGTATTACGGTTTTGTACAGATGTCACACAATAGAGATACAACGATATTTACCAGACATTCTTGTAAGAATTGTTAATGTTTAGCCCTTAGCTTAGAATCGGACGGCAATATCGTATAGTATTACAAAATCAGATAAGACGCCGGTGGTTCTACCTAGACTTTTGTTTAGGCCCTACCTCCACCAAATTAGCTGGACGATATAGTGACCATTGATTTGTCGCTTCGATGTATTTCTAAAAACAAAACAAAACACAAAAATCATATAAGATGTTCTAAATACCTGCTTTAAATGTTGCACAAAAGTTGGCATCGTATGGAGAGTGCGCTTTCATCAGAGTTGCCAGAATCGTGAATTTAGCCTGAGGCCGAAGAACCTCACTCGTGACGACAGAGCAGTCTTCTTGAGACGTAATTACTTTTCCTGTCGCATTTAACCTCAGCAACGCACCACATATACCCTGACTTCCCGTGATCTCAACCGACAGGAATCGAATATTACTGGTAGTAACTGTGCACTGGCAGAGTGGCACGATGCGCTCGTTGACTGTGGCTGCGGCACGTGACGTCTCCAGGTAGACGGCGCTGACGTCACTTTTGGAGTCAGACTCACACATGGCGGCAACTGACGTCACACGTTAAATTAGAAAAAAGAAGCACTTTCCAAGTTAAAATGCACAAAAAGTTAAAATGCACAAAAACGATAATGATACTATTGAAAACAACGAACAATATGGCTTGGGGTTCGATACTAACGTAAGATACTTCAAAAAATATAACAGTATGTTGAATGTAATATTTTTCGTAAAATGTTCAGGATATACACATATTTACATGGCAGTTCTAGCACCATGTGTTGATTAATATGTTATAACAGCTCATTTTTAAAGAATGCAAGCAAGTTCAACTTTAAGACTTGCATTTTTCATCACGCGATAAAACCGTGCTAAGCCACCATATTTCTCTAGAGGCTTCCCTTTCTTTCATTTGTAACCACTGTAATGCGATTAAAATAATACTGGAAATCTATTTGTCCATTTCTTTTGGACATGTACACAGGCTAGCCAATTAAAAGGCAATAAAAAAGACGAAAAGTTTAATTGAAACAAAAGTTTTTTGCGGGAATCAAGCCTGAAAACTGCTTTAAAACAGTACATTTCTCTACTGACATCGCAGTAGATACATGTTAAATGAAGTCTCATTGTACTTTACAACTGTCACATGCTATGTGTGTTTACATAAAGCTTTCAACCTAACCGATTTATACCGGGCTTATCAGTTTATTTGAAATAAAGTCGGACCCTATGAAGTGTCAATTGTCACTGCTTTGTTGTTGTTGTTTTTTTCAATCTCGTCTGTCATATATTGCTTGCTTTTGTGCATGTTTGTACTGAAACTTTGGTGAATGATGGCTAATATAGCTGTACGGTACAGAAACTGTCATGGACACTATTGAACAATTAAAAAGTCAAATGTTTATATTATTGTATCTCTAAAATAACTGTATGCAAAGTCTAAATAATTTATTCCACAGTTATAGGCATAAACATTTTTATCTTAAACTCAAACAATCAGTATCGATTAGAAATAAAAAGACAACGTGTATTATTTTGTCAATTTCTATTTTAGATTTGCTATTTAGTGTCATTTAGGAACTAATGAAGGATAGTACAAATAAACCATACACGTTGAAAGACTGTTTGACTACAAATATTCCAATGTGTCATTATGTTACCATATTCTCGTTTAAAAGATGACTTTATTTACTTCCAATTATAGTCCTTACATAAAAACGTAGCTCTACATAATTGAGATACATATGACAAAGATTACCCAAAATGTTACCAGTTGTTTGGATGATTTATCTAAAATAAACTTTTATCATGTGCTTTGGCATTTTTTCAGGTGGCTTTTTTGTTATCAAAGTGAGTATTTTGTGTGTAATAAAACCTTTGATATTAAGTAACAGAGAATAAAATAGAAGTATGTTTTCCTTTTTTAAGCGGATAAAAGTGGTAAATAAGTGATGACCAAAGTAAACAAAGAAAAGAAAAGTTGACCAAACTAGGATTCGAATCCACTACTGCCAATTCAAAAGTTTTGGAAAATATTTTTGTCTAATTATGACTACTCCTATTTCAAAGCACCGTCAGAATCCATTGCCACTCATACCGCTCCATGGTGGCCTTGGTAAACCAGGCTGGTAAAAGTTGGTGTTGATGCATATTCATAGCAACCAGTCCAATGACAATGCGAGTTACATCGTCGCTACTCTTCTGTTGAAAGTTTAAAAAAAATAATTTCTCATTGTCAAGATGGTCGCACTAACCCGCGACACCTGTTGTTTACAAATTGTAATTATTTCATTGGCTAAATTTACGTGCTGCTTTGGACACGGAGCCAATAAGATGTTTCATGCATATATTTATGAGAAAGAATTTTTTGGCCAACCGACCGACAGTATATGTATGAAGTGATAACGTAACATGTATAGAGGGCTTCGACAATGATTTCGGAGTTACTGTAATAAAATAGCTTCAAAAAAGACCAACCATACTTAGACCAACTTAGCAATAAAGAAAGTAAAGATGACAATCTGGAGATTAAATATGGTCTTTGAAATTACTCGTATGTCAGTAGAAAACACTTGGATGTCAAGTATTCAACAAGCCATTTAGTATATTATATAGTATGATATCACTGGTTGAAACAGGTCAAACCATAATGAACGGACATATACTGAGTGCGAGATATTACACGTATCTGCCATTAATATATATATATATATATATATATATATATATATATATATATATATTAAAATGTAGAGGTCCACTTCTGAAGTAAAATAAATTTTGCATACTTCAGAAGTGGACCTCTACATTTTAATGAAATCAGGATCCAACTTTCAACAAGGTAAAGCCCTAAAGGTTAATCTGGCTTGTTTTTGAAAACTAAGTAAAGTAGAAAGCTTAAATTTTATAAAGCATTAATTTGTAGACAGTCGTTAGTGTTACAGGAACACGCAATAAGAAATGAAGGGTCATAATGACACATCTATCTACTTTCCTATCTACATAAGTGCTCTACAAACTACGTGCTGGTATGCGTTATATTTGTGACCACCTACTTCAGTGCAGCATACACTTACATGTAGGTGGAAGTATAAGATGGAGCTAGTTGAACTGGGTGTGTCCTGATCAATTCGTGTTTAGCAGGCTGAGGGTGATGTCAGGACGTCTTTTTACTATTGGGTCATATATGATGTGTTTATTTTGTTTAACTCTTTATTTGTTACTGTTTCAATCAATAAGCAATTGGTAATATGATACTAAGGAGCTAAAGTTTGTTTCAGCATTGTTGTGTTACCCTTGTACGTCTATAATACAGTTTGCTGGTTGGGTGGTTTAAAGCACCTTGGTCAATGTTTTCTGTAGGTATATGTTTCTTAGAACCCAAGTGTCAGTATTTCATTTTTTCATTAATCCCATTATAATATCACCATTCAGCCAGTCATTGTATTGTAAATGACTTGTGTATACATAAAAAATATTATTGCATGTGCAATTTGGACATGTACTTTTTTGTTATTGGCTTAAAGCGGTTAAGAAATTTAAAAAAAAAATCAACGTCGCTGCGCTTTTGGGGCTCAGAACATAACTACACTGGTCAAAAAAATGTGGATCCACTTTTTGTAATTCATACAACACACTTGCTATTAACACCCGATATTAATTTTGTCAACAATTGATTAGTCTAATGATTTTGTTCACAGGTTACTCAAATGTTAAATGTCTTTGTAAAACTTGCTCAAAAAAAAGAACTACGATAAGATTTACAATATAAACGCGTTATTAACACCAACGTTATATCCCAACGAAGATCAATTTTTAAAGAATTGCGTCATTTTTCAGTTCCAAATGTTAACATTGTACCCTATACTTTAAGTGAAAATACATAGCATAAGTGTTAGTAATAACACACTTTCAAGTGTGTTTATCTTTTGATAAGTGGGGCGTTTCTTGTTGAGATGAGTATATCCACGCAAAATGCACTTTCTACCAAGAGAACACTTTGGTAATCACCCGGACTGACATTGCTAAGTAATCTATACATGAAGTTAGACAGCTGCGCCGAAAAATGCCAATATTACATTGACCAAGTCTTCTTGGTATTTGTATTATATATTTCTGCTCATAAAGCAAAGCTTTGTTAATTCACAATAAAGGATAAACTATTATTTTAATCGTTCATAATAATTTTGTGAAAAAAGACGGTCTTCAAAATGTTGATGTTTAAGGTTAGGAGAAACAAAAGCGTTGTCACGTTTTTAATAACCTTGTATGGCTCTGATATAAGCCCACAAGAATATCCAGCAGGTGTATTTGGATTGGATATCATACTACATGGCTTGTTGATTACTTGACATTCATGGGTTCTGTCTACTGACATAATTTAAAAGCAGGGATGGATCCGGGGGTGGGGTTGGGTGTGTGTGTGTGTGGGGGGGGATGTATCCCCACCCCAAGGTAAAAGAGTAGAGTTGTGAAAAAACATACATGTAAGCTTATAAATACTAAGCTTTTAAAGTAAATGTTGTCTGTTGACTGCTTAGGTCGAAGCCAGGGTCCCCGTGTATGTATACCCAGTATTTACTGCGATAAAGTTGAATGGATCTAGATTTCTACAGTCCCCCACACTCCCCAGCAAAATTTTCTGGATCCTCCTCTGCGGTGTATGCAGCAATTATAAACAGGACACAGATTGGCTCGAAAGTGTCGAAATAATGTAAATGAATATTCTGCTTATAACAGAAATGAATTTTTAAAATCATGAAATAATGTGTATGTACATTATTTTGAAAACAAATTATATTAATTTAAAATGATATTGAATAAGTATTATGTTTTGTTTGAGATTGGGTATATTTTTTTGCGTTGTAGTGGTTATATATTTAAATATATAATAAAATAGACTCACCTTTGTCCGGTGGTTTATCCGCAGGGCATATTCCGTTCCCTGTTTGAAAATGTAATATTAATAATTTGACTCGGTGGTAAAAAACCTTAAATCTTCATTGAGTACCTTGACATTGAAGTCATTGTCAATGTATTTTATTTCATTTTACAAAATACATGCACGAAACAAACAACGGCCTTTACATGCAAATTTGAACCATTTGTTAATTTAATGTTTAATTTGCCCATGGCCGCGCGGTAAATTTGACAATGGAGACAACTTAACGTGGGAAGGACTTCCAGAGGATCGACGGTGCGCTTGTTATTCTATCCAGACATGTCTGGGAGATATTTTTCCACACAGAATGACCTCCAACTCGGTCAATAACATTTACTTAACAGCTGGACAATGTTGTTATAAAATCCCAATTAGTCTGTGGCTGTATTGAAAAAAAAAATATTCATGTTTAAAGCTCAAGTATGAGTGTAGTGTTTCTTACCATGTGAGGCTCGAGGACCGTGGCCGAGTAGAACCAGTAGCACAAGAAACCCCCTAGATAATACTCCAATCATGACTTGATACCATACACAAACCAGTAACATCAAGTTTACTGGTCGTTACCAAACATGTGGTTATTAAAATACACGCACGCGCTGTGTCTGACTTGCATCCGTAGGAGCCTCTTCACCACCGATCCTTCGCAAAACTTATAATTTCGATTGTACATCTTTTCAAGTGCATTTAAGACACGAAACAATAATGGTTTAAGTAGATCCCTTATAAATAATAGAGAATAATATGATGGAGATGTAACACAGAGTGGGCGTTCATATAGCTATGATCTTTGACCTTGTCCAACATTGTGTGTGTCTAACTAGTGTCTATTAAGTGAGTAATAGGAATTGAGAAGTGTAGAAGGAACGAGTGCACTTTTCATCTTTTGTGAGTCGAGTCAAACCAGTTAATGCCACTTCGTTAGTTTGGCCTCTTACCGCATGCACAGTCGAACACTTAAAAATTGAATATTCAAATCACCTAATTCTATCTAACAATTTAACAAGTCAGTGTTTTCAAATGTCGATTTGCAGAGAGACTGGGTCAAAAGAAGTCCAACACTATAAAAGGAATTCATTTTAGTTTATAAAAACTTTCAAATAAAACACTACATAGATCCATATGACTAGCCGAGACAATCATGCTCTTGGCAAGAATTATACATAAAACCATCAATTAAATGTACTTTGTGTCTGTTATATAAAAAAGAATGTAAAGCGACTACAATCAGGTCCATGCTCTCCTGACTGAGGTAGCTCTTCCTCTTGAGTTCGCAGAGACGGCTCTACTCTGTTATAGTGCCATACAATGTCTATAAAGGCAGAGAGGGGTACAGCTGCCGTCGCAACAATTTACATGACTAATACATTAAGGATTACGTTCGGCGATCGGATCTAAGAGTCCACTGGGGAGGTCGTCGGCTCTTAGTACGGAAGGCCAAGGGTTAAAACTCAGATCGCGACACATTAAAGGGTGGTTACATTAATACCGACCGGAAGTTGAACCTGTGACATGGACATTTTCTCTTTAACAACAGACTTTTGCTTTGTTTTGGCATCAGGTTTCTTATTTTGAAGGTAATCTTAATCTTTTGGTTTCAGAAGGAAGCTGAAACCATGAAGAATTAAAATAAAGCCAAAATCTTGAAACTTGAACACCTATGCACAATAATGGACTGATCAACTTTTACCGGAAGTACATGTTTCATTGAAATTTGGGGGTTACTGACTGGCTATTTAGCTGTACGTGCATTCTATGATGTAGAACTTTCTTGCAAGTTGCAAAAGTACGGCCTGGGTCTGGAGAAGCTCTGGGAAAAATAGTGCAAAATCCTGCATTCTGGGCCTCTCCTGAGCACCTTTTGATGTTTTCAAAATCAAGTGGGTGTTTTTTACAGATTTTTTCAAACTTGAAAAAATGTTATGATTTTTCATGCCCAGAACTCGATATTTTTGGGACACTTTGATATTCCATTAAAACTACATCCCAGTGGGGGAATTTTTTTTTCAATAGATCCTTGCGTACAGAGGAAATATAGGTCAAACATTGATGTTGGTAATTAAAAAAAATCTTTTTTTGTTCTTAGTTGCTTGTTAATATCCTTTTGTCATTATCCTAATGCATTGTTTTCAAATCTGGCAACTGCCTTAATTTCTTTAACAATTTAAGACCAAAGAAAAAGAAAATTATCTTAAACATGTGTATTCAGTATCAACAAGTAAGAAGTAAGTGACACAATAAACTTGATAACAAGTCCAACTGATTTCAGTGTTCAATATAAATTATTTAACCCTTTGTTTTGCTTTGTTTGCAGACTCAGAATGACACAGTTTCGATTTTTTGGCGGCCTTTGCAGAAAGTTCTTTTGCCTTCCTTTTTGTTAACACCTTATCTATTGAAATGACAATGTTCAATGTTCGTTTTCGCTCCTCTGGTTGTTCCTTCTTTGTTGCAAGAGCAGCTTTGTACTGGCGACATGAACTTCTCAAATTTGCACATAATGATGCATCAACTTTTTCATGCAAGTAGTCTTTCTTCTTGAAATATTACAAAGTAATAGAACAATTGGAGCTTACTATCTTCAGATTATCCCTATGGATTTTTTTTTTTTATCATATGTTGCTCCAGACTCCTCCAACCTCTCCCACCGTAATTTATATTCTTTTTGCAAAGTTCACACTTTGCCAGTCCTCTCATGTCAAGCTTTCTAATAAAACGTCAAACTGGCTCCCCGTCAACGTTTTTCTCGAGCCATTCCCATGGGTTTTTAAGCCCTTTATCCACTAAGAGCTTTGTATTTTTTGCCTCTCCACAACTTTCGTAGCCATGATACTCACATGGCATTTGTAACCCAAACTCGTTTAATACGCGTTTAACCATTTGACAACGCTTCGATCTAAGCCAATCAGATTGCGGCTCACATTTCACAAACCGGAAACATGCCGGTGCATGTAAAAAGCGGAACAATGTCGACGAAACGTGGTTTTGAATCCGGAGCGGAAATTAAAATTAAAAATCGGACGCACAAAAAGCGGAATTCGCTTTAAAGCGGAATAAAATCATGCCTGGTTACAGTTTCTCATTGTTGAGCCGACCAGTCAACCAACCAAGCATTCTTGCTGATTGAAGTCCGAATGAAACATATTTAATTCAATTGAATTTTATTTAATAATTGTAAGAAGAATTCGAGGCATCAATCATTTATTTGTAAGACAACTTTCATTCTTTTAATTTATGTTTTTGTGTTGTTTCTTTTTACAAAACCAAAATTGATTTACGTCAAATTTTGAACACAACATCACATTGTCCAAATCATTGAGTACAGCCCATGGTCTAAAAAACATACGTGCAAGTTTGTTTATTTTTAGACTAGTATCTACTTTATTCCAAGTTACTTTTGTCAACATCTAAAATTTAGTTACCAATACATCGTGAATACTTATATTTGGTCAAGCGGAGTGTATATAGCTATCTTTTGTATGATTTCTTGAGAAAAGATGTTTTCTCTACCGTTTCCACATACATGACTACATGTTTGCACAAATCGATGGCATTTTGTTAAGGGAAAATATGTGATATAATTGTCTTCATATAAAATATGAGCGTCGGTGATGAATATGCTTTTTAATTCGTTTTTACGTCTGAGGCGGTTGCCATTAGCGCTCGCGCCTGAAACCTCTCAGACGCGGAGTCCAGTTTGTCTACTTAAGCCATGAGCGGTAGGATACAGTCCGAGAGTATGGCAAGTGGGCTTGCGCTGCGATGGAATAGTGCCCAGGAGCCGATTCTCAATGCTTCTTAAACTTAGTTTTCCTGCAATTTGTTATTGTATTGTTTAATGCATGTTGTAAATAGACAGACATGAATATGTACTGACAAGGGACTACACATGCCAAGCAGTGTACTGACAGGAAGTAGCTATTGAGAAAGCCCATCCAAATGTATGCCTAACTTATGTTCTAACAGTATTGTTTAACAACAAGGAAATTAACCTTATCTACATCTATCCTGAGCAGATAGGAAATGAAATTTGATTTTTATTAGTGCAAAACACACTGGGCTAATTTGAAACAAGAGGGCCATGATGGCCCTTAATCGCTCACCTGATGACACAGGCTTTATGTAGGCTCAAATCTGGCATTAAGTAATTAAGAGTTATTTACTTTAGAAATCTTTGGTGAAGATTGGACCATTGGCCACTGGGTTGATAACATTTTCTAGAATTTTACCAAGTAACCTACTGAATCCTCATGACTCACTTCAAAACATATGTAAGATTTCATACTGGCAAACATGATGGTCAAGTTTGGTGAAGACTGGGCCATCAATGTAGCCTCTTAAGTGTTTTCACAAGCTTTTTCTAAAATTTAACCTAGTGACCTACTTTATGACCACACGAGACCCAATAACGAACTCATCCAAGATTTCATGTAGACATACATTCTGACAAAGTTTGATGAAGCTTGGCCTATAAATAGGGCCTCTAGTGTGTTTACAAGCTTTTTCTAAGATTTGACCTTGTGACCTACTTTTTGACCCCACGTGACCCAGTTACGAACTCATCCGAGATTTCATGCAGACAAACATTCTGACCAAGTTTGGTGAAGATTTGGCTATAAATGTGGCCTCTAGTGTGTTCACAAGCTTTTTCTAAGATTTGACCTAGTGACCTACTTTTTGACCCCACGTGACCCAGTTAAGAACTCATCCAAGATTCCATGCAGACAAACATTCTGACCAAGTTTGGTGAAGATTGGGCTATAAATGTGGCCTCTAGTGTGTTCACAAGCTTTTTCTAAGATTTGACCTAGTGACCTACGTTTTGACCCCACGTGACCCAGTTACGAACTCATCCGAGATTCCATGCAGACAAACATTCTGACCAAGTTTGGTGAAGATTGGGCTATAAATGTGGCCTCTAGTGTGTTCACAAGCTTTTTCTAAGATTTGACCTAGTGACCTACGTTTTGACCCCACGTGACCCAGTTACGAACTCATCCGAGATTCCATGCAGACAAACATTCTGACCAAGTTTGGTGAAGATTGGGCTATAAATGTGGCCTCTAGTGTGTTCACAAGCTTTTTCTAAGATTTGACCTAGTGACCTACTTTTTGGCCCCACGTGACCCAGTTACGAACTCATCCGAGATTCCATGCAGACAAACATTCTGACCAAGTTTGGTGAAGATTGGGCTATAAATGTGGCTTCTAGTGTGTTCACAAGCTTTTTCTAAGATTTGACCTAGTGACCTACTTTTTGACCCCACGTGACCGAGTTACGAACTCTTCCGAGATTCCATGCAGACAAACATTCTGACCAAGTTTGGTGAAGATTGGGCTATAAATGTGGCCTCTAGTGTGTTCACAAGCTTTTTCTAAGATTTGACCTAGTGACCTACTTTTTGACCCCACATGACCCAGTTACGAACTCATCCGAGATTTCATGCAGACAAACATTCTGACCAAGTTTGGTGAAGATTGGGCAATAAATGTGGCCTCTAGTGTGTTCACAAGCTTTTTCTAAGATTTGACCTAGTGACCTACTTTTTGACCCCACGTGACCCAGTTACGAACTCATCCAAGATTTCATGCAGACAAACATTCTGACCAAGTTTGGTGAAGATTGGGCTATAAATGTGGCCTCTAGTGTGTTCACAAGCTTTTTCTAAGATTTGACCTAGTGACCTACTTTTTAATCCCACGTGACCAAGTTACAAACTCATCCAAGATTTCATGCAGACAAACATTCTGACCAAGTTTGGTGAAGATTGGGCTATAAATGTGGCCTTTAGTGTGTTCACAAGCTTTTTCTAAGATTTGTCCTAGTGACCTACTTTTTGGCCCCACGTGACCCAGTTACGAACTCATCCGAGATTCCATGCAGACAAACATTCTGACCAAGTTTGGTGAAGATTGGGCTATAAATGTGGCCTCTAGTGTGTTCACAAGCTTTTTCTAAGATTTGACCTAGTGACCTACTTTTTGACCCCACGTGACCCAGTTACGAACTCATCCGAGATTCCATGCAGACAAACATTCTGACCAAGTTTGGTGAAGATTGGGCTATAAATGTGGCCTCTAGTGTGTTCACAAGCTTTTTCTAAGATTTGTCCTAGTGACCTACTTTTTGACCCCACATGACCCAGTTACGAACTCATCCGAGATTTTATGCAGGCAAACATTCTGACCAAGTTTGGTGAAGATTGGGCTATAAATGTGACCTCTAGTGTGTTCACAAGCTTTTTCTAAGATTTGACCTAGTGACCTACGTTTTGACCCCACGTGACCCAGTTACGAACTCATCCAAGATTTCATGCAGACAAACATTCTGACCAAGTTTGGTGAAGATTGGGCTATAAATGTGGCCTCTAGTGTGTTCACAAGCTTTTTCTAAGATTTGACCTAGTGACCTACTTTTTGACCCCACGTGACCCAGTTACAAACTCATCCAAGATTTCATGTAGACAAACATTCTGACCAAGTTTGGTGAAGATTGGGCTATAAATGTGGTCTCTAGTGTGTTCACAAGTTTTTCCTAAAATTTGACCTAGTGACCTACTTTTTGACCCCAGGTGACCCAATAATGAACTCATCCAAGATTTCATGCAGACAAACATTCTGACCAAGTTTGATGAAGATTGGATAAAAATTGTGGCCTCTAGTGTGTTCACAAGGTAAATGTTGACGACAAACGACGGACGACGAATGACGGACGCCGGACGAAGCGGTATCACAAAAGCTCCCCTTGAGCACGTTGTGCTCAGGTGAGCTAAAAAAGAAACAACTAGCACAGGGGTCTTACAAAGTACATGATGAACTTTCCAAGTAAATGTATATCTATGATACCACATGAATATCTTGGATAATTTGACAATGAGTAATGTAAGGCACCATTTATTACAAAACACACTGAAGTAGAAATCAGCAAACCAGGGAGAAAGGAAGCTTTTGTTATCAGTAGGAATTGTTCCAATAAAAGTCATTGGCAGCTATCCTTTCAAAGACAGCCTCAGTCTTTCAATACACAATTAGATAAAAAAAATACACAACACCAGTAGCACATTGTAAAGGTTTTAAAAATATTTCACTTCTTTCTTTATTTTCTTAAAAAAATAATACACATGTTTATCATATACATGTTTATCATAATATACCCCTTTTCATTTACAGAATTACAACTAAGGAACTAAAATAAACACTTGGTCTTAAGTACAGTTAGCAAGTAGGATCAATAAAGAAAACATAAGCAAATAAGTCCTATTTTAACAATTTAATAACAGAATAACTAGAACTATATACAGGGCAATAAGTTATGGGAATAGTTTGGTATATACAACCATATCACATGTAATAGGAATACAACAACCAGTTAATAACAGGGGTCACTCTAGAGCTTAAAACAGTATGAGAACCATATAGACAAAATTTACTGCAATCTGATTGGTCGATACTGTTCTGACAACCAATCAAAACTCACTGGAAATAAAAGATATGAAGACTATTTAAAAAAATGTGAAGTTGTTGCTGGAAGCAAACTGTTGTGCTGAGATTAACACCAAGCATTAGTGATTTGTTAAACTTTAAACATGTCAACTTGTAATAATATTAAACAGTATTTTTCTTTTAATTAACTGTATAATTTGTTATATCATTAGATAAGAACTGCTAATAAATCTTTTTTTTTAGATTTTCAAAACAAAAAGTTCAATGCACTTATTTTATTCTGCCCCCAAAGAAAAGGATAAAATATCTAAATTCAATGTGATAACTTGTTTAATAAAAGTCATAAAACTGGCTAATACAGGAAAAAGTAAACTTGAACATATCATTAATCAGACAGATTAAAAATTAAGCTGCTTATTTGTCAGTCCAATAGAATTTTCTGTACCTACATTTTGTCTGTTAATGACTAATTTTTTTTCTAAAAATATTTTAAGACAAACCTGATTTAAAGACAAGAATTATTTTATGAGAAAAAAATGGATACATTGGCATATTTTAAGACTATAAAATAATACCATCTTGATTTACCATAAACTAGTGAACACTGCTCTGTGTATTAAACAACAGAAAGGAAACATCTTAGTCTAAGGTTGTTCAAGAACAATGAGTGATCTAAGTTCATTGTTAACAGCATAGGAGTTGAGAAGGACTAAGATGCATGTTGCTTTCTAAGACGAAACACATTACTACATAAAACTGGTTTGGAACACAGATCCATACAAAGTCTTGGTCATTTCAAGAAACACACCATCAGATATACAAGACATGTGAGACACCTTCACTAGTTACAGGTCTTTGGCATCTGTAACAGCCAGATGCACATATTTATTGACACAGGTAAAGCGTCTAATTGACACTGTTATTATAACCGACTCATTGGTAAATGATGACTTGCTGACATCCCAGACAGGATGAGCTTGAGCAGGATGTTTCAATAGTTTTTGTTTGAAGTTTGTTTTACAAGCAGACTGATGTCTAAAACATGAACAACATGTGGCAGTGGTGTGGAACAGCACAATGTTTCACAACAAACCGGTTATACACTGTATAAGGTAAAGAGATAAATAAACCAATATCCTACACACAGCTTTCAAGAAAGATTTTCATCTGCATCTGCCTGAACATGAATCTGCACATTTGTGACCAGAGCCACAATGAGTTAACAGTAACACAAAAGAAAACAGTGTTCCATACACAAACACTTGCTTCCTTGTTTAAGCTGTCTGTAATTTTGTTGTCAAAGGAAACAAAACCCAAGTCAACTGCGACTTCATGTTTGACTTGATTCAATTTAAACTGTTGGTTTTGTATCATTGTGTCATTGATACTTTTTATGTTGGACTCCCAAAATCTCATGGCTTATGCTTTAGATGCATTGTTCACAAACTCTCTTTGCTCTATGAGTCGTTGAACAAAAACTCACTGAAATCATTAACACAAAGATATTGGTATATGGCTGATGCTTTAGATGCATGGTTCAAAACTGCTCCTTTATGCTCCTTGCAGCCTTGGAATTGACATGCTGTACAGCCATCATCCGTCAGTTAAATGGCAAGTGGTTATTGCTTTACTTCCAAAGATCTCATAATGTTTCCACATGAAACCTGCAACCATGGACAACAACTCAGATCTACAGATGTTCCTAGATGCTCTGGTAACCTGTCAGATGGTTTATATATTTTTTATGAACATACAGTAAATAAAAGTTTGTTAAAACACATTGCTTTGAACATTTCCTGTTACTCATTGCACAGTCTTTGAATTTACAAACTTTTACATAAATGAACCATCAGCTGACAAGCAAGTGGACTGTTGCTTTAATGGACCAGGTAGTCTTGGTTTATGGTTTTAGATGCAGGGCTCCTGGATGTTCGTGTAGCTGACTGCCTCACCGACTGTGACTGGGAAGAGAGACATGATGATGGATAAGAAGGCCATGAGGAAGAAGAAGCAACCAAAGGTAAGCCTGATCCTCCAGCTAGAGATGGTCAGCTGCGGCATGTGGTCCTGGTAGTGCTGCAGCAGGATCTCCTTCAGGCTCCTGCAAATGTGGAAACTTTTACATTAGTTACATTGATACTTGCAGGGTTGGTAAGTACAGAAGTATCTATGACATCAATGACTATTCATCATAGTTGTGTAATGCTTTTATGCCAAAAATCTACAACTTTATATGATAAATATACAGTGGAATCACAACAACTAGGATTACAATTTAAAGTCTGAATGAGCTTAATACAAATACATCGGCTGGTTGCATAGTCTATGTAAAAATATTAAGATAATTCGGATGCAGATGCATCGGATAACGACACTCAATCAGCTTGCAATCATAGTTCCTAGTAGTGCTGTGGTGAGTATCACAGTTCTGGGATATCCATGAATCCTATCACAATATCAGGTATGATGTCAATGCAAAGATCAATGAATCGCAAAGTCATCAAAATGATTTCTGTACAAAAGTTAGCATTACCAAAATAAAGTTAGGCTTTAAATATTTTAACAAAGTTTTCAAAGAATTATTGTAATCAGGTACAAATGATTGCCATTGCAAAGATCATTGAATAGTGATCTTTTATCAAAACATTTGCATCAAGTAATTATTAACCAAATGCAAACTAACAAAAAAAGTGATTTTAAATGATGTTTTGCAAAGGCTTGAACTGGAAGTAAAGAGAGGTCTTTTTTTTCAGGCTACTTCTAGCAACAGTGTTAGATTCGGATGCAAGTCATCGAAAGAATTTCTGTATAAAGGTTTGTACTATCAAAATAAAATTAGGCTTCAAATAGTTGAACAAAGTTATCAAAGTATCCTGCCTTGTGCCTGAACATATTGATTAACTGCTTTTTTCAAAGAAAAAATTTGATCAAGAGAAGGACATCACCTCTGTTCTTCATAACCTGAAAAACTTTTTGTGGACAGGAAGACAGATTAGTCTCATGTTATCTACTTCTTATTGATTTCTTGACCTGTGTTTGTGACATATCGTCTCATTTTCATTGTGGAATTGTTCTGAACTTAAGCTAGTTTAATTTGTCGTTCAAACCAATCTTAAGTGTTTTGTCATTTGCTACACTGCAGATTTCATATTTGTTTGTTTATTGGGTTTATCGTCCCACCAACAGTATTTCAATTATCTGGAGACGGTGGATTTCATATTTATAAAAATTTTCTCAATTTCTAAGCCCTTAAGTAATGTTTGTCACAAGTTGCTTTAATCGTTTTAACTAGAAACTAATGATTGATCTGTGAATCGTTAGTCGTGAATTATGGATCAGATAGACACTTACCAGAAGATTTATAGTCCTACTCTAAGAATTAATTACATACTTCATTATGTCGCAATTTTATTAATGTGGATGCACTTTCACTCCTCTGAGAGTGAACACAGCTCTAGTATAAAAACTCCTATTTCATCAATTGATATGTCAAGCAAGTTTGCATCGAACAGCAATTATGCTGTTGTAGCCACTGACATGACCTTGAGCAAATTAGGTTAAGATATAAATGGAATGAATTTGAAATGAAGATAATAATCCACCTATGAAAAGCTGTATTTGCATTATTCCATGCTTTCATTTTATTAAGTTCTAAATTGTATTTAGTCTTAGCAATCCTGTGACTAGATTGTAGATGCCCTACATCCTTTGATGGAATTCGAGGAGTCCATCACTGACAGTGAAATGTCAGCTGATTGCGGTATCATTGATGTAAAAAGTACTGAAGGAGGGTTATCTTGAAGGCATGTCTAACATAACACTGACTGTGGCAACCATGAAGGTCAAGGTCAAAGGTCATGTTTAAGGTCATTACTAATACATGGCTACTTATGTTCTATATGTATGTCTGCATAACTGCTATAAATCAAAAGTAATCCAAAAACTTTACCATCTAACTGACAAACACTTGAATGTATACCAATTGCAGTGTCACTCTGAAGGTCAATGCCATACTTAAATTCATTGAATCCTGTGGGGGGGGGGGGGGGGGGGGGGGTAATACAATAATGTCAGTGACATTTCTTAAATTTTCTAGCATGGTAAGTAATGGTACTTGGTACATATAGGCGAACCTTGGTTCGTCCATCTCCTTGTCCATGGAGTCCATGACAGCCCCCAAGTTCTCATTGATACGGTTCTGCTGCTCCCTCAGACTGGAAAGGTCCTGTCCAAGACTGGCCCGCAGTCCCTGCTCATAGCTGCAACAAGGGAGATAGTGAAGGGCAAATAGTTCAACACATTAGAAATAATTATGTAAAATGATGGAAACATTGGAGAAAATCATGTATAGAGATATGACTGGACAACCATGTATATAACAAAGGATTGAGGAGACAATCATGTATAGAAATATGACTGGACAGCCACGTACACAATATAAGATTGGGGAGACAATCATGTACAGAAATATGACTGGACAGCCACGTACACAATATAAGATTGGGGAGACAATCATGTATAGAGAAATAACTGGACAGCCACGTATATAACAGGATTGGGGAGACAATCAAGTATAGATATATGACTGGACAGCCTTGTATATAACATAGAATTGGGAAGACAATCAAGCATTGAGATATGGCTGGACAGCCATGTATATAACATAGAATTGGGGAGACAATCATGTATAGATATGACTGGACAGCCATGTATATAACATAGAATTAGGAAGACAATCATGCATAGAGATATGGCTGGACAGCCATGTATATAACATAGAATTGGGGAGACAATCATGTATAGAGATATGACTGGATAGCCATGTATATAACATAGAATTGGGGAGACAATCATGCATAGAGATATGGCTGGACAGCCATGTATATAACATAGAATTGGGGAGACAATCATGTATAGACATATGACTGGACAGCCATGTATACACAGAATGTACACAATATAGAAGTAGATAACACATTGACAAACTATTTCCTAGGTCAAGCATCATTCAATAAGGACTAAACACTTAATAGTATGTACAACACTAAAGCAACATAAACTTGCCAAACACAAACTAATCAGTTATAGGTAAACAGTGTCGATCCTGACCAACCATTTCCTGCTGTCCGATCAGGATCTACATTTATTGCTGCAGAGTAAGTAGCAATATGTTACCCATGCATGTAGTTGCTTGCATTTGAGCCAGAATTGTGTATGGATTATTGACATATCTGGCAAGTTAAGAGTTAAAAGTGTAAACATTGTCAAGACAAAAGTAAGTGGCTATATCAGGGTCTTACACATCATTGTCTACTTACCCTTTCTTAAAGGCCTCCTCTTCTAAATTATTCTGCTTTTCTTTTTCTTGTTCACTCAGTTTTGCACTGCAACACATGTGAATCGTATTGATAGACTTCTTCCTTATTGATAAACATTAAAGTTCAACCCAATATTTGCCTGTACCTATGAATACTAGGAAACGTTTTACAGTCTACATGGAAAAAACAGTTGATCTCTACATGAAGATTTATTCTCAAGTCAGGTAAGGCAATAGACCACTTGCAGAAACATTTCTCAGCTGTGATTTTTTATAAGCTTAATATTGACTTCCAGAATACTTCCTATAGAGCCATAATTATAATTTCCATTTTGCCAAACCATTAACCTGTCAAGGTCAAGGTAATGTCATATTAAAGTGTTGTGTTTAAATTACTACAGGTAAGAATTGAGCAAAATCTCAACTTAGCAAGTATTCTGCAAGTGAGTCTAGCTCAAGTCATTGGGCTGTGATGAAGAGGTAGGCCTGATGACCAACACTTAGATAACTTGATTCTTGCAGACCTCTACAACTTCTTATTTCTGTAAGGTAATTTCATTTAAAATGACACTCAAGTCATACCATGCTACTGATTCAGTGATGATTTACTATGAGTGTGTATTCAGATTTATGATCAAATCATTCCTAGGAACCTTTAACAAGAAGAGACCGTTGAAGATGGGTGATGCTCCCCAAATGGGTATTTTGTCACAAAAACGGTTTGTTGTTACATAACAATAAAGGTGAATTTTGTAAATGGAGTAGTGCTTTAAAATCAGACATAATCAAACCTGTCTCACCTGCGACAATTTATCTTGATATTATGATCATTTCTGTGAATGCAAATAACAAAGTCAAGGGTCGGACATGATTTTGCTTCAAGGTCACCATATGACCTTTACCTTCAAGGTAACAACCCTAATTTGGCACGTGACAAATCTTCTCGATACGGTGATCATTTCAATGAAATAATTTTAAAATCCAACTATAAATTCACAAAGTTAAGGACCTGACACGATTTTGCTACAAGGTCATGCTGTGACCTTGACCTTCAAGGTAGCGACTTAAATTTTCATTTGGGGAGCATAACAAGCCTGGGAGAGCTCAGAAATGTTTACATATCTATGTCTGTTCACCTCTAGGATATGTAAGAATGAGGTTGCGAGTACCTGTCCGCAGAGTTATTCCTGGAAACATTTGGAGGGGTGTTGGTCGGTGATCCTGACTGAACATGGTTCTGTTTCTCTAGTGATGCTTGACGCATTGTGTTGGCTACGGCAGATTTGAGAGTGGCAGATGCTACAGCACTCTGGAACCGAGTTCGAGCATCCTGGAAATACCACAACAACATTAGGCAGGATATGGTAACAGTTCATGGTAATAACCCATACTCATTGGCTATTATTGACTAACATGCACTGGCATGGTATGGTTTGATAGAGACGAAGCAGCAAATAGTGATGAACCAGATAAGACATCTCTTATTAAGAGCTGCTAGATCTGAATCTACACTATTTGGAACAGCCTAATTCATGCTTAGCAGGCTAAGAGATAATATCTAAAAAAAATATTATGACAATACAATGCAGAAGGTAAAATAATATAGTAAGAATATGATTACAAGGATATATTGATGAGGTTAGGAATATTTCTAAAGAATCTCATTACGTAGACATACTGGTATTGCTTGGTGTAAGAAAAAATCTGAGAAAGAAATAAAGTAATTATTGTGTTATCCATTTTAATAAAAGGAAAAAGAAATCAGCAAGCTATTATGTTATAATAAATTGATACACAAAGAATAGAAAAACTACACTTGTGCTATTATAGTAATAAAATAATACTTGAAAGAATATAAATTAAAAATTACTTACCAATACTCTTAAACATGCAATGTTAAAATGCCATGTATTGATGTGTCTAAATTCTTTAAGCAAACAAAAGTAATAATAAATGCAGAAATAATGTACAGCATTAACAGGTGCCAGTACAAATTAATTAAAAGGGAAATTATATAGATGTAATTGAAAGGATACACATACACCCACTAAGGATGGATTCTGACAAAAGGCTATTACTAACAGACTGTGAATTTAAGAAACACACAAGACAAACAATGCCAAGGAAGAACAACAGGAAAACGAGGAAGTGGACCAGTGGGACAAACAAGACAACAAACTAGAGCTAGTGAAAACTGATGGTATAGACAAACTTGTACAGTAACAATGTTTGTATTTAATCCTTAGCTTGCTTCATTACAAACTATACATTATTTGATTACAACTACAGACCAAGAAAACAAGAAATACTGCTATCAACTTATTGGCAGCAAATTGTAGAGATCCTGATCAGACATTTCCCCAGAAGGGAGTTGGCTGATCTTGCTCTACACGAATTGCCCAGGCCTTATAGATATGTGAATATTAGGCTAGGAGTTTATATACTTGTTCCTATGCAGTCTTATCTTATTCTAATCAATCAGATTAACATAAATATATTTATGTTTGTAGGGCTATGACTAAGACTATTACAAAAGAAACAATTACATAATACATTGAACAAAAATTTAAAAAAAGAAAAAGATTGCATTGTTGTCCATGGCACTTCACATACAAAGCTTACTGGACTGAGAAATATAGCTCACAACACACCATAGACTACATATTACATAGAAACGTTTTTATTTTTGTTTCAATGAACAGAACCATATTTTTCTTGTTTGAGAACCACATTTCTGTATTGAGAATTTTTTGTGTTATGTATCTGTCACTTCTCAACAAAATAAGAAAAAAAGAATAAATAGAGAATTGAGATGCAAAATACATAATGTTGTTAGTGTTGGGCACTTGGTTCCAGAACCATAATCAGTTACAACCAAATTATTAGATAATCATAACCAATCAATGATTATCATATATAGATAGTAAATCATGATCAGACAGTAAATCATAATTCATTATTAATTTTTGCCAATGTTGTTTCTTATTCTTTTTTGTTGTAATCGATGATCAGCCCAACATTAAATGTTTTACTAGAAGAAAGCAAAAAAAAAAAAAAAAAAAAAGCAAAAAAAAAGGTGAAATATTGTCAATAGCAGGTATCCTTTACACAAGGTGAGCATGCACTCATTCTGATCTTTAATATGGTGATGCTTAAGCTAGAAAATTTAATGTGGTAATAATGTTTCTTTTTTTTAATATTCTAAATATTTTAATGAACTAATGCTTTAATTTGTATAATTCTTCTGGGTTTTACCTTTTTACTGTCATTGTTACCACTTCTGCTATTTATATGAATGTACAGTAAGCAATATTGATGAAGTGTTAACCAAAAGCCTGCTAAATGTCTTAAACATTTTTTCATGCTGCATTTTGTTAAATCATTAACTAAATTCCTAGTGTTTTTTTTTTATAACTTGTTTATAATTTATATCTTACATACAAAGATAAATATACTCAAATATTTTCTTATAAATAAAGACCAAGCAGCAAGTAGTGTAGATCCTGATCAGCATGCTCCTAGCAGGAAACTGTCTGATCTTGATCTAGAATATTTCCCTAACCTTTACAACTATGTGATTAGCAGGCAAGGAGTTAATAACCCAAACTAATTCTCTGTTATTTGCTTACTACTTCATTGATGGTAATAAAATATATAGGGGGACATGGCAGCAAATAGCATACATTCTAATCAATCTGGCTGATTTGGATCTATACTATCTGACTAAGCCAAATTCATACATAGCAGGTGAAGAGTTAATACAGCAAGCGGGTGTTACAGTTATGGAGATGTTCATTGACATGCTACCCACAATGCATCAGCAGTCACATGTCTAGAGGTCAACCAATCACAGCTTACTTTATCAAGAATTCGACCAATAGAATCAGAGTCATGAGATGTCAATGCATTTATGCTGCAACCCTGTGTGAAAAGAGACAGACATTCAAGTATGACAAGGAGTCAGGGCACTGCAAACCAAATCAAACAAAAACAACCAAATAAGAAGTTTAATATGACAAAAAGTATGAAATGCAACAAATGACATAAAAGGATTTCAAGTAAGTTTAAATTTATACTGAAACAATTTTCAATAAAACATAACATTTTCAATAGGTCAAATGAGAAGATTAAAAAAAACAACACTTTTTCAAACAACATCAAAGAGATCAATATTTAAACTAAATAAAAAAAGATATGAAGCATTAACGTAACATGTGAATGCTACCTTGCTAATCTGTATATTCAGGGCCTGGAGATGACCCATAATGTCAATCTACAGGATGGACACAAATATAGAGAGAAAGTGTCAATGGAAACATATAATTTTACCCTTTATCTAATATAAGCAAGATATCTAATGAAAGTGCAAATTCAGGTATCAGTCAAACCCTGTAAGATCTACAATGGGCTGGGGTTAGGTTAATGTGACTGGATGTGTTATCATGCCAGGTGTTCATGGAATGATATGCACAGCAAAGCAGACCCATAGACGTCTCCAGTTAATTGAAATTTTGTTGGAGGGATGATAAATCCAACAAACGATTTTCTTTGTATGACATTTTAGTCCAGAGTTGATTTTGTCTACAGTATATAGCCAGGCATAAAAACATTATTTGAATTGAAAAAGATGCCTAAATATGCTGTCAATTTAGGAATGCACACTTAATTTCACCATATTTTATCTTGTTGGTCATTATAACAAAATTTGAACATTTCATGACATTTTGTCATTTTAACTAATTATATGGGTAAAGCTGGAAAATTTAACCATTGCTTTAGTCAGTAAATTGGGGATAGCTGTTCAAGGAATATTCATTATAAAACCAGCTTCTGTAAGCAGGGTGACAAACAAAGGCTACTTTAAAACACTGAATTAAAGCTCCATATTTTTGTTATCATGTATGTATTTGTTGAGACTATTTATCATACCATCACCTCAGACATTATATATTAATCCATGTGAAATAACATTTTCTTCATCAGTGACTAGTGTAATAAACAAGTAATGCACAGCCAATTTAATTTCAAGCACTAATTGACAGTCCAAATGTCATTAAATAGTATAAACTTTTAAATATTATGGGATGCAACAGCTTGTTACAAAAATAAAATAGTCTAGAATGAATAAAATCCTGTGTTTTTTTTTTTATTTATGCCAAGATGTCACATGTTGTGATGTAAATTCCTTTGAAAACCATTCTTCATTTATCTGTCTCAGTTTTTAAGCACAACATGTCTAAGCAGCAATGGTGTTGTATGTGTTATAAGTAAAAAAAGCAAATGTGTTAGTTTACAATTTGGATTTGAAATAGCGTGATGAAGAGATAATCAACTGTATTGGCTTTTCATTGATTTGGGTCGCAGGGAACAGTAAAAGATGATATTCAAGCTAATGGTTGTGAGAATGATTCACAAATCAGTTGACTCTGTTTCGTCAATACCTCACACATACAGGGTCAATGGCAATATAAAGAGTGAAGATATGGGGATGCGCTTACTAGTTTTAGTTACCTTGGCTACAATAAGTAATAACTTACTCACTTTTATTAAGGATCATGTTATGAAGGTTTAGCAATTATGCATTTTTTTTTGTAAAGTGTGGATGAAAACATATTCTCACAACCTGCAAGAAAATCTAAAAAATCATCTAGCAAGTGTTACAATACAGATTTGTTGTAGCCTCGTGTGATGAAAATTTCTTTCAACCCCAACCTAATATCCTCTATATCCACTTTTATCCGACAGCATTTGTTTTAATAACCAGTGTTAAAATTTAAGTTATCTGCTCACAAGTTCATGCTTAGGTTACAACCTGTAGCAACAGATTTGACAGCAAATTGACTAGATTCTGATCAAACGGCTCTACATTATACATCAACACTATATGCCTAGCTGGAATAATTCATATTTAGCAGGGAGTTTATAAAAAAGCCCATTCTTTCTTATTTTTTGCTCACATTTTGCTATAACAATATTTATTCCTGAACAAACAAAATATTATTTCTAAGTACTAGCATGCATGGAAATAAATGTAGCTACGGCAATAAACAATAATACAGACATATATAGTATAAAGGATCTAATAGCCAAGGTATGTAAGGGTATATAACTCTAGCATAGTAAAACATGGGATAGGGTTATTCTTGAAGCTCCTTCAGTATTGATCTCCCTTTAATAAGGTACCACTGCCTCCACATAATCAGTATAAACTTAAAACCCTATTTACAACCTCACTTTATTTTGTTATAAACATATCTGCTTACTTCCACAAGCATGTGCCTAGCCAGATTGCTAGAGACTCTGCATCAAAACAGTGTAGATCCTGATCCTATTGGGACCTGGCTGACCTGGATCTACTAGCCTCAGCCAGGTCAATGCATGCTTGGCAAAGAGATAGTATTTTACAAAGAGGTTTTCTAAGGAATTGTCTCAGTTGTACTTAACAGTCATAAATGCTAAATTACTTCTAACTTCTGATCTTTTGCTACAAGCAGAGCAGAAAGTCTGATGTTAATAATGCATATGTGTACCAAAGAAAAAGAGTAGACACTCTAAAGTAACTTGGACACCAATGCCCACCTCACAGAAAATGTCTAGGAAATAAGGTCAAGGGAAACTAACTTCTGAAAACAACTTGTGAAAAGTAGCTGTACTGTTATTTACATCTTAGAGCACAAATACTCATCATGCCAACTATTTTGATGTAAATTTTGAAGAATCACAGAGACAGAGAGATGCAGTAATTCTTTTTTATGGCTATTTAATGGAACTTAAAGATGTGTTTTAAGTATTAATCCTGTAACACTAAACAGAAGATCTTTTTTGTTTGTGAAGAACACAGCTTCCAGTACAAGGAAGAAAGGAGATATTTGTGGAGGCAGTGGAGACGAACTTCTTGTACATGTACACCAGTAGCAGCAGCAATGACAGCAGACCCTTTGGGTTACATCTTACCTCATCCTCGTCACAGAAGGATCTCGTGCGAGGACTGGAGAAGCATGGGGACCGCGGCTCATTGTATGTCAGGTCCTACAGATACATGCACAGTCTACACTCTGTCTACACTCTCACAGCACACTATACAGTACATCATGCAACACCATCCAACTAACACTCAGTATTGTGTGGCACAATTACCAAACTTGTTAAGAAAATTTTGATTATGCTTAGGTTAAATAGTGTGGGTCTAGATTAACCAGTTCCAACTGGGAGCACTCTGATATGGATGTGAACTAACAGTCTAAGAGGTGATATACAATTGATGGCAGAATACTAAGAATTAAGTTTAAGTTAATAATAAATTTAGCATGGTACTGCAGAACCATTTCTATGCTACGTTTGTCAAAATAATCTTCAATATTTGCTACAACCTTTATGTTAAAGTTGACAAGAAAGATTTCTAAATACATGGCAGCAAATAGTCCAGATCCTGATCAGACACCTCCAAGTTGAACTTACTGATCTGGATGTACACTATTGTTCTAAGCCTGATCAATTAATGCTTAGCAGATTTACAGTAAATGCTTAACTTAACCATCATGTTTAAGTTTGTGATAAGGTAACAACTTTTTGGTGTTTAACTTGGAAAAAGTGAAAAGCATATGGCACATATTCATATTTCTAAAAACTGTTCTATTTGATAATTTATTCAATCTTAAGTAATTAGTTGCCAAGCACAGATAAAGAATTGTTTTTTTAGAGATATTAATAATTTTAGTTGCAATTCTTTATAAGAAAGCATAAATAAAATAAGCTTAAGCAAAAGTGGTAGCTGGATGAAGTACAATATAAAAATTAATTAAAGCATTTCAAATTTACAACAAATTTGATATAAGAAAAAACAAACAAAAACTAATTAAAGAACATTAACAGAAAAATCCAATTAAAGAAATCAAGTTATAAAAGTATATAAACAAGTGTAACATCACCAGATGCTTTTCTGGACATGCTTCCATTGACTTACATGTAGCAAATTAGATCTGACATTTTATCATGTAAATATGGAAGAGCCTCAATGTCAGAAATAATATGGTGATTTGCAATTTAAGTCAATGAAGTGGAATTGTTAATATACATGTATTAAGTCAAAATGATATTTCTATTAAGTTGATGTCATGCTTTTTGACAGTTCTGTGGAAGATGGAACATATACTTATATGCCTGAGGGCAACACATGCATGGAAGGTAAAAGCATCAAGACCATCTAGTGACATGCTTATAGCTAAGTTCCAAAAATACATTTATTTTTGAAGTGACATGGAGGAATTTTAGTCTGAGTCATTGACGAACTCTCATCGATTCCTTCTTGTTGACAAAAACAAAAATTCCCTTGAGAATGAAGTCCGAGTCATTCTCTTTGTCTAGAACACTTTAAAATGGAAAACTTGCATGTATATTTGTAGCTTATACTTGATTCTCTTTGTCTACAACACACTTTAAAATGGAAAACTTGCATGTATATTTGTAGCTTATACTTGCAATTAAACAACTGAAAAAGTAGAGATCTGTTCTGGGTATATTTTAAAATGAAATAATGTGTCTGGTATACCAACATCACTTTATAAAAAACAGCTAAAACATAATTTCTGAAAAAATGAGACAAGCCTAAGATATCATGTTCTATATAATGACGATCAATAAATGAATAATAGCTATATATAGACAATATATATCAATGAATTATAAATTATAAATCAATCATAGTGTAATGATTAATCTCAATACGCCAGGTATACCTTGTGCAATTGCTAGAGAGCACAATGCAAGTATAGTTTGGATTCCTTCTATCAATTACCAATTACCCTAAACATGTTGTAGGAATAAAATAACACAACAATGATAAAGAAAATAAGTAAATTCAAAGCAAATATTTGGTCTAAATTAAATATAAATAAACAGTGTTCTGCGAATGATACTTGCTCTTGTCTTAATATTATTTTACTAAACATATTCATTTGTGTGTCAACAAGTAACACATTTAATTTTGCACACTGTTATTTTTTTTTGCATATTAATATTTCACTCATTCTAATTAAATGTTACACCACATATTTTATACACGCTAAAAAAAAACAAAGTTAATAAAGTTAAAACTGAGAAAATCATTTTTGCCATGCCAAATACAATAACCCACAACTTTTTCATTATAACATATCCAGTTAGTCCATACGGACTGCTATGAGATGTTAGAGCAAGCACCATAATGTGTGTTACTATGGTGACAAGTATAGAAGAGGATAAAACAGTAATGCCAGAGTCTATTGCTGTACATACCATGGAGGAGGAAGGATGCAGGTTTGAGATACCGGCACCTCCAAGCACTTTGGGCAGGGCAATCTCACTCACCCGGCGTCGTGTGGTAGCCTGGAGAAGGGACATAATAATAACGATACAGCATGTGATAAACCAGTTTTGATTGGCAATATTGACGTGGCATTCAATGAATAGTCAGTATAGTCTGTATAATTCACAAGAAAGACTCAATCAACAGTCACTAAAGACTAAAAATTTTCAACTGATAAATAAAAAATGTTCTTAAGACACTGGTTAGCAAGTTATTACGATATTCAAGAAAGTAAGGGTGCCACTTGCCCTGTTTATATGCGGGTTTAAATCTAAATGTAATATTTTATACTTTTCTAAATATACTAAATACACATGTATTATCTTACTAAACTCAATAAAATGTATGTCAATCTTCCTCATAAATACATTCTGTATATTTTAGTTGTTTTATTATATAGCTTGAAAGCAATCACATTTTCCCATTCCTAGTCACGATGTCACACAGTAAAAAACATAATGGAAAAAAATATTCTCCAGGGAACATCTTTATAATAATACTTTTGTTACCATTCTGGGTATTTTCTTCATCATTCTGAGAACAAAGTGGACTCCTTTATCAAAACACTTTTGTATTTAACATCCAGCAAAGAAAATAAAATTTAAGAATAAATAAAAAAAATAATAGCAAATTAGAAATTTATACATAATAGAATCCAGATGAATTTATTTTGAGAAGTATAAAAGCATCAAAATCACTTTTGTATTTAACATCCATATTTTACAATTTTAAAAAATTAAAAAAGAAAATAAAAATTAAAAATTAAATAATAATAATAAAAAAATATTAACAAAATAGAAATGTTAACATAATAAAAGAATTAAGAAGAATTAATTTTGGAAAGTATAAAAGCATAAAACAATTGTCAATGATTTAGACATGACATTTTGGCAAACTAAAAATATGTATGTCCAAGAAGAGGAGTTGAAACTTTGTCTTTTAGTTTAGACGTCGGACATTTAATTTATTACACATATCCTAACTATCAAAAGTGGTTCAATTTATTTATTAAGCTATTTTAATAATCAAGTACATGTTACATCTGGTTAGTTAGATCACAGGAACTTTCCAGGACACTAACCAGGGACCATTTCAATGTTGCCAAAAATAATATCATAATATTTCTCATAACATTTATGGCAAATAAACAGCTTCAATATTAATGTTGGTTACTTGCAATATCTAACATTATCATTTAGACTGCTAAGCACAAATTAATCTGGTTTAGACAAAGGGTGAAGAGACAGATTAACCAACTCCTGCTGGGAGCTGTCAGATGAGGAAGTGAATTATATTCTGCAGAGTTTCTAGCACTATGCCTGGTAACTGTTACTTGTAGTTATAACTTAATTAGTAAAATTATTGTATGGACCACTTACAACTGCAGCAGACTCAGGGTTCTGTTACTGCCACATATGAATTAACAAGAGGCCGTCAGAGACGGGTGATGCTCCCCGAATGGGTACTTGTCACAAAAAAAGGTTAGTTGTATGAATATTGAGGTTTATTTTGAAAATGTTGTAGGACCTTCAAGGTAGGGACTTAAATGTTGCGCGCGACACGTCGTCTCAACATGTTGGTCATTTCTGTGAAGTAGTTTTGAAATCCGACTTCAAATAACGAAGTTATGGGCCGGACACGATTTTTCTGCAAGGTCACGGTGTGACCTTGACCTTCAAGGTAGGGACCCAAATGTTGCGCGCGACACGTCGTCTCAACATGGTGGTCATTTCTGTGAAAAAGTTTCGAAATCCGACTTCAAATAACGAAGTTATGGGCCGGACACGATTTTGCTGCAAGGTCACGCTGTGACCTTGACCTTCAAGGTAGGGACCCAAATTTTGCGCGCGACATGTCGTCTCAACATGGTGGTCATTTCTGTGAAATAGTTTCGAAATTCGACTTCAAATAACGAAGTTATGGGCCGGACACAAATGGGACGTACGGACGGACGGACAAGGCGGCGACTATATGCTCCCCCGAAAGTTTTCGGGGAGCATAATAAAAAGGCACACCGTTAACCCTTAAACTTGCAGCATCAGTTTTTAACCCATACTATTTTTAGTTATTTTGTTGCTCACTAAGGTGCCTAGAAATACTGCTAGAGAGTCATCAGCAAAAGTGCAGAACCAGAACAGACAGCTCCAAGCAGGAAGGGAAGCTGGCTGATTTGGATCAATGCTTATTGCCTAAACCTTATAAATACATGTTTATAATGGTTAAAAACATTTCCTGCAACATAAAACTTGACTGGATATTATAGATAACATGTATCTTTTGATCTTTTCTCTCCTTTCAAATTAAAAGATGCAGTTAAGAACCAAAACCTGCTTGAATGATTTTAAATATTTTGTTATTTTTAGTATACATTTCTAATGAAAATGATCTGACATGTGCAATTCTGCATAAAGGATTAAAAAAAATACAACAAGAAACATGGCTATTCCACGAAACCAGGTTTTCAACAATTTAACAAATCCAATTCCAAGCTACGTCTTCATACAAGGTTTATCCATTTATATATATAGACTGGAAACTGTTGTTCTATTTTTAGTAATGGCGACCTTGACCCGACTGACAAATGCAATCCCAAGCTAGGTCTTCATGCAAGCTTGCTATATCCAAAGTTTCAGCAAGATTGGTTTATCCAAACTGAAGTTAATTACTGGAAACTGTTTTTCTATTTTTAGTAATAGTGACCTTGACCAAACTGGCCCCTAATCCAATCCCAAGCTAAGTTTGCACAAGAACTACTTCCAAACAAAGTTTCAGCAAAATACTTCCATTTTTACACAAATTTTTGTGCGGAAACTGTTTTTCTACTTTTTAGTTACAGTGGCCTTGACCTTGACCCAACTGGCCCCGAATCCAATCCAAATTTTCAGCAAGATTGGTTTATCAAAACTTAAGTTAGTAACTGGGAACTGTCTATTCTTAGTAACAGTGACCTGGACCCAACTGGCCCCAAATCCAATCCAAATTTTCAGCAAGATTGGTTTATCAAAACTTAAGTTAGTAACTGGGAACTGTCTATTCTTAGTAACAGTGACCTTGACCCAACTGGCCCCAAATCCAATCCAAATTTTCAGCAAGATTGGTTTATCAAAACTAAAGTTAGTGTCTGGAAACTGTCTATTCTTAGTAACAGTGACCTGGACCCAACTGGTCCCAAATCCAATGCCAAGCTAGGTCTTCATGTATGCTTGCTATATCCAAAGTTTCAGCAAACTGAAGTCAGTGACCAGAAACCCTCTTTTTTATACACTGCTCGCCTGCTATACCCCAATCTAATAAACAGGATTTTCATTGAAAACCTGGTTAAAAATATACAAATAGAAATGTCTCCCCTTTCCATCAAATTTAATCAATACAGGAATACATATACAACATAAATGCAAAACCAATATTAACTAAATACTAAACTAAAAATAAGAAATAAAATGGTGATAAAAATAAATAAAGCTCATATTGAAGTGATTAAAACAGGCACATAATAAACTGAAGTAATACACACAGCTACATTAACACAAAAAAATCCCATCTTATCTATTATTTTACTAGTTGTTTTGAAAACCTTTGACATGCATTTATCTTTTCAGCCATGGTATTGGTTGGTTAATGTGAAATATAATTTTGCTTGTTTTTTTAATTTGTTTAAAAAGCAATATAAAAAGGAGTCCTTTTGTAATTGAGGATATGCTTACAAAGATTTTCATGTATTTAAAGAACATAAATTTATAAGTATGAAACCTTTTGTTATGTAAAAATCATTAACACATACTTCAAATCTCTACATTATCTCTACAACAACACCTGTGCATGCATGTGACAGTTGTCTACCTTCAATAGTTTAATAGCTTTCATGGCTGAAGGAGTTATAGCCCCTGGTAGTGGGGTCCCAAGAGGGGCAGGCTGTGAGGAGATAGGGCAAGTCAATTACACAGAGATAAAGCATGCAACAGATAGCCTAAGCCAATCAAAATGTGAAGACAGAAATCTCTATGGCTGAAGTTACAGCCAGTGTGGATTTGTAGATGCATGAGACAAGCCACCAAACCTTGGTACTTTGATCATGTGGCATCTCACATTACACAATGACATACATGTACTGAATTTGATTTGTTTTACCACATTCAAAGCCAAGTTTTGTAGGGTACACAAGGATTTTTTTGTCTAAGAAATATTGTCGCAACCAGGTCAGCTGCAAGAGCTTGCTATGTGAATTTTTAAGCCCTGTAGTAATAGCCTCATAGTGAAAGGCAATAGAGTCAGTGTAGTAACATGTCAGCAAATTCACCCACTAGGATAGGGACACCCCAGTACACAACAAATGTACAAGATGGATTCTTATCTACATAATATCATTGTTTACAGACAACTCCTGTTTAGTTTGCCTTTACAACATTGTAAAGAAACATTAAGCAAGCTAACGTTTAATTTATTAAAGAAATGTAAACGTCTAAGACATTTATAATTAAAACAAAGGATGGTAAAATGGGTATCAAAGACCTATACCTCTCTACCGCAATTTATCATCCTCAAGCCACACCTGAACTTTTATTGGCAACACTTTTTTTTAACAATAAAGAATCAAATAAGTTCTACACTAGACTGTATAATGTGACTAAACTTTATCATGGGACAAAAACAACAACAACAACAAACTTTCAAGTAGTCAAACAATTATTTATATGATCATTTTGTATCACATAATTCTTCAAAGCCTCATATTATTGCTTTTCTATATTGCCATACTTGAGGAGCTCCAATTGACAGTACCAAATCTCTACCATTACAAACAATAAATTGGGAACTCCAATTGACAGTTCCAAATCTCTACCACTGCAAACAATAAATTGGGAACTCCAATTGACAGTACCAAATCTCTACCATTACAAACAATAAATTGGGAACTCCAATTGACAGTACCAAATCTCTACCATTACAAACAATAAATTGGGAACTCCAATTGACAGTACCAAATCTCTACCACTGCAAACAATAAATTGGGAACTCCAATTGACAGTACCAAATCTCTACCATTACAAACAATAAATTGGGAACTCCAATTGACAGTACCAAATCTCTACCATTACAAACAATAAATTGGGAACTCCAATTGACAGTACCAAATCTCTACCATTACAAACAATAAATTGGGAACTCCAATGGACAGTACCAAATCTCTACCATTACAAACAATAAATTGGGGAACTCCAATTGACAGTTCCAAATCTCTACCACTGCAAACAATAAATTGGGAACTCCAATTGACAGTACCAAATCTCTACCACTGCAAACAATAAATTGGGAACTCCAATTGACAGTTCCAAATCTCTACCACTGCAAACAATAAATTGGGAACTCCAATTGACAGTACCAAATCTCTACCACTGCAAACAATAAATTGGGAACTCCAATTGACAGTACCAAATCTCTACCATTACAAACAATAAATAGGGAACTCCAATGGACAGTACCAAATCTCTACCACTGCAAACAATAAATTGGGAACTCCAATGGACAGTACCAAATCTCTACCATTACAAACAATAAATTGGGGAACTCCAATGGACAGTACCAAATCTCTACCATTACAAACAATAAATTGGGGAACTCCAATGGACAGTACCAAATCTCTACCATTACAAACAATAAATTGGGGAACTCCAATGGACAGTACCAAATCTCTGCCATTACAAACAACAAATTGGGGAACTCCAATGGACAGTACCAAATCTCTGCCATTACAAACAATAAATACAGGAGCTCCATTTGACCAAGTACCAAGTTTCTACAATTACAAAAAACAAAGAATCTGATGACAGTCAATTAAACTGAGCTTACACTGAAAGCATACAAGTATGTGAAGACCATAACATAACAACAGTATCATTAATGTATTTTGTTATCAGGCTCAAGATACATAAAATAAGAGCTGCCATTAGACAAAACCATACCTGACAATTATTACATTATACAAACTGCTTGAAATTGAGTATTCCAGTTTGGGTAAAAGTTTTGGAAATACAGTACAGAAAGGAATCTCTTCTTAAGCTAAGAGAAGAATAAATATGTTTATCTATTTTTTATAACTAAAGAGAAAGAAATGACAACCAAATAATATAGGTTTGAGAAGTTTCTATAGAAAGACCCAAGAGAGGCTCACTTACCTTGCCACCCATATTGTTGGGGCACACCGAGGCTGACCGCTTGGAGAAAAGTTCCCCTCCTGCAATCAGATAACGTCTTTTATCATGTTATGCTTTAAATCTTAATAACACTTATTTACCTAGGTTTTTATGCTTAATGACACTAAAGTACACACACCATTAGTGCAATAAATGATCAGTATCTAGATCTGAAGTTTTCCAATAAATGAGTTTTGATCATCTGATTGGTCAAGCTTGGAGAATACTTTATATACAATTCATTAGAGCCCATACTTGTAACTAGTCTTAATGTACAGACTTAAAAGTAACATAACCTTTGAAACTTATTATATAGAAATATCTTATGTTCCAAGTCATGATCACATACATTATGACTGCAAATGCCCTTGATAACAAGTCTAAAATTAAATATCATTTATTAAAAAGAAGCAGTAATGTCACTACTATATTTGGTGGAAAAAAGGACCAAAGTCTGAGTATGCTTTCAGAGAAGATGCACACCACATTTAAAATTGTTAGTTCAATTGAGACTCCAATCTGAGCTATTAAGAGCCTCAGCAAGTCTAACCACTAGGCCATGAGCACACCCATCCGGAAATTATTTGAGAATAGGTGTGAAATTTTGTACACGGACCTGAATTATTGAGCAAGGTTACCCACACCATTACTTTATGAGCTTTCATAAATAACCTCAAAACAATAAATTTATTTACATAATTATAAAAAAAACAAAGTTATATGCAATTATATTTGTAAACTAGAACACAATACAAGCAGTAAATGAAAATCTAAAATCTGTTGCATATATGTTCCTGTTTATGAACTTATTCAATAACACCTTTCTTCTAAGATATTAAACAGTTTAATGCAGACATACCTGGGGTCAGATCACTGATGGTTGAAGGCGCTAGGGACCTACTATCTTGTAACAGTTTCCTGGAACACAATAAATAATGATATAGGACCTTAACACATGGATGAATGCTGTCTATTTAAAGGGTATTAGGTCGGGTAGCGGCAAGATATTAGGCTTCTCACACTCATGCCAACCATGGTTTTTGACCAGAAACAAACTTTTGCCTAAATGCTGTGTAGATTATTGGTAACATACTGAAAGTTAGTACTTAGTAGCTAAGTATGACAAAAGTTGAGAAAAGCATTGATCCATGTGATAAAACCATTTAGTTTACTTGATCATGTCACATTTGCATGGGAAATAGTTATCTAAATCAGCCTGTTATATTGGTGTGTACCTAGCCTCCTCAAGCTCTGCATGTTCTCTCTCGTGGACCCGGCGGATATTCTCCACATGATGTACCATGATGTCCACAGCCTTGCTCATGCGCTTCTCCTGGAGTACAGAGTATATACAGTTTTTATTTATTGGTATCAGTAAATAGGTCAATGAACTGAAGTTTTATTTCACAAAAATAAATCTATATAGTATAAGTTTTTGACAACTTAGATTATATTCCAGATAGAAGACTAAGGTGTAAAAAAACCTCTAACACTGCAGAATCTATGTAACTTTTTTTCTAATACTTTAAAAAATACTTTTTCAACTGACCAATGTGCTTGAGGGGAGTTCTTTCAACTTATATTATTCCCCCTGGACTGCCAACTTCCAGTTTAGAACAAGTACTCTGGTACTGAGTACCTGAAGCAATGTGCAGTAAAAGAGTCTTGCTCAAGGAATAACATCACACGGTCAGTTTTAAGGTTCGAACCCGGAACCCTCCGATCCAGAGTCTGACAACCAAGCCAATAGACTATGTACATCTCTGTCATTGATTAAATAGAAGAATATGATTTTGTTCAAGTAAAGAAAGAAAATTTGATAAACATCTTACATAAATGTATAAATCATACATAAAATAAATTAAACAAAAGAGAAAGTAAATAAATATTAAAAAGAAACAAATAGTTGATAATGGAAAGAAACACAAAGTTATGAAGAAAGAAATTATAAAAGAAATAAAGATTAAAACCAAAACACAAAAACACAGTCTAAAAACATCAAAATCAAACATGAAAGCAAATACAGTAACTAACAATTTTAGTTCTATTTTTAATTCCAAGACAGTGATAATGGTACTAAATTATGTTTTTTTCTTCTGTCTCCTGCTCTGTAAGGCTGATTATTACCATCTTTACTGGGAAGCATAACACTACTCTATAATAAACTGGGAGACTGTGATAAGTTTCCTCTCTCTGTTGATCTATATTGTTCAACCAAGCAACTAACATCAGACTTACTTACATAGTGGCTACATTCTGAACTACATGTATCAGGCTCCTAATCTGCCAAACACGAATTAACAAGGTTAAGGCAAATAATGTAGCTCTACATCAGCTAGCTCTCTATTGGGCGCTCTGGATCTACATTTTTTGCATTAGCCTTGTATGATTTTATTCTATATTATTTGCTTAAGCTTGGATAATTTCTGCTGAGCAGGCTATGAGCTTATCAAACATATTGGTGTTGACACACAAGGGAAACAGGGACTGGATACGGCCATCCATTAGTGTTCAGCTGTCAAGCTGACTGAATATTTATTTAAGGACTGTAGCAGCAGCCAAAGAACATTTACATAGTTGGCTATTGTTTTTTTTTAAGGCTGCTGAATACTAGAGCAAGAAAACCTGAGTAATTATCTTAACATATTCTCGAACTGAGTCAAATCCAAGTCTTACATTACAAACATTATTACCTTGGATGTGTTGGGATATTATAATATATATTACGACAAAAAACAGAACTAAAGCCAGAGCTTTTAGTATTCACTTTATTTTACTCAGTGCTGGGTAGTGTGTATAAGTTATTAACCTTAACCAAACCTTAACAGACATTAAAAAATTCAAAGAAGGGGTATAAATGTGACAAAATTAAGATGGGTGTGGCTTTTGATAGTGAACAAGTATTTAGAGTTTGAAGTGAACATCAAGACTGTTTTTGAAAAACACATTAAAAGGTGGTATGTGCGATTTTCCTTTATCAAATACAAACCTTACCCTTGTTCTGGGGAATGGGGCGTCATTTCTGCAGAACTTATACTTTTGTCAAAATAAAGACAATTCTGAACCTTAGCTTAACTGTAAGATGGTAAAAAAAAGCTCTTAATGATACCAATATCTGAGTGGATTACCTGGATGATGATACACTGAGATCTCAAAAGTAATCACATCATTATCTAAGTTTAGAAATAGCTTACTGTGTAACATGACACAGCCAGGAAAAACATGTTTATAATGACATATAGGGTGCTCAAATTTTCACTTAAATGTAGGACATCTTTAAACAGCTCTTCATGGGATTGTTTCTGGGAACAAAAATATGTAGGTTATTTAAGAAATTTAATCCGATCCACACCGTCAGATACCACCTTCAACAAAATGTTTAACCAACATCGAAAAGAGGGTCGTGATAACAGTTACTTTCATTTTTCTTCGAAAAGAAGAGTTACAAAAAAGAACTGGAAACAGAGAAATAATTCAATTCCAATATGGGAAGCCATGTGGCAAACTGCTAGCCAATTTTCTTGACTTTCCTTGTAAATGACTTTTGAATATGAACTTATAAACAAGGCTACAAAAAGAGCCACACAAGACTAAGGAGATTTTTAATCATGGATAAAATCACAAAAAGTCTACAGTATATATTCAGCAAATAAACCCAAACTAATTTTCATAAATATATCACTATAAACAAAGAGACCACAAAAACTATGTTAAAGCTAACTGTTATCAATGACCAGACAAGAACCCACCTGCTGTATAGCACCAAAGACCTCTGCCCGGCTGGAGACTCGTGCAGTGGACTTCTCAAGGATATCTAGATGGCTCTGTATCTTGCTGAGGACATCCCGCACCTGGGGGTCTGTACAGATCTTGTTTAATGTCTGAAACAAAGTAAATACAATGGATAGCTGAATAAACTGATAAGCCTACGTCTTCTATTAAATTTTGTTAAATACCAACACCATATTACTTTATCCTCCTACATCAACAGGTAAAAGCAATATAGCAATATAACTTAATTAGTTACAATAGTGCAGATAACGGTCAGACAGCTCTAAGCAGGAAGTGGTTGCTCTGGATTGACACTAGTTACATTTACCTAAAAAAATGTTGCTTAGAAGACAATAAGGTAACTTTGGGTACATACAGTGAGATAGTCCCTCAGCGCCTGTAGCTCCTTGTCAACATTCTGCTCTGCGATGTCCCGAGACCTCTCCTGGATTTCCAGTCGCTTCTCTAGGGTCTGACTGTCTGTCTTGAATGCCAGTGACAGGCTCGAAAACTTGCTCTGAAAATTACATGACATTAAAAAATACCATATGCCAACTTCTTTCTGTTGATTGGCTCTGAGCTCACTCAGAAAGGTCATACAAAGGTAAGGTACATTTTAATGGTGAGACATGTTTTAAAAAATAGTCTTATTTCAACATAGAAGTTCCCTTACTGTATTGGCTATGTAGAAATTAGAATGGGGGACCCGTTGCATTGTAGTCGTCGCCGACTTGTAATGCCTCTGACTGATGAGCCTCACACCGTGTGAGTTCGGGTCCCATTTGTGGCAAAGTACTCAATATGGGAAAGATTTCCAATTAACTTGTGAGGCGCCAGTGGTTCTACATAGACATTTGTCAGGGGTATATCTCCATCAAAATAGCTAGATGTCGCTGGCTGCTGTGATGGATTTCAGAAACAAAAAACATGAAAGTTAAAGATTGTGGCAAGCTCCACACCATTTAAATGATCAAATAGATGTTATAAATCATAAAATATTTATGAGATAAATGTATCACATTGTTAAAGAGCTGTATTGAAGGAATTACTGAAAAAGATACTGAAATGTCTTATTTTTTTTCAATATAGACTTACAATTGAATTGCTTCCAAAGAAGCTTGGTTTAAATATACCAGTTACAGTTACCAATATATATTAAAAGTATTAGTGCCATGAGACATAAAGCCATAAGGCATCCAACTGTCCTACCTCAATTTCCTGTTCAGACAGCTCATCAGAACTGAAAAATAAAAATAAAACTCTGCTTTAACTAAAACCTATATTCCACAGTTGATGTCGGGTTTCCTAGATAAGGCATAATATAAGAAAGTAGAATAACAGAAAAATGTATTTTTCTTCACTTTATTCGATAATGATGTCTTCACTGTAATCAAATATTTTATGTTGTGAAGTCTCTGTGGTCTAGTGGTTAAGACTTTGGATTGACAGGTCTGGAGTTCAACACCTCGTCTCCCCCACCATCCCCACCCGCCAACATGACTAAGCAATTATTTCTTGAGCATGGGATTTGCTGGCATTTTTGCTGATACTGTGCAGTGGCATTTGTATCATTATAACACAGGAGCACTTATGAGGTGCCCAGGGACTGAACCTGGCCATTCCATTATACTGAAACCGACGAGTCAGGCGTAATGCTGCCCCCTTAGCCCCTAGTGTTAGGAGGGAAGCCACTACTACCAACTTTTAAGTCTTTGGTTTGACCCAGCCAGGGTATGAACCCGCAACCTCCTGATGCTCAAGCCAACGCTCTAGCTCTTGAGCATGATAATTTGTAGCTCAATGCTCCAGGTACTATGTACCTGTGTACTGTTTCTACCCAGGAGGTAGGCAGTCTAGAGGGATTAATATAAATTGAAAGAACAAACTTTAAATAAACAAATCAATTACAGCTAAGTGGTACAAACAACCTACGTCGGTTCTTAAAAACAAAATTGTTTTTTTTTCCTCTATTTTCAACCCTTTCATCAGGTCTTTTTCAGGATAAAAATTACAAGGACTCATTTATTAAAGTACTAAAATTAGGAATCCAATGTCACATGGTGTATCTAAAAATAGATTTAGAGGAATCCTCTAAAAATAGAACATAAAATGTCAAAGTATATTATATGCATTCAAATACACATAAAAATATACAAAGAATACAATGTTATAATTATTGACCAAGTCTATAGATATGGAATCAATTACGAGGACCTGTAATGCTAGATTTGGGGATGGATTTCATTTCTGTGCTTACACTGTTCCAGGTATTGTATATGATGCTTAGTTCCAGCAATTTGAATTCTCAGTTTTTTTTAACACTACAAACTGAAAGAGTTAACACTAAGCCAGCTAATCATGTATTTATAAGGCATAGGCCAGCAGTGTACATCCAGATCATACATACATATATATACAAAATAAATAAGCAAAAAGCTAGGAATTTATAATCAGCATTTAGCCAACTGTAGCATGGTAAGGGTTAAGTGGTAGCCGGAGATAGTGATCTGGGGTCCTGGCTTCAGGGTGGTTATCCTTTATTAGTGTGACAAGGACATACATCTTCATCAAAGGATGTAAAGGTGGTATATCTAGGTCAATATACATCAACAATTCTTAGGTAACAATAGCATGAATAGTCAAGAATTTAAGAGACATAAGATCTTGAAATTTAGCCTGATACTTTGAGATGATACATGTGTTGTCATCCCGACAGTTGGTGGATCGATACCAGTTCACATCATTTTACATGAAACAGCCTAATTCCAAAAGCAAATTTTCAAAGACCCTAATAATTGGTTTCAAGCCCTAACCACAGTTACTACTCAACACAGACACAATGCCCAGGGTGGATCCCATCATGTTCCCAAATATCACCATGGCTAACCAGGGGTGTACAATTGTTTGATAAGCAACTTTCCCTGTACGGCTAGTTGCCTAGAAATTTTACTTGCCCTTATAAAATCTTTACTCGCCTTTACATTTTGTTACAATATATTTATATGCAACTTCTTAGATCTGTCTGTTTTGACAGTGAGGGAAAATGACATTTCTGTCAGATGATGCATTGCAACTCGACTTGATTACAAAATGGGTTATGCTGATGCATTAGCGATACCATAGAACGATTTTTTAAGTCAATCTATGGAGCATGCACATGCCTCCTCATGTAAGGACAGCGGATGTATCCGATAAGACTATTGATTCAGCTCATGATTAAATCTTTCTAAATGTTTTTTGATTTTTATCCTACTCTATTTTTATCCAATCAAGCAAGGGTATGTCAACTTGTCCTCACCAGAAGGGATTGCAAACTCGCAATGGAAAGTGGATATTTCACTCCTGTTGTCGGAATTCTTTAGAATTTCTTCTTCCCTTAGCATTTGTGCGTCAATACAAAATTGTCTAAAAAATACATAGGTAGCACAATGTCACAGGCCAGAGTCAAAGCTCTGGCAATAATGCATGTGCATTTTTACAAATGCCTTGACATTGACACAATAGCAGCAAGATTCTTGCAACTACATCTCAAAAGACTTGAACTGACTTGTAAGGATTTGAAGGCATTTTTGCTGATATTGTGCAGCAATATTTCTATCATTATAGCACAGGGGCACTTATGAAGTGCCCAGGGATTGATCCCGGCCAGTCAATTATACTGACACCAACGAGTCAGGGGTAATGCTGTCCCCTTAGCTGCGAGCATTAGCAGGGAAGCCTCTACTACCAACTTTAAAGTCTTTGGTTTGACCTGGCAGGGGTTTGAACCCACGACCTCCCGATCCACAAGCTGGAGCTCTACCACCTGAGCTATTTCGGCTGGTAAACTTACTTCTAAAGACGTATAAATATTCTAAATAGTCATCTATAAACACTGCATATAAATATTTTAAATAGTTGTCTATAAACACTGCATTGAGTGAGTACCAGTTTTGCACAACATTTGTTGTTTGTTGTTTATTAGAAGCTTAAAATCTATAAATAGTATTATAATGCTGCTTTTCTAAAAATGGTTGTGTGCATATTATGTTGCTCATGTAATAAAGTACATTTGAAAATTTACAATGAAAGAACAATTTCTGACAATGCTTTAAAGCCATTTCAATAACAGGTCCCTGAAGAGCACTGGGAAACAGGATAAGTTAGGTGCCGGCTATGACTGAGTCTTTTTGCTATTTTGGAAGCAAAAACTACCTAAGCTTTTGTAATAAATCTCAATCCAAAAATAGTATGTGGCTGTCATTATGTATATTCAGGCAATCAATTACTTCAGAGAGTAATGTCAGTCATCTTTGGCAACCACTTGTAGATTGAAAATTGAGGTTTCCTTAGTTTATACTATAAGACCATAAGACAATTAATAAAGTGAAGATATGACATTAATTAGTTTTTGCTTACTCCTGACCATTTTGCATAATTACTTATTATTGGTTGGCTTAACAAAGGTACATGCACATAGAGAACATCACAATCTATATATTTTTATTTAAACTATTTGTGTTACTATCAAGCCAAATAGCATACAAGTTAAGACTCCTGCAAGGGCAGCAGGGAGATGTCATAATGCATTTAATTTTCCCTAAAACACAATCTTACAATAAAAAGATTGTTAACATATAAAACCTAGTAAGGGTTGTAGTCATGAAGAATCTTAAGTTATTTTTTCTTACTTAAACGAAGAAAATTTCTTAAATCTTGAAATATTTCCCTAAAGATAATTTCTTAAATTTTATCTATGAAATCATTTAAGAAATTTCTAAGAACTTTTCTAAATTTAAGGAAATTTCTAAGTTTAAATAAGACAAATGAACTAGATTCTTTATGAATACATCCCCAAAGGTATAATATTAAACCTTTATTTGTGGTTCTTTTCTCAAATATATTTTTATAAAAAAAAAAAAAAAAATGAAACTGTTAGCAAAAGTTATAAAGTTGCTTTTAAACTATTTATGTTTTAAGCAAACAGTAAACAATGAAACTTTGGAGTGAATCGTTCCAATTCTTACCATAGCATGTGGCACAAAGTTAATTTAGCAAAGTTTCTCCTGAGACAAAAATCTCACATTCTCATATTGACACAGTTAACAGATATAAGTTATATGGTGTCAATTATTTCAAAAACATGCTGGGTAATCTGTACATGAGAGACATTTATATCCTCTAGTGTGTGAACTTACTTTTGTTTGTCAGGCTTGCTGGCCCGGACAGCCTCCAGTACCACCCGAGCAAATGCCATCCTCACCATCTCAGAATGACCAAAGCCGCACACAAACACTTGCACATACAACCCCAACAAATATACCACTCTCCTTATCACTGTAAGGCTGACAGCTGTCAACACTCCAGACAGTTTGACACTTGAGCAACTCCCACTTTGTCACAGAAATCTTGAAGCACTTGTCTTAAATCCAGAATTAAATTTTCATTTAAAAGGGAAAAGCACTTTTGCTAAACACCTTGTTCATAGTTAGTTTGTTTATTTTGTCTATTTCTCTATGCATTAACAGTCTAGCTCCATCCTCTCTTCTACAACTTGACAGATTCAATTCTTAATGCAGATCTCTTGGTTTAGCCACCTTGTATGATTCTAATTCTAAATAGAAAAAAGATGAAAGGAAAAACTGACTTCGCTACAGAACAAAACAACCTGACACACTCAAACACTGTAATTATTACTGCTTCCATCAACTTAACAAGAGATTGATTTGTACATACCTACCACACATGACTTTCCATACTTAACAAATAAAACGTTTCAATAAACTTCAGTAAAACAAAACTTGGCCTGCAACATTTGAAGCCAAACCGGCACCATTAGAGGTTCCTAACACTGACACTTGGACAGCCAGCCTTTCACAATGTCTCCTACATAAAATAGTGAGCTCCGAGCCCAATCAGCACAACTAGCAGTTCCTTACACCGCCACTAAGAGAGCCAGCCTTCCACAATGTCTCCTCCATAAAACTGTTTATGCCAAGGCACCAAGTCAGGACCATTAGCAGTTCTTCACACTGCCACAGGACAGCAAGCCTTCCATAATGTTTCCTAAACACAGACAGTGAGCTCAAAGCCAATTAAGCCCCACAAGCAGTTTTCTCACGCTGCCACTAGGGGGAGCCAGCCGCCCACAATGTCTCCTATATAAAACTTTGACCACCATGCCAAGATGGCACTACTAGCAGTTCTTCACACTGCCACTAGGACAGCAAGCCTTCCTCAATGTCTCCTACACAAAGACAGTGAGCTCCAAGTCAAGCCAGCCCACACACAGCCACTAGGAGCCAGTCTTCCACAATGTCTCCTAGACACGATGAGGTATAGAACTTGTAAAGCTGCAGGGAGATTTTCAATGTAAAGCCAATACTGGTATACATTAAAGGTGGTAGCCAACAATTTACCTACACCAAATGCATGTAACAATATTTTTCCTTGGTTTCTGGGAATGTATGCATAATTTATGCATAAACATATACTTTTGTCTGAGTAAAGACGATTTTATATACTTCCTATATGTGAGACAGTAATCTTTGCGAAAAAATAACTACCAAATGTCAGCGCGGACTACCTGGATGACAACGTAACACGATCTCAAAAGTAAGTTGTCACATAGTTTTCTTAGTTTAAAATAGCTATGTCTGCAGCGTGCTCAGATAGGAAATACCTGATTGTAATGATGACTGGGGTGTAATGCTTCACTTTTCCTACAGATGTAATGCATCAACAAAAAACATTTTGCATGAGCTTTTCAAGTTACAATGACTTATTTGGTTATTTGATAACAAAATATTTGGTCCAAATTGTCGGCTATCACTTTTAACTGACAGTTACAGGTTGGACTTATTCAACTGAAAGTTGCCTCATTTAATCTGATGTTTTATTTATTGTTTTAAAGTGCCACATTAACATTACTTTCATCAATTCTTTATAACTAAACATGATAATTAAAATGATTGATTTTACTAAAACTGTTGACTAGATTTCTAATCCACTGGACATGTTACTCAGTGACCACAATTAGTTAAACTTACAGACAAAAGCTAAACAAGCGTTAAGTATTATTGTCTTATGCAAGTCTGGATTTGTATTTTTGTTTTGTTTTACAGCACACCAACACTTAATTGATAGGTCATACAGCGCCAAACTGGGTATGAATCTGATCCAGAAAAGTATTGAATATATTAACAAGAGCACAAAGAGGCAGAGCATTACACATCCAATGTCCCTGTCAAAAGTTTGTAGCACTAGAATTCATCTGTATTCCTCTGAGAAATACAGTAGGAGTAACCTGCACCAAAGATTGCTTAGAAAAATACGAAGGTCAAAGACTCCGGATCACACAATACAATGACAGTAATTTCACCTTCATTCACAACATCACAAGAATCTGACAAGAAAAATAACAATATATTAACTCTGAAATGAACACTGCAATGGGAGCTATCTCGCAACTACATACCCATATCCATCACCAATGCAAAAAATTAAGATAAAATTCAGACAAGATATACAGGAGGGGTTATCTGCACAAGATATTGCTGATGGGTGGACAGACAGACAGACAAACAATGTACCATACCATAGGACAACCCTAGGATGTATGAAACTGAGTTACTCTGGCAATAAGAATTCTTTCAGAGTTATGTTATGCAAAACTACACAATAAAATCAATCATCCATGCAAGAATTAAGAACTTTCAATTACTTATAAAGATGGAATTGTACGCACAAAAAATTTGCTTATAAAAAATAATAAATGTTCAGAACAAACATTGCAATCTAAGTTATCTCACCTTAACACACAAGAAACTGCCACTGAACATACAGGCGGACAAATGATGCAAGCCATACCGTAATACAACCCTTCAGCTTATAAAAAAAATATGACACAGAAGAATATCACCACAATTTTGATATTGAGAAACAAAGATTTTGGTTGATGCAATGCAAAATGTGAAAAAAAAAAGAACATACAAACAGGCCCAGGCTTCGTGTTTTGAGTTTGTGGTTTCTTCTCTCTGCTAGACAGAAAGGTATAAAAACCCAATCAAAGGCTCTGCCATGTTGTATGAGGTAACCTGATCTGGGGTTGCACTATCAACAGCTGTCCTGACACAATGGGAACCAAATTCACACTAGAACAAGGGGATGGGTTACAAGTACTGCAAAATGTGAGGGAAAGCCATTCTCTTCTAGAATTGTATGCAAAAAGAAACTTCTAAACTTTGAGACAAAAGATGAAAGGACTTGCAAGGAGCGTTCATTTCTTTTCACAACTCTTAACATTGAAAACCCTTGGTATAGCGAACCTGTGAAGGACAGTTCAGTACGACCGTCTCGGATGGTTTGGTCAAACAGTTCATATGGAACCAGAAGAATGGCTCCAATGGTATTGCCATACTAGGCAGGCCACAAATACAATACTGAAAGGTTGTGGACACGACATGAGGATACTCAAGCAGACACAACACAAAGCAGCAGACTGCAAACACTGGTAAGGGATGACCTGAAAGCTGTGTTTTGTCCAACCCAGGTCAGCACCAGAATTAGATCTGACATAAAATATAGTATATATATAGCTTCTGTATACACCATTATCATTGCAATTTGACAATCGGAGAGAGTAAATTCCGATTGTTTTTTTAAATAACAAATATATATTGCTACAAGCGGATTTACTGCAGTTATCCTCTCACTACAAATAAGTTCTAAAGATACATTTTCCTTACAAAAACTATTTCTCCCAAGTAATCCCCAGTGCTACATCCAATAGAAATTCCAATGCACAGTTGTGAATGAAGTTGTCAGTGTTTTTCTGCTCTTATGAGCAGAGAAATGGTTTCATTAAAATGCTATCACGCAAACTTCCAATCTATCAAGCAGCTTAATGGATTCTTTTTTAATTCAGGCACACTGTCTCCCCCAAACCTCTAATCAATGGATTTATTCTCATCTGTGCATGTAGGATTTATATTAGACTGCCATGATGTTAGTTTCCATCATCTTTTCATCAAGCCAGACAGTAATTGAACTTGAGCTATATCATGTATATACCACAAGATTGTAGACCAATTAATTCCAATATTTTGTCAGAAATATTTTTATCTCATAAAAAACAACAATCTAAAATTAATTATAAAACTGGTAAATCTAACAAGAGCTGTCACAGAACAGTGTGCTCAACTATTCAAGTGCTTGGTAGTATAATGTAAATTTAAAAGTACCTGTACAAAAAACTTAAACCAACATGTGTATGCACTAATATTTTATAAGAAATAAAAAAAAAGGTTGTCATTCTCACAAAATCCAACCTGGAACAACGTTGGGAAAAAAAAAGACAATGAGTGTCAGCTTTTAATTTAATCCATTTTTAAATCTTTCACATAGTTTATATTATTATTTACTTGAAATTTAATATGCTTAAACTTTAACTAGTTAAGCTCCATTCCAATCTATAAACTGGTTAGAAAAGATATAAGCTTAACAGGACTTAAAATTATAGATTTAACAAGAACTGTCATCAACAATAAGGAATCCAAACCAGAGACTGCTTTGCAACAATTACTTCAATCATGTCATTGGAGGGAGGGAGGGGGGTTGTAGGGAGGGAGGGAGAGGGGGAGGAGATAGAGAGTAAGAAAGAAAGAAAGAGAGAGAGAGAGTGAGAGAGAGAGAGAGAAGAGAGAGAAGAGAGAGAGAAGAGAGAGAGAGAGAGAAGAGAGAGAGAAGAGAGAGAGAAGAGAGAGAGGGAGAGAGAGCGATTCCATGTACTTTGTATCTGGCAGTATAAAAATGATCATAATTTAATTTAATGCCTCAACAGCTTTATTAAAATACTTAAGAAAGAACCTGAATGACACTTAAAATAATTTAACAATCATGACTTGAAGCATGTGATAGGACAGCAAACCTACACAAAGTCTAGCATTCAATCAAGCTACCCAACCTTGTAGTCAATGACTGACACTAGGAAAATTAACAGCTGCAGGGAGTGGGTTAGAAACCTGCCTCAGTCCAGATCTCTTGCCAATTTCATTCTTAATTGAGCTGGAATTAGATGAGATTAGATATCTCTTAGCACTACCCAAGGTTTCACATTACAACCAGCATGATATGAATTAATTGCAACCTTCTTAGATTGAAAAAAATATTATGTGTCAGTAATGCATCATAAAAACAGCAAATGAGAAGCATAAATTAGACAGTTCACAGTATCTATTTAAGATTTTATACATTACTTTATAAATGATAAAAAAAGGAATGAAAAAAGCATTATCACATGTTAAAACCCTGTAAGCCATCAAATGAAGTGGAAAACAGTCACAAGTCAGGCTGTTTAAAAATTAGTGTAGTACTATTAATTGACATAAATAGTAGCTAACAAAATCTTTACTTAAAAACACACACAAAAAACTAGTATGCACTCTTACATGGGTCCTCTAATTTTGGAAGGAAGTAGGTAACCAACCATTCAAATAGACCATCCAGACAGAAGGTACACTAATAAATATTGCTTATTTTAATTAGGCTTTATTGGAAACTACACCCTTTTCATATAGAGAACTTTCCTAGAAATTACATTTTCAACTTTAATGTGCCACAAATTTAGAAGATTTCATTGTGGAGAGACATCAAACCTATGTAAAGACATACGTTTAGGAAGGTAAATAGTGCATCAGACTTTACTTAACTGAACTTAAAGCAGTAATTGTGATGGTACAAGGTTTTCTTTCCTTTTTTGTGGAAAATGAACTCAGTGACAGACAGGATCATTAAAGAAACCCCTACTACTTACAGTACAGGCTCCCTTGATAACAATCAAAACCTAAACTTTCCCACAGTATACAAAAAGCTGTATTGCTATAATAATTAATACCCTCAAGGTATAAAGGTTAATGTTTCACCTGACTTAACATGAAGAAGTTTTGTTTATAATGTTAAATACAGCATGTCTTTCTTTATTGAATGTTGTTAAATGGTTAACTAGAAACAAAAAGGTGTCAGACAAAACACACAACATAAAAACTGCCTCATGCTGAACACCACCCTCCACCTAGCAGTGCATAAAAATACAACCTACCACAAGAAAACATTACTTATCACTTTATAAATTAACAGAATAAAATAACCTTATACTTTACATCACTGATGTCTAGCTCCTTAAAATGTGAATCACCACCAAGCAATATATGACATGTCAAAATAATTCTCCAAGATGTATTGAAAAACAACATAAAACTACTAATTTAACATCCCAAAACACAACCCAGCACTTTATAAACTGTAGCACTAACTAAAACTTGGTGCCATTAGACACAAGCTTGTACTACATAAACCCTAGCACTTCATTGAAATTAACTTAGCACCAGTAGACACAACCTAGCACTATACAAACTCTAGCACTCTCTGAATCAATGTGGCAGCATTAGACACAACCTAGCACTTATACGTAAACCCTAGCACTCACTTAATCAACTTGGCATTATTAAACACAACCTAGGATACAACATTTATAACACCCTCTGAATCAACTTGATACCATTAAACATAACCTAGCACTACAACAACCCTAGCATCCACAGACTACTACCATACCTTCACACAATCACACTAAAAAATACTTAAGCACTGCATAAAACATAGCACCATGGTCATGTTCACTTAAACAATAAAGCACCACATAACCCAGTAAGCATTTCCTGGGACAAGCTACTGGGCACCTAGAACTGTACAAAGTAGCATCTCCCAAACCCTAAATCCCTTTCCTATATCGACCAGAACCTTAGCACTATTTATGTAGACTTGGCCCTACAAAAAACAGGCACTTCATACAGCAACCTAGCACTTCTTTTCATTGGATACATGTAGCACTGCATTGACAAGACAACATTTCCTTACACTGGCTAGCACCAACAACAAAAAGCAAGCACTACACATTCAAATCCAGTCCAGCTATCCAGACTTTTTTTCAAAGACCAACCTGATAGCCCATCACAATATCTTCATAGGTCATTAAAACATGTTTACAATCTATACCTTGCCTAGAGTCAATAAATCACTTTGATTTTCAACCAACAATCCTTGTAAAACATCCACCCTTGGTATCAGAACCCTTCAATCACTATCTGCACATAAAACCAACCATCAAACCTGCCCTCACTAGATGTATTAAAGAATACATGCAGAACAGGATGTGAATTTATAACCTTATGATAAGATGTATTAAAACTCACTTTTCCTTAGTAACATTTTGGACATTTTGATGACTCAGGGTTTGCAACTGGTAGTAGCAGTCAGTCAGGTCTAGGGAGTTTTAGTCAAACTAGTGAAGCAAGACACCCCCACCTCAAATACCTGGCTTTTTCTAATTACAGTACTCTGTATTGGTATCAGAGCTGTCGCTATACTGATTGGTATACTGGTATAGTGCGGTACTGAATGAAATCGATACTGTACCGTGATACACATTGTCGGCATCGGTTTTTGGCAATATTTTGTATAATTTGGTTGCTGCCATAATTTTGCGCATCTCATCAAAGATGCTCATATCACTAAAATAAGAGCGCCAGTAACCAACTAAAAATGTAGTCTGAAGTCAAATCCATGTCAGGGGGGTCCATTCTAAACAGCCCGGGAAGGGTGGCCTACTCGTTTTGCATTTGTGGTATTCCTAATAATAAGAGTTTTAAATGGGGATTTGATTTCATTGGCACAATTTCTCGATTAAAGAAAAATTAATACTGATTTGAAGCATGAAATTAATTGGACATACAATTTACTGTAATGGCCATATTGTTATGAGACAGTGCACTGCACAATACTTAGAACAGTATTATTACCTACTGTTCGGTAATTTAATCAAACCCAACCATTGCAATTTCTTTGAAAGAATGTTGAATTAGATGGCAAGAGCAATACATGTAATCAAGTCAGGCTGAAGGAGGACAGATCAACAAGGAAAACTGATAAAGGAGTCACATTGTGTGGACATTTTAATACACCTGTAAGATTTGGTAGAGGCCCAACCTAAATACACCCTTATATCATCATCATCAAAATTCATTGGGAGCATCACACTACACTGTTTTGAAGTTTTCAAGTTAATTATCTTTTAAAAATGTGTTTGTACTTTGCAACTTTCTAGTTGTTTTACTTACTTTCTTGTTTCTGTGTTTACATGTTGAGAAGCTTATAAAGCTATGTCATGTTTTATTCAGGTATTTCTTGTTCATTCTGCACATTATATTGAGTGCAATAGCTCCTTATAATAGTTCAAATACTATGTGGTACTAATTGTAATATGCTCTTTTGGTATCACAATATATCGTGGTATGCTTGAAGTATTTCGTGACAGCCCTTATTGATATAAATACAGTATTATATCAGCCAGACTACTCCATGTGCAGTATATTATTCACTTTTCTTCTTAACAGTTCCGCCTATATAACCTACAGAATTTCCACAAACTATAATATGTTCATGGACTTGCAAAGTGTATGCAATCATTTAACTTTTGGCCATTTAGTTTAAAGTTGCTTGAAGAAAATAAGGTTGTCAAGGTAGTAGCTGGTTTTTTGTTTGTCTGTTTTGATGGTTTTGCTTGTCTGTTTTTTGTTTGTATGTTGTTTTTTGTTTGTCTGTCTGTTGGTTTTGTTTGTTTTTAACTATGACATAGAATATCAGTTGGATAGGGAATGGGAACAATGCGTAGGAACTGTGACTGCCTCGATATAACTTTCTACAAAAATCTTAAAACATACCTATGGGCCATATGTTTTGAATGTGAAAATAATGGGCCCTTCACATAGACTCAATCCCCATCTTAAGGTGTCTGAGTAGTCAGATATGGTTGAAGAAGGGTAGTGGCAATAGCAAGACCTGAAGGGGAATAGTGGGTGTACCCTCTTGACTGTTGGCTTGGTAGGCATTTTGTAGACTCTGCAGACCAGCACAGGTGGGCTGGTGGTATTGTAGATGATAAATTAATGCCAACAGCATGCTTTAAACATTGTAACTTTCAAGACGAATGTCTGGCGCTACAGAATTGATGGCTCATTTAAAAGTATGACATAGAGTGCCTGTGGTCAAAGGATTGAGATGAGGATTTGTAATATTTCTCACTCCACAGTCTCTCACCACATTGGTCTTCCAGCTGACCTGCAGTGCACTCTAGCCACATGTTATCTTCCTCCACCAAAATAGCTGTATGTTGATATAATGACAAAAATTTTGTCACTGCAATTAATATGAAGTGAAAACAAGGTCTATGAAAATATTAAATCCTGGCTGTTATGATCTTGATAAACAATATTTACAATTAACATACCTTTAATATAAAGCTTGCTTTCAAATATAGTTAAGAGATAATAAAACATGAAGTTTAATATTTTCATGACTCTCATGCCAAATGTTACATCTTTCACATTTTCAAATAAAAAAAAAATGTAGAACAACAGTATGTAAGGGCTGAAAGAAAATGAGTAGACAGGATTATATTGATTACCAATCAATAATAGAAAAATCAATTAAGCAATAATATATGCTTTATAACAGTTCCAATTTCTATGAATATGTCAGCTAACAAGCATAAATTGATTAGAATAGATCCAGACCATCCAGGCCCTACTAGAAGTTGTCTGACCAGGATCTGCACTAATTATCGATAAGTGTATTGTGTAACTAGTAACAACATTTTAAGATGGTGTATACAAAAATGTAGGGTTATACACATAAGATATCCAAGTACCCTACAGGATTAACCCTAAGCTGGGTACATTTTGTTAAAAACATAGGATTAATTCTTATATTTTGTTTATATATTAAATAAGTGACCTTAACGGAATAATATACCTATTAATTGAAAATAATCTGAGACCTACTAAAAGCTGTCTGATCAGCATTTACACTACTTGCCTTAGTCTTATAAATAGATGAAAAGCCAATAATTTTAAGGCTAAGAGTTAAATATTGATACAAACCAGGGCCTGTCTAGAACAATGTTCCTAAAAAATTTATGATTAAAAGTAATCATTACAAATGACAGCTAGGTGAAGACCTTACAGTAACCTTCAACAATAGCATCCAAAGATATTGAAACACTTTAAGCAAAAGAATAAACAATCAGCAAACATTCTTAAGAGTCTGGCGTTAACAGAGACTGTTCTAGGTAGGACATAAACTTCTCCTGAACATCAAGTAAATAAGCAATTTACTGACTGTGCCAACAACTTAACCCTTCTCTTGCTACATTTTAAGCATTTCTTATCTTGAGAAAATACTATATTAAATAGTAATAACATACTGCTAGAGACTCAAATGATACTTTAACAATAATGATCTTGATAGAGACTATATGGCTATGCCTGATCAATTTGGGTGCAGCAGGCAAGAGCTAGAAATCAGAACAATATCACAATGCCAGACAATACAAGACAAAAGTAGTTGGGGTTTCTCAAAATATATGTCTAAAGGGGTTTGGATCAAAAGTTACTTACTGCCTTATTGCTTTCACACATTACCACTTTACTGCCATCAAAACATAACAACAAACCAGAATTTGTTCTGGCAAGGAATGTGGCAGCATTGGAGTAAATAAATCTTGACTTTTATTTTCCACAGCAGTTAGCTAATGTAACCAATAAATAATGAGAACACAACACAATGTGATGTCCATCATTCAACATTAAAAATTTAAGGAGATCTATTGTTCAGTGCCAGGTCTTTGATGAAGGGCTATCTATGTTGGAGGGAAACCTTCCTTTCACCATCTTAGGTATGCTTTGATAGATAGGGTATGTATGTTAGAGGAAATCCATAACTAAAACAGCCCATTGACCATGCTAAACCAGGCAGATGCTTTACAAATATCAACAAGCATTTTTCCAGGTAATCAAATAAACCCAAGTGTCTGGTGGCTACAATACATGCTTCTGACATTTGTTTCTGAAGTGTTCCTAAGCAGCTGGAATATCAGATTTTTCAGTAGGAGGCCAAAGAAAAAAATTTCAGCTACAAGAATCAAAAATATGCTGACATGATTTACATATAACTGTACCAAAAGGGTATATATGGAAATATGGTAACAAGCTGAAGGACTACCATCAACGTCAATGTCATTACAACATTTAGTGTGATCTAAAATGGGCTTACCGGTATTTCAATTGTTGTATATGCTCACTTTTCATACCTTTGTAAAATTGTCATCAATTTGCAAATACTATATTAACAATTCAAAACTAAATAAACATTTTTTTACCAAAGCTATTTTAAAATAAAATCGTTTTTATTTTTAGTAATGTAAAATTAGGCAACCAAAATAAAAAATAAAAATTAAATTGAAAATATACCAGTTTTTTTACATAAAGACAAATTTTGGGTTATTGCCATTGTGTTTGTAAGATTAGTGCTTGCTTTTTGACTACAGAGATACTAAGTAGCAGGATACATAATTCCCTCTCAGTTGGAGATCAGTTAAAGTAGCAGGATACATAATTCCCTCTCAGTTGGAGATCAGTTAAAGTAGCAGGATACATAATTCCCTCTCAGTTGGAGATCAGTTAAAGTAGCAGGATACATAATTCCCTCTCAGTTGGAGATCAGTTAAAGTAGCAGGATACATAATTCCCTCTCAGTTGGAGATCAGTTAAAGTAGCAGGATACATAATTCCCTCTCAGTTGAAGATCAGTTAAAGTAGCAGGATACATAATTCCCTCCTCAGTTGGAGATCAGTTAAAGTAGCAGGATACATAATTCCCTCTCAGTTGAAGATCAGTTAAAGTAGCAGGATACATAATTCCCTCTCAGTTGGAGATCAGTTAAAGTGCCTAAGAAAGTTTGAGCTCTTGTGCTGATGACACTAAGGCAAAACGGTATATATTGTGTTGAATATGTTTTTACTTTATATTTTCATTAAAAGACATTGTTTAGGAAAAAACTTATGAGGAAATAAAGGGAAACTTTTTATAGAATGTTTATGGGTTTTTTTTTATATTCAAATTTTAATGTTTTGTTAAATATTTCATCCAATTAATTTATAAGCATTGAACTTTCAAGGGCCTGTGGCTGATTTCATCAATTCTTGGTAAAATATTGCACTGAATACTTCTGAATGATTTTTATTACACTTTTCTGCCAGTAGGCTTCACAAAATGCCCCCAACACATTTACACTCCTGGATCCTATAGTATCATGTCTCATTGTGCTACAGTTTGTTAAAAACCAATCAATATAATATATCTTTAAGATGCAATGATTAACACACCAGTACCTTTTACTAGAGACTAAGCAGCAATCAGTATAGATCCTGATCAGTAAGCTCCCAGCAGTAAGTTTGCTGATCCAGATCAACAATATTTTCCTAAGTCATATAAGTATGTTATTAATAGGCTTGAGAGTTATGGCAACCTTTACATTATCTTTGCATCTTGTATCACTCAGTCTTCATGTACTCTACATGTACTGTAACTAAAATTCCATTTTCGGAAGCTATCCTCCAATATGAAATCAATAAGGGACTCTCTCTAAACTGATGTTGTTTACTGTACAGCACATAGAGACACGACAGTAAAATGTTCCATACGTTCCATGGATCCATGCAAGGTCTGAAATGGATTAGCTCTAGTTACCTGGTAATTTATTTATGATACAGAACCTTAGCCCTTAGTTGGTTTAATAAGTATTTATATGATATTGGCAAAAAGTGTAGATCCAGATCAGCCAGCTCCTTGCTGGATCTACACTATTTGCTACTGAATAGCTTCCAATATGTCTAGGCACCTCTGCATGTCAATGTAAGAAAATGACTAAGAATTAGTCTGGGTTATTACCAAATGTAGCAAGCTAAGGGTTAACTTCTAAAACGTTCTTAGGTGGAACCGATCAGGCCTGAGCAAGGGTAAAATGTAGATCCAGATCAGAAAGCTCACATGGTATGCATCTGTAGCAGCCATGTATCTTTACAACACTTCCTTTGCAAAATATTTACTGCACAAAAAATATTGCACAGTAGGGGAATTCCACAAGGTGGTCTCTAGTTTTTCTCATCCTTTGTAACATCATACCTATTGTATGTAGTCTAAAACAGCATTTGAACTTGGACACCTTGCTAAATATAACTTGTAACATTAATTAGACTTGAAACAGGAAATATTTTCTTAGTTTCAAAGGAGCTAAATTTAGAATGATTTTTATAGTATCATACAATAAAACTTTAACAGTACAGAAAGCATGTCATATCATTTGCAGAACATACTTTCTTAAAGAATATTACATGACAAATGTACAATCCGGAACAAGAGATAAACCTATATAACATAAGTAAGATGGTTGAATATACGTGTTCTAAGAATTCATGCACAGCCATAAAGAGTTCCCACTTAGTCATCCATCTAAGCTAAAAAGATTGGGCCCATTTTTGTCACTAGCTGGGCCCAATCTTTTTAGCTCAGATGGTTGACTAAGTGGGAATTCTTTATAGCTGTGCATGGATTCTTATAACACATATTACTTTATATAATTTTATTTTACATTGTGACTGACACAGTGTTTACTAAAAATGTCAACAAAGCATATGTTATTATTTTGACTGGTTTCAATGGTTGCTTATCAGTGTAATATGTGGATAAGGTTGAGGCGCTGTTGTGGTCAATGTTCTGTGTCTTACACATCTTGTTATTAATTGTGTTGATCCAATTACACTGTGTTCAACTGAGAAAAAGTGTGCCTTTATATAAAAATTTAACATAATACCTTTTTTTCTCATGTCCAAATTGCAAGGAATTTAGAATAAGCATTGCTGAAACCAATCTGAAACTTAACTTATGAAAAATATCAACAGCAACAAAATTTTGACAAATTTTATGTCTTTTAAAGTTATACCAGTTATCCACTCCTTATATATTGACTTTTAACAAAAGCTAATGAGGAACATATTTCTGTAACACATCTTCATGAGAGCATATCAAAACCTCTATACAATAAACATTTCACATGTGTCCTGTAACCTTTATCATAATCCAATAGTTAGAAGCTGTTACAATCATCACTCAACCTTTAAGGCTTCGCCTGTAGCCCAATACTAAGAGTCGCCGACTTATTACTCCTCAGCCCTTCACCTCGTGGGTTCAAATCCTGGCCGGGACAGAACCTTTCATGTGGGAAGGTTTTCCAGGCAACCTTCAGTGTGCCGCTGGTTGTAGTCTTGGATCTTCCTTCACAATAATTAGCTGGATGTCACCAATATGACCATAATTGTGTCAATTAAATGTTACAAAAAAATAAAAAACCTTAATTTAGCTTTCCTTGATAACAACCTTTATCAGCTTTCCTTGATACTGTTTATATAATCAATACCTAATAACTGCCTTAGGAGGGCAACTCGTTAGCTCAGTGATTAGGACTCTTAAACTCTGAGGTTATGGTATTGGCTTGTGAATCCGCTGGCCGTAGTTAGAACCCTGCTGTGAAGTGAAACATTTTCCAGCTACACTTTGTTACAGCTGTCCATTATGAGACAAAATGGCTTTGCCTAATCTTATATGTGGGAAAGTGTTAGAGACCCCTCAACCCTCAATGAGTAACTTTCCATGCTTCTGTGTATATAATGATCACCCAAAAACTGCATTAGAGCATCAACTCTCTAGCTTGGTGGTTATGGTATTGGCTTGTCACTATGTTTGCCTTGCTTTCAATCATGCTTATTTCTGGGAAATTATCTGTCTAGCGTAAAGTAACAGAGTATGAATTCTTATGTATCTGGTCACAACTTCCTGCCTGGATTACAATCAGTATTGCCTGACTTGGTCACAATGCGTGCAGATCCTGATTAGAAAAGCTGGCTGATCATGATCTGCTCTATTAGTCTATGCCAGATCAAACTGTGCTTAGCAGAATAAGTGTTAAGAGCTATTTCTTGAACAGAACATTGCCTTTGTTTGTTGTGTTAATATATCAAGGGAAGTAACTGTGGATGATATTCTTTTCTGCAGTCAGATACACTACTCTCCCTTATGTAACAGAAATTTTACATGTATATCTTCAGTAAAATGTGGAACTATTAAAAAAGAAAAGCAGTTGATTTATGTTTCTGATAGCTAAATATCAACATTAAAAAACAAGTTATGCATCAAAACAGTTTTCACACAGCTCTGCAGTATATTTAGGACATAATTTATGAACTGAAATAGCCCTAACACATAGGAAAATATCAAAACAAAGTATTTTGTACACCTCTAGACATAGCAGAAATCATCCAGCAGGCATCCACTCTAACACATGTAAAAATATATACCAGAAAAGACTAATGTAAAAAAAAATCCAATATTGTACCCAGATACACATCAAAACACATCTATGGCATTCCAGAAATCAAAATGTTCACAGGGGAACAAACCGCACTGTCATATTAAAAGACTACACACCAGCCCACACAACAGTTATTAATGGTCTAAGGGGTAATTTAATATTTCCTTATGTAACATAAATGGCAGGTACGAATGGAGTGCACATAATAAAACATGCATTATCTGCATAACTAACATTTGAAAGAAAATTACCCAACCTCTAGCAGGTTGTGACTTAGCCTAAAGAAATAAGGGTAGAGAAAGTAGGATAAACATGCTGCCTATATTGTTTGAATATTAGTTGTACAATTATGTAAGGTGATGTAATGCAGTTAGACTGTGCTCCTACAATAAAATGATTTCTGTTGATGGGGATTTTACGAAACTATCAAACTTTTTTCACAATTTTCCACATGTGAACATTGATGCTACTAAATTAAAAAGCATGATTTTTGAACCCAATTTTTGCCCTCCCTAACATTATATTTGCAAGTTGATCTTCATGCACAGAGAAGTGCTTTGCATGCTTTATAATGTGTACACCATGCTGTATGAACAATGTGGCAACTATTTGCTCAGCACAGCAAGCCATGAGAACAGGCCGAATACCTCAGTGATACAGGTATGCACCACTGCCTGATAACTTCCTGATTAATGTAGCAATCTCGCCACAATTTTAAATCAGTTACCATATGTAGTTAGTGTAAAACATGACTTAAATAAATGACCAATTTAAAGGTATTCACATTTCATTTTCAGTTCAATCATAAAGTGTCAAGAACGTTGAAAATTATGGTATTTCATGAAATAGAAGCAATCTGAAAATTTACTGTCTTGGAACAGTGGGCTTGTATAAGACATTATGTTTGTTTTAGTATTTAGAAACATCACTGTGATAAAATTATATTCACAAAGTGGACACTAAAGTGCATTTCAGCTATGATTGGTGGAGAAAATCCCTAGACAAATGTCTGGGTAGAACCTATGACATGCCTCAAGTCAGCGCAAGGAAATCCCTTCATGAAAGCTTAGGCCCCTGATTTTAGTTATAAGAAGTTACATCTCAGTGACTACCCAGGAGACCACAGGTACCCCCGTGAATAGACTCATCGAACATTTGTAGTTATCAAAAAAACATGATCCGGGTCATCTATGATTAAAATAATTAAACATTTGAAAATAGTGAAGAATATGATTGGAAAGTTTGACTAAGACATAGTGTGCATCACTTCTGTTTCATTATTCACTTAAATGATTCTATGTTAAAACACTTTTTGAGTTATATATCTATAATCATGTATGAATCTTTGTTTTTCTATTTTAATATCAGTTTTCATGGATATCTTTTGGCTTTACTGACTCTTAACTCTGTCCTACAAAATTCTTTTTTTTTACTTTACTTTTGGTAAAATTTCATTCTGTCTAGACTGTCTGATGTCTCCTCCCAAATATGTCCTTGTTAATAGCCATATTTTTTACCATCAGTTTGCATGCTTACCTATCTGCCCAGTTTCTGTTTATTTGTTTTGTCAATCTTATCTTATATGTTTTTTGGTCTCTTATCTGTTTCCTGTGCTCCTCTTGATCTATCAAAAGACTTTGCATGTCCACATGGTTTATTGTTTATGTATCATTTTATAACAGAAAATTATACATACTGATTATCTCGTCATGTTAAGCTAGATTTGATCAGATTTTGGCAGATAGTGTAGATCAAGATCACTTAGGTCGTATGATCAGGATATACACTAAAGAGTCTCACAAATAATGCCTTAGCTTCTTTGCATGTAGCAAACAAAGAATTCACAATAAGTTAACAACAAAAAAATCTTCGAATCTTGGTACTTCGAATCACAGCTTAACAAATATGTGGGCTACTAAAAATACATTGGCAGGTCCTGTCATTCTGCCTATATATTCTATGCAAAAGAGTGAAAAAAGCATCGAATGTCCATGTTCGATGACAATCATTGTCTCTCAAATCAATTAGCTTCTTAATCAGGTCACAATTCTGCAAATGCAGAAAGTGGACCAGCATTAGTCCGTTTTCACACCTCTGCATATGACCATCGCTATTTCCATTCAGACTCCAACTAACTTAAAAGAAACATCAAGCAATTTTGCAACATGGGAGAAAGTGCACTTTTTTCAACACATCAGGCTAACATGACATAAAGTAAATATGGTTAAGATATTAATGAACTGAATTTGAAATGAAGATCATAATCTGTCTACGCATTTTACCTGATGGTAGGACAACTTAAGTCACTATGTAACCTTTACCAGACAACCATCACATACGCTGTGTCAGCAGAATCATGACACAGTGTGTCAAATGATGAACTACAGCCAGTGTATACATCTGTCCTTTGGCTACTGTATAATGTATCTTGTCACACAAATTGTTATGTTATTATCATAAAAAGCATGTATCTAGAAGTGAATATTTAAAAAATCATAACCACATGACTTACTTTTATTTCCAATCTTAAATAAAAATGTACAACATATTCATAACATTAAATCAAACAAAGATTGATGAATGACACAATGATGGCTAGGATGAGTATAAAGCAGTAGCACACAAGTACAGAACAATCTTTTCAGACTCCATGGTTTTATGAATATCTTGGCCGATCCGGTGGCGATCCTTTTATTTCTTGCATGACATTTCACCTGTAGCATGACAAGGTTAATGATTCGAGAGCAGGTATATCAACCATTTCATTAAACACCTTTCCTCAACAAGAAAACACCATGGGAAGTAATTATCAGGAAATGAATCTGAATATTGGATTAAATATTGATTTTCTACATTACAAATAAACCATTATCTTAAAATCAACATGAAATAAATCTACATAAATTCACTTCTAGACATAAAATTGAACAGAAATACTTGAGTATTTTATATTTCCTTCCTGGTTAGACCTAGTGGGCAGGAAGTACATGTTTCATTTTATTCACAACTACATTAAGTTATGTTAATCAATTCCTACTTTAAGGACAAGAAACTGTAATGGATATCAAGTTTAGATTTGGGACCGTCAAATCAAGGTCTTGGGTTTTATACTGTGTGAATGGTAGCTTTCTGATAATTTAGTTTGTAGATACTCCACATGACACAATTGTGATCATATTAGTGCCATCCAGCTAATAGTGGTAGAGAAAGACTCTAAACAAATGTTTAAGCAGAACCACTGGGCAGTTACAGGTAGCCAGAAGAAGTTAAACCCTGACCATCCCATCAAACCAATACAGTAAGCAGGTGAGGATTTGTATCTGGGCCACAGCCATAGCCCCCATATTTCCTTTTGAAACTCTTGCCAATAGTAAACAGAAACTACAACAAAAAGACCTTGAAAGATTCATAAACACAATTTGTTCAAGAAAACTGCACACATGGAATATACATACAAAATACATAAACAGTACCTTTCAAACTGCAAGAGTTGTACTACTTCCATCATAACAAATGTTGAATAGAAATAACACTGAGTATCACTGAGGGAATATTGACAATAAGCTTGAACATGTATTAAGTGAGATTATGTATGTCCAGCTCACTATAGGAGCACCCTGGAGAGTGATAATTGTCACCATTTTAAAATAATCTACTGTGATACACCTATAGCACACTATACAATGTCAACTTTCACTCACTAGACATATACCCTCTTCACTTGATCATATTACAACATCACCGTTCATCTGAATTTCATCTGAATCATGTATCGCCGGATATTATCTAATGCTTACAGAAACACATACTTCAGTTGTGTAAATTTAAGGAAAAAATGAAAATTGCAGTACAAACAAATTAAAAGTATTTATACTGCAAGCACAGTTGGCTTCTTTTGTCACCAACTTTTGACTAATGTATGACAAATGTCTGTTTATCCTGCATTGTAATCCAAAAATCAAGTTAAGAGTCTGATACAAAATTGGTATTTTCTTTTTTGTGTGGTAAAAGAAAAATAATTACTACTCAACTTAATACAGAATAGTCTCAGAGTTGTCTTCCTTTGGTAAAAATGGAAACACAAAAATAAACCCCAAAAATAACAAATACAAGAGAATTTTCTAAAGAATGAACAAAAGAAGCTCTCAAAAAGATAAAGTACATATTATAAATTAAAAAAACAACAACACTACAACAACAAAATGACCAATGGAAATGCTGCAAACTTAGCAAATGGTTAACATTATCTACTTTGATCATGTTCAAATCTTGTGCACATATGTCATAAACATATATGTACATATATTATATAAACATATATTACTCAAATTACCTAATCTTTATTTTTTGTTACACTGCACACACTAAATTATAGTCATATTTAAAGGTGGCATCCTGATAATTATCAGTGGAGGATGACTCCAAACTTATCTGGGTAGAACCACTGGCACACCACACATTATTTTAAAAACCTCCCCTTAAAAAATTATTGTTTGCTTTATAGTCCAACTCAGAGAATTTCAATTATTTGAAGACAGTGTCCACTTGAAGCAGATATAGTTTGCCTTTACTAAACTGAAATTAAAATAAGACAAATCAGGGTTAAATATTTCAAATAATAATTAATTCATCCTACACAAGAAAACTGTGAACAATGCATTCTTACAATGACATTCTCAAGTCTGTATGTGTAATCTTTATATATCTATTAACACATGCTCCATATTTGTACCACTAAAGACTCAAACTGGACTAAAGTCGTCACATTTTGAGATTGATTTAGATAAATTGTTGTACATAGTTTTTGTGTTAATTAAACCACCCCTTCTTAAACTATACAACTCTACATTCAATGTAGTCGACATTTGATAAGCAGAAAGTTAAGGACCAAGGACCAAGACTGGGAGAGATGATCTTTTTCGCTCTGTGGTACATTTGTACTTACATAACATGTACCACATCTCACAGAGTGCTGTATTTAAATGCGCTCTAGAATGTTGGTTATGTATAAAATAGTTCATTATTGCATTACCCTTACATCTAGTTTAAACAGGCTGATCATAGTCTTTTGAATTTGATTGTTTGTTATGGGATTTTAACTTTGTGACAATCTTTTGTTTCTTGTCCTGCAATGGAAATAGGTGTAAGTTTTTCTTGTTGTGCAAGGAATAGTTGAACTAACTGAATAATGCTTGTTAGTTCAGCTGCTTTTCCCTAAATGGTAACATTGTATTCATTGCTTAGTGCATACAAAAAATGGCCAGGTTTATCAGACAATCACAGAAAGTGTATTGTTAAATATCCCTAACAGTAATAATCAAGTTAATGTATCAGTGGTAGATGGGTATCAACACCAACTTCTTTTATCCATAAGAGCAAACTGAGATCAATTAAATACAAACTGATAAATAAAGATAATAATTATGACTTCAAAGGATTTGGCATGCAAAAACTAAACAATTTAAAGCTGGCTGTTGACTAGGCAAGATACATTGTTTTTTACATTTCTTAAAGGTGGTATCTGACAGTATGGGGAAATAACAAAAAAGTCACTGTTACCTGAAAAGGTTCTTCAAAATGCTGTTCAAACAGGTATTTCCTACCTGAGCCATGCTGTAGAGATAGCTATTTTCAGAACATGTGACAACTTATTTTGGAGGTCATATTATACTGTCATCTGGGGAGTCTGCTGTGACATTGCTGTCTATTTTTAGCAGAGATTACTATCATGCTTTATGTAGAGATTTGAAAAGATTAACATTTGGAGTAAATTTCCCCTCTCACAATTTGTACCATCTTACAATATAGTATTCAAAATTGTTATTACCTATACTAAAGCATTAGTGCATGCAAGAGTTATGCCTAAATTCCCCTTAACAGAGGAAAAATATTGAAACATGCATTTGATATAGGTAAACTGTCACTTAACACTATTAATACTTGACAGTTATTCATTTCGGAAGTAACAATTAAAAGTAGGTCTGTCTTACCTACCTTTATGTGCCATGACACATTCACTTTTTGTAAGGGTTGATGTAAGTAGGAATTTTACAACAACATGGGAACAATTAAAAGTTCACCAAAATGTGTAGGTCTGGTTAATTCTGGATACATCACAGTGCCAAAATTATGCTCCTATTAGTAAAATGTAGCTATATTTGGACAACCACAAACTATGTCTGGTTAGAACCATGGGCGCAGTGCAGATGAGCAGGAAGACATCTAGCTATTACCAGGACTGCACTGTTAGGATGAGGGGCTGAGGTCACTATCCCTAATCTCATTGCCAGTGATGCCCCAGGTTTTCATGTACACCAGGTCATCTCGGATGAACTCTCTTGAAACATTTGCTTTATTAAAATTGCCTTCATGTCATCATAAAATGATATGTTTACACTTTAAAGGATTTGTTTGGGAGCTGGAAGAACTGGATGTTGCATGTGATTAACGCAGCTGATATTGGGCCCTGATAACATAGCGGTAGCAATGTCAACCACATAGCATAGATAAAGGTAAACTTGACAACAGTAACAGTGCACATGCTGTCAATACCACTTGATACAAATGTGCAATGTAGCTGATTATAATCACAGGTGTTAACAAATTGAGATGCTTGTTACAGATATGTTACTTCTCATGGTTGTGACATTTAAAATAAAATAAGAATGTTAAGTCCTATATTGTATTTACCAAAAGGTTAAGACATACTACATGACATAAATTTATCAGTTATCTGTTAATTCCTACCCACACTACTCCCAACCATAAAAAAAAGAAAAACTCTAAGCTAAAGTTTGCAACAAATCTCAACCAACTGAACATAGGCTTTTAGCATGGCCTTTAAGTTTAACATAAAAATCAATGGCCATGTAAGATGAGGCTAGTCGAAAACTGGCTAAGGCTGGCACTGTTCTTTACAGTAAAGAAAGGTTATTGGTGACCGCTGGAGAGTTATGCCTATATATGGAATGCTCACTGAAATTTGCATTTCTGGGGAACGCCTGTTTTGGTGTCTTCTATAATCCTGATAAATAAGGGTCCTAATTCTTGTACGCATGTAACTTATGGCAGAAGAAAATGAGATTTTGGTTTAATAATAATATAAATCTTGAATGTAATTGTACATGGATTCTCAGTATGCTCTTATGTACGTCATATTTATGCAAGTAGCTAGGAATGCTTCTCAGTACGTTCTTTGACGTTCGGACTGCATATCAACAAGGTAAGATGATCTATTAGCAACGAAATAGTCCTTTACCAAAAATAGCTAGTAATATGCTTTATGTATTCTTGGGAAAAGGGTTAAGGTTATGGAATTGGGATTGGAGGGTTCAAAATTCAAACTCTAGAACCCTAAAGTTTTCAAACAGACCTAATTTGATTAGGATGATCATTAATAAACATCCAATACATGAAGCATTTATATCATATTTGAAGTATTCTTGGTCAAAAGGCTAAAGTTAAGGACCTGGGATTGGAAGGTTCTGGGTTTATACCCAAGACTCGACATAAGATTTTAGTCCTTATACAATTTTTTATTTTCATATACATTTTGCAAAAACAGAAAAGGTTCAGACTTATTATTACTTTCGTGACCACTTCATTTCACCTTAGATGTACTAAATAGCAGTATCCATCTTTAGTAATAGTAATTTTTACAAGCCTGGATCATCCAATATGCATATGACAATGTTATATTTTTAACATCAGTTCAATGTGTAATTATTAACCTCTTAACTGGATTATCAAGCCTTAGTAATGTTTTGTATTAAGACAATGTCTAAATATCAAATAAGATTGCACCAAAGTTTAGCACACATTTCGAATAAAAACCTTTGTACAGGTAGATAAGCTGGATTAACAACCCCTGTATTGCTTATTTTGTTTAAAATCCATTATAAACCCTGCTTTATTTTAAATAACTTGCAAAAGACATATCATATTGCTAGAAACTCAGCAGCATACTGTGAAGATTCTGATCAAACAGTCTTAAAGGGACAGAGCTGATCTGAAGCTACACTAAATGCTTATATTATATGTTATATTAATTCATGTTCTACAGGATAACAATTATAAAACATAATACAATTAGTATATACTTAATAAGGCTGTTGCAAATAACAGGCATAATAACAGATTTATTCCAGTTTACCATTGCCGAAATACATGGATTTACAGTGGATGTCTGCACATGCGCAACCACAAGAGTTGTCTTCCCTGAAACAGTAAAATGAAGCAATGTGCCTCATACTTGTATAGCGATGTAAAGTTAGAATACAGTTTTACTTTGAATACAAAGGAAAATTTGGTTTTATTTGTATGTGTGTCCTTGAATAGTTACAAAACAACCTTATGTGACAAAGTCTCAGGCATTCTTGCTATTTGATTTTGCACCATTTTTTGCACAACTTTTGATGCTCACAATGTTTAAAAATTAAACACGCTTCATTTAATTTTATGCACATTAAAATTACAATAGGTTAAATAAACCACATGAATTCTATCATACTTTAAAGCACACACTTTCTAACAAAACTTTAATGTCATAAAGTGACAATTCATCATCAAAGTTTACCGCTACAGCATTTTTACTTGATGCAGAAAACACATATATTAATTCCTCCTTAAATAATAAATACACAGGTACTTGAATTACTTATATAATATTTAATACCAGCTATTAGTTTTGGTTAGTAATTTTTTTAATGCACACAAAGCTAATAGCTCACTTTGAAGTAAAAAATTGATATGTTCTTCTTCCACATAACAACTCACTATGAAGTCTTTTTTCTTTAAAACAGGATTGTGTATATAAGGTATAACTGATACTTTCATCACTGTTTGGGAATGAGCAAATTTTTGTTTTGTTTCTGTGGCTTTTCACTTTTGTTGTAATTTTTTCTGACAAAATAAATGGAAGGTGGCATCCATGTACATAGATTACATTACGCTAATAGCTGTGTCACTCAAGTTTACTTGATGTCCATGCCCCTGCCAGTGTATACTGCAGGATCAGCATCCACTGTTAATTAGTATATTGCCAGTGACCAGGTGTCTTTAAAACATACCCAAATTATAAACATAATATTTAACAGGTGTAAGCTTTTTTTAATATTTTTTTAATTTTCACTTTAGGATTATAATAAAAAGTGCTTTTTATCAAAACCTTTCACAATGATGAACTATACAAAAGCCTGTGTCTTTCTGAAACATTACAGAACAATAAAGAATAAAACATGCCAACTTCTTTTTCCTGTTGATTGGCTCTGCACTCACTCAGAATGGTCCTACAAAGGTCAGGTACAAGGTTATGGTGAGGGGTGAATTAAAAACAAGTCAAATCTCTAAACAGTAAATGCAGGGGAAGGGAAGAGGCTCCCATGGCATAGTGTCGCAGACTTTTAACTCCTCTGACTGCTTAGCTTTAGCTGCATGTGTTTCGAGTCTCGATCAGGGAGAAGGACTTAGGGTGGGATGGTCTTCCAGCTGACCTGTGTAGCACTGGTGGTTCTACCCAGACACTTGTCTGGGGTCTTTACCAAAACAGCTAGACATTGCTACAAATACCATAAATGGTTGCTATTATATACTTAAAAACACACACACAAAAACAACAAGAGGGCCATGATGGTACTTAATCACAAACCTGAGGACACAAGCTTTTAATAGACTCGTATATGGCATCAAGTAATTCAGAGTTATTAATTTTAGCATCTTTGGTGAAGACTGGACTATTACTGTGATAACATTTTCTGGAACTTCACCTAGCGACCTACTGAATCCACTTGACCCAGTTCTAAACTTAGTAAGATTTTATACAGGTAAATATTTTGGCCAAGTTCGGTGACGATTAAGCCAGAAATGTGCAATTTAAGCATGTTCACAAGGTTTTTCTAACATCTGACCTAGTCAACCCTCTTTTTGACCCAACATGCACCCGTTACAAACTTACCTAAGATTTTCTATAGGTAAACATTCTGGATACATTTAGTGAACAGTGGGCCATAAATGTTGTCTCTAGTGTGTTCAGAAGGGTTTTCTTAGAGTTGATCAAGTGACCTAGTTTTTGAAACATGTGACCTAGTTACGACTTCATCCAAGATTTTATACAGGCAAATACTGGCCATGTTTAGTGAAGATTGGGTCATAAACATGGTCTCTAGTGTGCCCACATATCTTTTCTAAGATTTGACCTAATGGCCTACTTTTTTATCACAAGTGACCTAGTTACGAACTCATCTGAGACTTTATGCAGGCAAACATTCTTGGCTAGTTTGGTGAAGATTGAGCCATAAATGTGGCCTCTAGTGTCTTCACAAGTCAAATTTGACCTAATGACCTACTTTGTGACCCCACAACCCAATGATAAACCCATCAAGATTACATGCAGACAAACATTCTGACCAAGTTTAGTGAAGATTAGGCTACAAATGTGTACTCTAGTCTGTTCAAAAGTTTCTTTCTAAGATTTGACCTAGGTTACTACTTTTTGACCCTGCTTGACCCAATTAGGTGCTTATCCAAGATTTCTTGCAGACAAACATTCTGACAAAGTATGATGAGGATTGGGTAAAAACTGTAGCCTCTAGTGTGTTCACAAGCAAATTGTTGGCACTGCAAGATGGACACCAGACAAAGGGTTATCAGAAAAGCTCACCTTGAGCACATTGTGTTGTGCTCAAGTTAGCTAAAAACCATAATCACAAAGTTTATCTTTATGTTCAGTTACGCTTTTCATTTCATAGATAAAACATTCATAAGTACCCTCAACGTTCATATGAAGATAAACATTCTTACAGATTATGTGCATCTTTTTTTTAATTTGTATAACTACATGTGTGCCAGTAGCTCTTCATAGATATTGATATGGAGTCTTACTCTAAAAATTTCAGTGTACAATGTCAATATATAAAATTCCCCAAACCAAATCGATTTATTAAAGAATAAATTGTTTACAAGTATTACAAAATTTGCAATGAAAGACAATAACAGAGATTAATTATCTAAGATTGCTAAAGTCAGAAACTGTTCTCCAGTTACTTATCTGACCAATTTAAATGATCCATTATAAAACTAGCCCAGTTCAAGCTTCTATTATTTTGCTACATCGCAAGGACATTATTATGTTTATATTGATGTCGTTCAGCTAATTATTACTGGAGGAAGACCCCAATCTTATGTCTTGATAGAACCACTGGCACAGCAAGTTAGGTGGAAAACCTTCCTACATGACAGTTCTGGCCCCAACTGAGACTCAAACCTACATGGTGAGTTGCTGAGTTGCTAGTAAGCGACTCTGACCACTTGCCCACGGGTGTACCTCACTCAAGCTTCAGGTTCACAAAATCAGCCTCAAAGCTTTGTGTGGGGCTGTGTAAGGCTGCTTGGGTGTGTCAGGCTATATGTGGCTATGTGAGGCTGTGTGTGACAGTGTGGAGTTGTGTGAGGCTGCATGGGGCTGCATGAGGCTGTGTGGCACTGTGCAGGGCTGTGTGGCGCTGTGCAGTGCTGTGTGGGGCTGTGTGGCGCTGTGCAGTGCTGTGTGGGGCTGTGCCCCATGTTGCTTGAGCAGCATATCAAGCATCGGATTTTTATCAGATTTAAATGTAAATGGAGTTAGTTTGAAGGTCTCAGTGTTTTCCTACCTCTCCCAGTCCTCTGAGTACTGCCCATTGAGCATGTCACAGATCTCCCTGAAGTTCTCCATGGCACACTTCACACAATATACACTCTATTATTGTTATAGCACTAATAAGAAAGGTATTGTAATACACAGTCACACCCCTTACTTTACTTGCAGCATTACCGTGGCTTGACCTTTTATTAAAACTATAGATATACAATGATTTGCTGATTCCATACAAGCCACACAATACATCTCATCATTATTTATCTTCATTAACCTATAGGATTACCACAGTTAGTCTCTCTCTCTATGGCCAGAACACTCAAGAGGTGATAATTCAAGGTCCTACACAGAACCTATTTGAGGCATCACATTAGGCCATGCCAAATTGGAATTTTGTTAAGCGTCAACTCAAGTTTAACAAACCTAGGTACCTATTCACAAAAACACACAAAACGAAAACACAATTGTTTTTCGACAAAAACAATGCATTATATATACATGTATATATTTATTAGAAAAAACATCATCATAATATGAAACAATGGTTTTAATTACTTACGAAATGCATACTTTTAGCATGACTTAGTACATATGGTGTAATAAAACAAATGTTGTTGTTTTTTTCACGAAAATTATATATTGTATTAATGACACAGCTATGGAAACATTGTCACATCATATTTTTTTGTAAGTAAGAAGTAATTGTGGAGTAAATGAATTATAATGAGAATACTTATACTTCCATACAATATGTACTATTACTGTCCATATACAGTGACATGTACCATGAACCAAGACATGAAATTTATTATACTGGTAATACTGTCATAGTAGAATTAAAAAGTATATAAGTGGCACACTTGAGACGTTGGAGATCTATGTTGCAAAATATCAATAAACGTAAGTATATGTAATGTCAACATGTCCATCCTAGCTAGTTTTCACATAAATAAGTACTTGGTAGTACATGAATGTTTATAGTTTTTAATTATAGTATACATGTAGTTATGTTTTTCTGAATCCCGGAACATCGGAATTATTTAAGAAAATTTCTCCAACACATTTGTTTTTTTATTGGATTGAGGTCTCTAAAACCTACGCGCACGCGGACGCTTAACAGAATTCCGATTTGGCATGGCCTTACCACAGACAGTTTCTCTAGCACTGGAACAATCAGGACAGGTCCTAACTCCAAAGTCCTATGGAATTCCTCATAAGTCCAACAGAATTCCTCATGCTATCACAATAAAACAGTAAATCACCAGCCAAGTATGTCAAGTATAAAAACCTTCTGACAGTCTTATGATACCGGTATGTACATCAGAAGTCATGAAGTTCCACAAAAAAACCTAAGAAATATCCCAATCACAGCTAGTCTTTTGTAAAATGGAGAGACAAATAAAGCCTGAGAAGATCTGCACTGGCTGCTATTACATGTCTACTGGAACTAGAATATAGGGTCCCTTGTTTTATAGACATGATTCAAAACCAGTACACTTGTTCAATCGTTACACAGTTGCAAAACTTATCTCAATCCCAGCCAATCAATGGCCACATCAGTTTTAGATTCCCTATTGCAATATTGAATCCCAGGACAAATGTAGATAAATGCAGAAACCTGCTGTGACATGACAAGTCATAGAGATAGGCTGATTCTTTGAATTGTAGAAACCTGGCATGGTGACTAGTTACACTTTGTGGTGTGAAGTAACTGTTATCAGTGATGTCCGTCCCCATTGTGTCTCTGTCACCATTATATACATAGTGTATGTCTCTACATAAAGCATACATGTTTATACAGTGTATACCGAGAGGACATGAAGTTTAACAAGGGCAAATTTACTGTCAGCCTCCATCAAAAGATGTCATGGACAAATATCCTCCTGTCGCAACTGTAAAGGTCATAGAGAATTATTCAGTCTGGATAACAACACTTGCTTACTTCTAACAGTTCTATAAGAAAGCTACCTTAATTGAATATTTACACAATCTAATTATGGTAAATTTACTTAGGACATAATTTTGTTTTTCTAATTCACACTATATATTACTATTAAAAAATGTAACAATGTAATATAACTTCATGTCACGATAGTACAAGTCACCACCAGGTCACCATATTTCCAAAAACCATTTAGCTACAATCAAACACCTATTTGGAAAGCCTAGGTTTGGGGATTTTCAGATAAGGAGATGACTTGAGTGTATTTTGCCTGTATATAAACACCGAATTGCACATGCAATGGAGATAAAATGTCTAATGAAAATTGCTGCCCTTACTAGACTTCTCGTATTGAATGTACAGAATCTCAAATGCTGTAATAGGCAAGTGCAAACAAGAACATTATTTTGTAAAATAGCTCTTTATTAAAACCAAAATACTCTTACACAAAATGTTGCCTACTTCAGTTATAATCTTGCAGGTATGATTAATGAGTGAATAAATGAAAGTTGCCATGTGGAGGGAACTATTTAACCTTTTATCAGCAGTAAACCTGCCCCATACAGAGATATTGTTATCATTTAGCATGAAGGGCTATGTCATCGATACACAATACACCACGTGATTCAGCTGAAATGTATGTTCAAAATATATCACTAATCTCTTGACATGGTCACATCTTTATTTTTTTCTCTCCCAAATTTCTTCAACACAGTAGAATTTCTTTTTATTCATCCCTTTAAGAGTTACAAATAGCTCTACCTTACTACAAAACTTTATAGAGCATCTGACATGATTTGACATTTAATACAAACGTCTTATAAACAAGTTCATGAAAAGTAATAGAAAGCCAGTTTTATAAATGTTTGTAGTAAGTGACAACAACTGTCGGATTCTTTTTATTACATGATTTTAATTGCCAAGATAGGATTTTAAAATTTTTAACGACTATACCTGGTTAAATAGTGGTATGAGACAATCTGCATTATGATGACGTCATCAATCAAAAAGGTGTATTACACTAGTATAATATAACAAAGTGTGTCATGGGTGTATTCAATGGAAAATAAGGGGAATCATGTGATGAATTATTATTTATAACACTTTTAAATTCTGTCCCCTTTAATTGTTATAATACTTAAGGCCACTAACATTGCTCCTCACTTATGTATAAGTGTACTCGGTGACCGTGCGGTAGTAGCTGTCCATTATCAAGTCTGGAGCATTCGAAAGTTGATCAATGTTAAGTCCCCAAACATCCACTCTGTATTACCTTGTAGGAAGTAAAATTGCTTATCAAATTAAATGATAATTTTTTAAAATCAATTGGGCAAAGCATGTTGACTTAAAGGCTTCACTAAAAATACTTTTGGCTTTGCTGTGTGCTGTGATTGGCCTCAGGAATAGAAAGGAAGTAGTAGATTACGGAAGTGATTCCAATACTGCTCACATATAGAAAACCAGGTTTTCAATGATTTAGCAATTTAAGAAATATTATTAAGAGTAAGCTGTGTTTTTTTACTTTTAGTAACAGTCACCTTGACCCGATTGGCCCTAAATTCAATCCCAAGCTAGGTATTCATGCAAGCTTGCTATATCCAAAGTTTCAGCAAGATTGCTTTATTTAAACTGATGTTTCTGACCAGAAACTGATTTTCTATTTTTTAGTAACAGTGACCTTGACCTGCAGGCCCCAAGTCGAATCCCGAGCTAGGTCTTCATGCAAGCTTGCTATATCCAAAGTTTCAGCAAGATTGTTTTTTTCCTACTGAGGTTATGGACTGGAAACTGTTTTTTCTATTTTTAATAACAGTGACCTTGACCTGATTGGCCCCTAATCCAATCCCAAGCTAGGTCATCATGCAAGCTTGCTATATCCAAAGTTTCTGCAAGATTGGTTTATCCAAACTGAAGATAATGACCGGAAACCCTCTGTTTGACGCCGCCTGCCTGCCAAACCTCAATCTAATACTAAGATTTTCATTGAAAACCTGGTAAAATAGCAAAATAGATGACAAGGTTTTAAGCCGCAATGTCTAGGATCTGGAACAAGGAAGTGCATATGCATGACTAGCCATATGGGCAGTAGTGCCAATTTAGTGGTCTACATTCAATGGGTGCTTGGTAACTGTCAGGCTACATCCAGAGTGTCCCCAGCCAGTCAATGGACTGCACCAAATATCTACAGGCATACAGCTGTCATAAAACTGTACTTATGTCAAACAAATTAACAAAAAAATGTACAAATAGCTTGCACACCAAGGATTATCTGTCAGCCCCATATAGTTCAATTCTCTATTAATTCTTTTGTCATTGTGCACAGATAATATAATTTTGACACCTGGCCAGCTAATCATAAGCAAGAATATGTTACTATAATCATTTGTTTAAATTACTCTGAGGATTAAGGTAAAGTTAGAACTTTGCTTTGGTGATTATTACAACTGTCAGATGTTAACCCTTTGCATGCTACAGTTGTTAATATCTCAGACTAATTTGTAGTCATCTTTTTAACATTGACATGCAAAGGTGCCTTGACATATTGCTAAAAATAGCAAATTGGTTCAACAGCAAATAGTGCAGAACCTGACCAGACAGCTCCCAGCAGGGATCTGGCAGTTCTAGATCTACACTATTTGCCTAAGTTGAATAAATTGTGTTTAGCAAGCTAAGGGTTAGGAATAAAACTATGTAGATAGTTAGAAGAATATCAAAACTGAAATAAATCACACTTTTCCATCTTCTCATTTTCACAGTTATGAATTCTGTCAAAACAATTATTTATGTTTTAATCCTAAAATGGAAACAATGATCTCAACTCATTTACTGAAAGTGACTGAAAGGTCACCTCTTGTGCTAATGTTTGTCTACTCATCAATTTAGATGTCTTCAACTTTGTCTTCAGTAGTTAAGCACTTTTGGGTTAACAAGTAGTAAATAAGAGTTTCAATGAATTTACAACATCACAGGTACTAAAATTGCAAAAAAAATGCAATAAAAATCTCATTAGTAGGCAACAAGTGACATAAAATCTCACTTTATGCTAAAAGGACAAAAGTGAGTGAGGGTTGTTTATTTGACATAGCATTTCCTTTGTTTTAACAAGACACCTAAAGTAACCTTATAACTTGGCTGTTTTATTTGAACTTGTTATGATGCATATGATTATGAGAAGATTGTTTCATAAACTAGTACAGTAAAACAGGTGTGGCTCCAACAATATAAAGCACCTATAAAGTGTTGATAGGAAGGTTATAAATTAGATGAAAAGGACTGGTTTGATTAAAATGGAAATACACTAAACTCCTAGTCTGCTTATCACATATTTATAAGGCAAAAGGTGTAGCTCAAGATCAGGAAGTTCATTACTGGGAGTTGTCTGATCAGGATCTACAATATTTGCTGCTTGGTCTCTTTTAAATGATATATTAACATTTACTTGCAATATATAATGTACAAGCTTAAATCTAAACATTTACAGTGCGCTTTAAACAAACTTGTAGCAAGGCCACAAGAGGTATTGGTAGAGACCAGACAGCAAATAGTGTAGATCTGGTCAGACAGGTCTCAGTGGGAGCTAGCTGATCTGCTGCTGCAGTACATGTACCTGCATTTCCTGATCAACTGGTGCCTTATGGGTAAAGAGTTACTTATTGTGTACATATATTTTAATATCAGAGAAAATCACAGTGTTCTAAAGAGTTGACAGCTCAGTTGGAAGTACATTGTGTACATCATTTCCTTTTTGTAGGTACAGACGTAAACAAAAGCTTCATTTGTGTTTACAAAGATGAAGCTATACCATAAAAGCAGAATCTTATTATATCAAATTTTCTATTAAAAACATGAAGTAAGTGCAGGTACTTTATAAGGTACTATTCAAGGAGAGATTAAAACCTTAATAATGTAGGCCTATTATGACATTTTATTAATGACAGACTCAGTATGACTAATGATAAACCTTACATATTTTCTGACATTTTCACATCACCCAAATAAAAACTTCTGTGATACAATACAGATTAAAAAATAGAATAATTTCAATTGTACAACTGTACATATCTGCTCTGTTCACCTAAGTGCTAAAATAGAAAGTTTTCTGTGTGCGATCAAGATAGAAAAGATGTGGTCAGCATTGAACTGAAAAAACTAATGTCGCCCATGATTTACACCAGTCAGGTCACAAATAGAGTATTATAAGATAACACACTCCTCAAGTTAGTTACGTTTCTCTGGAGTGGAGATCATGCTTATGTAATAATATTCCATTTGATTTACATACAATAAATCAAAACATTTTTTTTTTTAAATGTCAACACTACTTAGACTATATTGATAGAATTTAATAATAATGGTGTGCTTTAAAAAAAAAAAAAAATTATAATCTCATTCAAATCATTTTCGTCAAGCCCACTGCCGATTTTCTTTTTGATTGCAGAGGTTACTGTGGTCTGAAAGGCACATGACCAAGGATAAGGAGATTGATAAGATGAAAGAAAACTTGCCAAACTGTCAAGCTAGAGATACACTCTGAGATCATAAAAGAGCAATTGGGGTCTTCTTTGCAAAAAACAACAACAAAAAGAACAACAACAAAAAAACAATTATTCTTTCAATGATATCTAAAGATGAAAGCACAGCAGTCCAACAGCAAAGAGTGAAACACAAGTACAGTAATCTTTAAAATAAACAAGAAATAATGATAATAATAAGATAATGTTCAGTTTAAAATTCTTCAACTTTATAAGATGAAAACAAACAAGGCAAACTGCTAAATCCTGAGGAAATTGTGATGGGAAAGTAAAGCAGGTGATCACACAATGTTAATAATTTCAGATGATAAAAGGAGAATAAAGCTTTTATAAAGCAAATGATCTTTTCGGATTCTAAGCCAATTAACAGATACTTACACTCTTACATCAACAAAATCAATGATCAGTTTCATTGTCATCTTGGCATTAACTTGTCAATGGTGTTTTTATACAATATCTTTTTCATGCTTTGTGTTAATTTGAATTTGATTCTAATTTCTGAACTTGAATAACTTAAAAATGAACTGGCTGAACAGCCAAGGCCCAGTGACAATGGGCCATAGGAAAGTACATCAAGATGTCATCTACTGTATATTAGTGTTACCTCTGTGAGTCATCCCCGTCGGCAGAGAGCCCCAACTTGTGAAGGAACTCATTTGGGATACTGGGCATGATGTCTGGACTCTCTGATCCCTCCAGGTAGCCATTCTGGTAACAGACAAAGATTAACTCTTAGCCCACTACAGTACATTTGATCAAGTTAATGCAAATGGTGCAGATCAAGATCGGCCATAACATACTTCAGGGTTACTAGCCTTAGTTACATTTTCATATAGTTACCAGAAAAACCCAAGATTTTTGTGTTGTTTTAGGGATTTACAAGGGCTGGGTAAAGGTCATACATTTGTTCAAACAGTATCTAACTGAATTAGTGAGAGATTCCCTCTCAAATTGCAACAAGCATGGACAATTACAATTCTGAAAATTTTGCAAGATATCGTGACTTTTTCTGACATTGAACTGCTATAAAATACGAATATCTTAGATCGTAGACTACACCATCAGCACATCAAAACTTTCTTAAATACCTAATTAAGTCTTAATTCTGGTAGATAAATTAAAAATTGCATATAAATGTTAACACAAATGGTTATATTTTTATTTTAAGACATTCCAACAAGTACAAACATATACAAACATGTAATACCATTGGCAATAAAACCATGTCAACTGAATTAGTCTGTGCACAAGAATGTTCCCTTTTGGCATTGTTTATAAACACTGTAAAGCCCAATACTGACAATATCTTCAGTAGTATGCAAAACATTTAAGTGACATACCATCAGCACATTTAGAGAACATTGGGTTACACACTATCTGCCTAATCAGATAAACAGCATACCAATATTTTGGACACATGAACAGTGTCTCTGTGAGCATGACATAGACTGCCCATAAACAAACAAATGGCTATAGTTTTAACAGGTAATACTCTATACTTAATAGATGGATCACAACTTCTTGCATAAGGTACAAGCGAGTATGGAATAGACTTAATGGCAACTTATGTATATCTTGGTCAGACAGCTCTAACATGGACCAGGCTGATTAGGATCTATACCAATTACCATTACCTGACAGTCATGCTTTCACTTAGAGATAATTAATATTTATATAGTTTTTTGTTTTATTTTTGATACATCCCAATGACACAATTATGGTCATATTGGTGATGTCCAGCTAAATACTGGTGGAGAGACCCTGACTTCTGTCTGGGTAGAACCACTGGCACACAACAGGTTAGCTGAAAAACCTCCCCACATGAAAGTACTTGCCCAGGCGGGGACTTGAACCCTATACAGTGACAGGTTTAGAAGTTAAAAGTCAAATTAATATTGCTATGATTCAATAATACAACAAAGCAATAGGGTTACAAACTTTTTGCATGCATTAGTACAAAGACCAATGAGCAAATTAACAAACAGTCCTTGTACAATTTTCAAACTCATGAAAGAAGGGAGTTATGGATGGTTATGCATACTGCCTACTGTATTAAGGTGACAACATACATTTTCTATCCTCCAAATAAGTATGTAAATGATTCTTGTACATGTACAATTAAAAGGCAATGACTGAAGGCAAAAACTGATTTAGTTTTACTGCATGAATAATAAAGTTATTAATATACTTTAACAGCTTTTAACAACTGATCAAGTTTAGTCAAATAACATGCCCGAACTGCATTTTTGTGTGTCTGGTTCTATAATAATGTGTCTAGACACCTGCTAATGTCGATGGAAGAAGGAAACTAAGTATTATTTTGGGGTATTCACCAAATGTTACAAGAATGGTTAAGTACTTTGTAAGTCAAGTTTCACAAACCAATTAACAGGGTCTGTACTTTGTCCTGTCCCCTGTGTCTGTCAGTATTTGGCCCCATTAAACTGTACGGGTCATTACTAGGTCCTGTCTCTCTCCTGTGTGGGCCAGTGCTAGGTCCTGTCTAACACCTGTGTGGGCCAGTGCTGGGACCTGTCTAACACTTGTGTGGGTCAGTGCTAGGTCCTGTCTCTCACTTGTGTAGGTCAGTGCTAGGACCTGTCAAGCACTTGTGTGGGCAGTGCTAGGTCCTGTCTCTCACTTGTGTGGGTCAGTGCTGGGTCCTGTCTCTCACCTGTGTGGGCCAGTACTAGGACCTGTCTAACACTTGTGTGGGTCAGTGCTAGGTCCTGTCTAACACTTGTGTGGGTCAGTGCTAGGTCCTGTCTCTCACCCGTGTGGGCCAGTGCTAGGAGCTGTCTAACACTTGTGTGGGTCAGTGCTAGGTCCTGTCTCTCACTTGTGTAGGTCAGTACTAGGTACTATCTCTCACCTGTGTGGGTTCATACTAGGTCCTGTCTCTCACTTTTAAGGGTTGGTACTAAGTCCTGTCTCTCACTTGTGAGGGTCAGTGCTAAGTCTCGTCTCTCACTTGTGTGGGTCAGTACTAGGTCCTGTCTGTCACCTGTGTGGGTCAGTACTAGGTCCTGTCTCTCCCTTGTGTGGACCAGTCTTAGATCCTGTCTTTCACCTGTCTGAGTTAGTAATAGGTCATATCTCTAATCTTTGTGGGTCAGTACTAGGTCATATCTCTCACCTGTGTAGGTAAGTACTAGGTCCTGCCTCTAATCTGTGGGGATCAGTACAAGGTTCTGTCTCTCAACAGTGTGAGTCAGCACTAGGATCTATCTCTCACCTGTGTGGATCAGGATTAGGCCCTGTCTTTTACCTGTGTCAGTACTAGGTCTTATCTCTTACCGGCATGGTCCTGGACTAGGTTCTATCTCTCACCTGTGTGGGTCAGGACTAGGTCCTGCCTCTTAACTGTGTAGGTCAGGGCTAGATCCTGTCTCTCACCTGCATGGGTAAGTCATATCTCTTGTGTGGGTCAGTACTAGGTAATGTCTCTCATCTGTGTGGGTCAGTAGTAGGTCCTGTCTCTCACCTGTATGGGTAAGTACTTGGTTCTGTCTCTCATCTGTGTGGGTCAGCAGTAGGTCCTGTCTCTTACCTGTATGGGTCAGTACTAGGTCCTGTCTCTCATCTGTGTGGGTCAGTACTAGGTTCTGTCTCTCATTTGTGTGGGTCAGTAGTAGGTCCTGTCTCTCACCTGTATGGGTCAGTACTAGGTCCTGTCTCTTATCTGTGTGGGCAGTACTAGGTCCTGCCTCTCAATTGTGTGGGTCAGTACCAGGTTTTGTTTCTCACTTGAGTGGTTCCCTTTTAGGTCCTGTCTTTTATCTGTGTGGGTCAAAACTAGGTTCTGTCTCTTACCTGTGTGGGTTGTTCTCCAGCGTCCTCAAGCCCCTCCTTCTCTGCCAGTTCTGACAGCTGGGGCATTTTGCTCTGATGGAGATGGTCACGGCGGCGTGCCAAGTTGTTCTGAAACAGACCAAACAAATTGCAATTTCTTTCCATAGCAAAATTTTTCTAAAGTTTCTTTAAAATCAAACAAAATAGTGTCAAGTATTAAGGAAAAGGATGAAAGGTCACATATTCTGACACTTAAAACTAATACATGAAAGCATTTCTTGGGCAAGAGTAAACTTTTATTCTTAGAAATAAAATGAACAGTTAATGTTTAATAAAATTAAAAGGAAACTTGTAGTTTAATCAACCTTATTGAGCTACATTTTGTTAGTATAAATTCTACAACAAATGATGCAGATCCTGATTAGACAGTTCCCAGCAGGTAGCTGGCTAATCTGTATCTACACTATTTGCTTGAGCCTTATAAATATGTGATAAGCAGGCTAAGAGTTTACTTTCCTTATATTGATGTTTGTCTCATGACTACGAAAAATACTCTACTGTAACAAAATAACAGGAAAAGAACTACAGCAAAATAACAGGTAACAGGAACAGTTTATCAGTAAAAACATACTCCTCATGTCTTCTCTGAAAGCTTGACATAAAACAAATACACAGACTGCCAGCACTCATTCAGGTTTCCAACAATTAACAACACCCTGCTCTCTTTAAGTGGCATCTTGAGTGCCACAAAGGTAAATAGTAAACCCCAGGTGATCTAACAACTTTTTGGTGGTAAAGAGAAATTTGCCAATTTGATAATGAACTGCATCAATTAAGTCCTGATAGAGCAAGTAAGGTATGGTGCTTTCACCAGGTACAGAACCAGTGAACAGTGTGCAAGTTTATAATCATGACCATAACATAGTAACAGAGAATGTACTTTTCAGAGCACTTAGCATTGCAAGTCAATAGAAATTAACAGTTATAATAAAAGATGAAATCTTACTTTTATAGTAAATAGAAATTTGAGCTTCAGTTTTTTTTAAGTCATCAATATTTTTAAATTGTAAGGCTTATTTTTAAAAACTATTTCTTTAATAAATCACCAAACCCTTTCATGTGCCCTAATGTTAACTGACACTAACACAAAAAGTAAAATCAGTGATGCATTCCAAGCCTATTACTTATATATATAATCAGTAAATCTAATGGTCCTCCCTGAGGCAATATATTTCACACCAAATAATTAGCACAAGCATATGTTAAACAATACTAAAATGAAATATGAAATGTTAAAGACACAGGATGACAAGGATGTACTTGTTTGTGTATTTTATTGCCCTTACAACAATCACAGAGTAATCTTGAGCTGGAGAAGTCTTTAAAGCAAAGTTCATCACTACACTCAACTTCTTAATTAGTCACAAACATTAGGATCACTTTTGACAGGTTATTGCAAAAACAAAAAAAAGCTGTAAAATTGGCACTTCAAAAACTTCATACATTCTACTGTTCATGCTGTGACTATAAATCTTATGACATCCAACTTACTTTTTTCTATCAGATATGTGTATCCTTCATTAAAATTGCAATATCCTGTTTGCAGAATAGTATCCTTGAATAGTAAGTCCAAGCAACATAACATTGCAAAGACGAATGATATAAATATATCTCAATATTCAGCCAGAGGACTGCATCTTGGTGAAGACGGATACATGTACCTCCTGCCCTGCTCAATCCCAGGCATCATCTGACAGCACCAATATCCCTACCTTTATCAGTCACACTAACACAAACACAGTAGTTGCTGAGGCTGTCACAGGCAAGCACTGATCACACCCAGCAAAATCAACACCTACACAGACTACAGTATTCTCAGATTGTGTCTCAATGTGTGTCCTCCATAGGAATGTATAACACTAGAAGACTTATCATTTACAAAAGCACCTCTGGCACCTTAGCAGCAGCAGCAGCACTAGTTAACTTAGACACTGCAGCAGCACATGCTGTAGCAGCAGTTATCAAGGGTGTGTCACCTTCACCAACTCCTAACACCATCACACTCATCAATAACACGGCACCAACAGCACAAGAAGCAGCAGCAGCAAGCTAAAAGCTAAAAGAAGGTGTGTCACCTGTCTGAAGTTATCACATCAGCACTCATGCAGCAATGGTCTCACAACAGTACTCCCACTCTGATACTGTTTCTGTATCACTATGTGGGGTTAATAATGGTCTCAAATGTCCTACAGGACAGAAGCATGTTTACCAATATGATGCAGCTCAGGTGTCTTCTTACATAAACAGACACACAAGTGTATCAATCCTGGAGACACTTAAGATATAGAATGACAACAGATCACAGTTCTTTTATGTTTTAAGGTAATATCCAACAGTTTAGACCAAAGTTTATTTTCTCAAAGATCATGAAAAATATTAAATTACCTTTGTGCCTATTTAAAGATCAGAAACAATGAGCATTTAGATCAATTTATTTCATGATTGGTACTGTCTTAACAATTGAGAAAGTGTTCAAATTGTCCTTACTAAATTTCTATTTTATGAAGACATTGTTTCCAAATCCTCAAAGCAAGGATAAGAAAATGTTACATGAATTTTATATAGGTAAACTGTTGGATACCACCTATAAATCAGTGGATAAACAATTTCACCAAGCTAGTAAACGTTGTCTGGAAATGCTGTGACACCATGTCAACGAGACTCCTATCACTTCACTAAACCATATTGCTCTACATTTATGCTTAATAAATACAATGACAGAATGTCATAGTTATTTGTTAATTAACAAATGCAAAGATAGAAGTATATGTTGCTAGAGACTTAGCAGCAAGTAGTGTAGATCCTGGTCAAACAGTTTCCAGTGGGAGCTTGCTGATCAGGATCAACACTATTTATTTAAGCCTGAACAACTTGCTCTCAACTCTATGCTGAATATTTGCATATTTATAAGGCTTAGGCAAATAGTGTAGATCCAGATCATCCTGCTGGGTGCTGTCTGATCATGATTTACACTATTTAAGCTCCTCAGTCTCTGTTTATAATTATAACAACTCTGACATATAAAATATATAATATGAAAGCAAACAAATCCTAAGAATTTAGCATGGATTTTTAACAAAATGCAGCAAGATTAGTGTTGGCAGGCCAAGTGAAGATGAAACCTTTACTAGCACTTTACTGTCAACCACTGACTGCCACTTTTTATCAAAAATCACTTGTCTGAATTCATGCAAATACTCTTGTATATAATAGAACACAATCTTTCAACGTTTCTTCCTAATTACTACCCAAAGTTAGCAGCTCTCAATTTATGTTGCTGAAACATTACTTTTTAAATATAGGTAATCCATGCACATAATTGTAAAAGAACTTCTGCATAAAATGGCATAAAGTCACATGCTTCCGTTGAAATAATTAAGATGAAGAACATGTGCACTTAAGAAGACTGGCTATGTAACAATGACTACTTCAGTTTGTGCCAGTTTAATTTAACCATAGGTATACAGTTCACTACACATAGGTGGGTTAACGGACCATGGCCACTATCCACAGTTCACAACACTATCAGTCATCACCTAGTATCAATTAACATTCATGAAACACAATCATGTTCCAGTAATTGACCATTGTGAAACAAAGCCATCATTATGACTGCAAAGTTTGGCAATGTACACTTCCTACCTACACAACATTAATGAAGCTTAACCAGTGTAACTTGTAACAAAACAAAACAAGGACTTATCCCAGCTAATTATTGTGGAGTCTCTATTATTAGAAACGAACATATTTGTTAGTGATCATACCCTTGATGTTTTATACATATGATGTAGACCCTCAGGTAAAAAAGTGCCCTGTTCATAGCAGCCTGATCAGGTAAGTATCTGAATGATTATACAGTTTACAAATAATAAAGTCCAATTTTTTAGGTCAGGTACTTGTCTACAAGACAGTTTACATGTGTTAAATTGTTTTAACAAACAGCAGGACACTAACGACAAGTGATGATCATTAGGTGAAATGGCCATGTGGTTCACACCAAAATCTACCAATCACTTGTTTGAGTGGGTTTTTTGTCGCTGATTAGGAATTAAATGCTGAATACTAGTGATGTTGTTTGAGAGCAGGTCAATTGTATTCCTTTTAAAATGACAATATCATTATGTACAAGAATGATATCCATTATCATTTTTTAAACGTTTGGTAATGTGTTCACTCAAACAGCTCTATTTGTGGCTATTTTATGTATGTTTTGTTTTTGAAGTAAATTGCAGTGACCAATTAAGATTATTATAGAAACATCCAGCCTTTTGACAAATGTCTGGGTAGAACCACTGGCGCACCATGTGTCACCTGGAAGACCTTCCCACATTAAGTCTTTCGCCCCAAACAGGACTTGAACCCACGCGTTGAGAGGCTTCATCATTACTATTAGTCCAATACATTCTACAATTGTTAATTACCTCAATTTACATTCATTCTTTATAAGCTACAAGCTAAAATATCTACACAAACTGCAAAAAAACAACAACAAAAAAAACAACCTTGAGAGCTGTCTGATCTCAACAATCTACAATTATAATAAAGTTATCACTTCTGTTTGTTTACATTAACTTGTTACATTGCACCAACACAATTATGGTCATACTGGCAATATCCTGCTTATTATTCGTGGAAGTTAATAATCTTACTGATACCAACATTTGACCAAAGTTTAATAAAATTCCTTTTAATGTTTTGGGAGATGTGGAAGGCAAACAGAAAAGTGTTAAAAATGGACATGTGAAGACCATTCATATAATTCCCTTCCTGATTTATACCTAACATCAAACAAAATTAAAAAGTCCATATTTTAACTAAGTCTGCATTCATTCCTACAGCCAAATATATTTCAGCAAAACAAAACAAAAATAATTTTACCATGCAAATTTGTCAATTTTTAAGTGGCAAAAAGGCCTGGAGAAACAACATGTATTATCTGACAACAGAGGCATAAAATTAAGTGATTAATTTAAAATAAAGAACATGCAATTTTATCAGAGGAAACCAAGCCAATTCATTAACTCATTAACAGCTTCATTAATGTTGAAAATTCCCATTAGACACTGTGTCTTAATGTTGCAACCTTTTGGAAATCTAAGCTCTCCAATTCTGCAACCATCATCTGATTCAGTCAACAATTAATTCAATTTCTATCTTGTTGAAGTTTGTGATTGTGGAGACTGTGCCATGAGATCTTCATGTCGTCTGGTAACCTGATCAAACACTGCATTTACTCTTAACCTGCTTAAGTTTAAGTGAATTTGGCTCATCTAGAAAGTGTAGGTGTACATCTGCCAGCTCCTGCTGGAAGCTTTCTGATCAGGATCAACACTATTTCAGGCTGAAGCAATACAAAAAGGTATTTTTACCTGTTGGTGAAAGAAGATGGCCAAGTATAGGTAAGGATTATTAACTAAAAAGAAGATGGACAAGTATAAGTAAGGATTATTAACTAAAAAGAAGATGGCCAAGTATAAGTAAGGATTATTAACTAAATGTACCATGCTACTGCTTACCCTGTCAACATTATCTTGAATACATAGAATAAGAGCTGTCACAGAAACGCTGATTGACTTTTGATGAGCAGAAAATTATAATGAAGGCGTCATAGTATTTTCAAGCAATAATTTGACCTGCATGTACATTCACATAAAGAAAGTCAAACCGGGACCATATTTTTACATAATTCAACATAGAACTATCATTTGGTAAAACAAAATTATGTAAAGTTTCATTATGGCGTATGCTGGTAAAGATAAAAACTTGGAAAAAAAAATTGCAGGCAACACTACTGTCTGAAGTTACTAGCATAGAGGCTCAGTCAAGTGGAATTGCCCTCCTTATTCACTGATGTGCAGCAAGCCAGGAGCTTGAATCAGTGGCTAACACTTTTATACAATATTATTTACTTATTATAAACTTAACACATACTGATCTAGTCTAAGAGCTTGAGAACATGACTATCATGATAAATAATTAACAGATCTGACTATAATCTTACTGGTAAAATTAAAGTTAACATATGGACAATATGGTGCAGCATGCCAAGGACTAAAATCAAAAGTCTTAATTATAATGCAATAATAACTTGCTAATAAATGTATCAGCAGCATGGTGGCCTTGGCTTAGTGGCTAGAATCACATACTTCATAACCCCTTACTGCATGGGCAGAACCCCTCACTGCATGGGCACAACCCCTCACTGCATGGGCACAACCCCTCACTGCAGGGGCACAACCCACGGGCAGAACCCCTCACTGCATGGACACAACCCCTCACTGCATGGCCAAAACCCCTCACTGCATGGGCAGAACCCCTCACTGCATGGGCACAACCCCTTACTGCATGGGCAGAACCCCTCACTGCATGGGCACAACCCCTCACTGCATGGGCAGAACCCCTCACTGCATGGCCAAAACCCCTCACTGCATGGGCAGAACCCCTTACTGCATGGGCACAACCCCTCACTGCATGGGCAGAACCCCTCACTGCATGGGCACAACCCCTCACTGCATGGCCAAAACCCCTCACTGCATGGGCAGAACCCCTCACTGCATGGGCACAACCCCTCACTGCATGGGCACAACCCCTCACTGCATGGGCACAACCCACGGGCACAACCCCTTACTGCATGGGCAGAACCCCTCACTGCATGGCCAAAACCCCTCACTGCATGGGCAGAACCCCTCACTGCATGGGCACAACCCCTTACTGCATGGGCAGAACCCCTCACTGCATGGGCACAACCCCTCACTGCATGGGCACAACCCCTCACTGCAGGGGCACAACCCCTCACTGCATGGGCACAACCCCTCACTGCATGGGCACAACCCACGGGCAGAACCCCTCACTGCATGGACACAACCCCTCACTGCATGGCCAAAACCCCTCACTGCATGGGCAGAACCCCTCACTGCATGGGCACAACCCCTTACTGCATGGGCAGAACCCCTCACTGCATGGGCACAACCCCTCACTGCATGGGCACAACCCCTCAGTGCATGGGTTCAAGTCCTTCTTGAGAATGTTTATGTGTGCAGGTCATCCAGCTGTCCAGTGATTTATCAGTAATTATAATCAGATAAGACAGGACCTTCCTTCATCAAAATTTGAGGGATATTGTTTCCACCACACTAACTGTGATTGTTTAACTGTGTTCTACAAACTAAACCAACCAAATCACCCACATACTATCTACCTATTCAACCTTGCTGTACTGGTACTAACCTGAAAAAGCTTTTGACTTTTGTCATTATGGCATAAAACGTTTAACAATGTGTGACATTCATAAACCTTAACTTGCTACAGTGATTGATAAAGATTACAAAGTCTTCATTATTATTATTTCACTTATAAAACAAAGATAACAAGAATTATTGCTAGACACTATGCAGCAAAATCTGTAGTTCCTGATCAGATAGCGCCCAACCAGTACAGGTTGATCTTGATCAACACTATTTGCTAAAGCCATATAAAAACATGATAAACAGGCAGAGATTAAAAAGAACTTATCAGTAACTTTTATCATGTTACATGTGTTAATAACCCAAACTAAATTTTCAAGAATTTGCTAAAATATTTATGAAAATGTATACTTTATTGAGCATAGTAAAAATTTAGATCCGACAACTCCATGTGGTGATCTAGTGATCTGGATCTACATGATTTACCTGGGGCTGATCATTTCACTTAGCAGGTTAGGAGTATACAATGTGTGACATTTACTAAGACATGACAACCTCAAATTCAAAATGGAATTCACAATGAATTGACAAGGAAAGTATATATTTTTTGCTTATAAAACAGACATTCCAGTTATTAAAAACATTAGTATATAAAAGAAACACAATTTATTGATCTTAATGTTTATAAGGTACCACATAAAAACTTTTTTAATGAATTAAAAACATACCAAGGAAACCGTTATATTGTCATTAAGAAAGTAGAAGAAATAAAAAAATGCGCAAAAATATTCTTAGAATTATCAGTTTACATCAAATCCCAACCATGTAAAGAAAAACATTAGATTGTTTTTGTATAGTTCTCTAATATAGCATATTTTACATGATAATGAACATTTAGATTTTAAGATTAAAATGCTGCTTAAAGGTTGGTTTTCTACCAGCAATTCAAAGACACAATACTTTTTTGTCCATTTGTGACATCATTCTTAAGCAAACAAAATTATAAATCAAAAATTTTCAGCTTCTCTGACATTTTCTTCTAGCTACTCTGATATGCCTTTGTTATTTTTTTAAATATCTTTCTATCTAAGTTAATAATGCATAATTTATAAAAAAAAACACACAAAAAAACAATGTATCTGTATTTTCATCATCTTTGACAAAAATGTTTACATATTACAAAACACTTCATTTCCCATGAGATATGCTAACATATGGGCTGGTAAACTGAGACACTGTGCACAGTAACAAGACTGGTAAGCATGTGGTGAAGCAACAAAAACAGAATTCTGGAATCATGAATCAATCATCTGACTGAACCACTGACAGGACAGTTATTATATTCTGGACTGTCTATAACATGTCAACATTCAGCATGGGGGTATATAAAAGTTCCAGAACAATATGTAAATCCTTATTATACTTCATTAAGTACCAAAAAAGCAAAATCTCAGATATACAGGCAATAAAAAATACAAGATATTGGCCCAGGATTTTTCCCCACAAAATTGTGTCTATAAACATTGCATGGAGTAACATGCATTTCTTGGGGTGAACAAAACAACAACAAAAATCCTGCTTTGGTGAATCTTTCAAAAGACTGGTATGTGTTAAACAATACAAAGTACTTGACACTTTCTCAATATGGGTACGCATTAAACAACAATGTAGCAGTTTATATGACATATTGTTTTGTAATCTGATTACAAGTCTAAAAGTTATTTTCCCCCATATAGGAATTTTGCTGCGAACTTTGGGAAAATGGTACACTTATTTTTGTTGGGAATAAAATCCAATAATGGCTATAAAACTGACAAAAAGCCCCGACTGCTAGAGACTGCAGCATGAAGTGTAGATCCTGTTCAGACATCAGCCATCAGAAACTGGTTGATACCGATCAACACTATTCACATAATCTTGTTGAACACATACTTAGAAGAAGAAGTTAATAAAAAAAAGAAAAAAACATGTTTGCAACTGAAAAAATCATTTCGAAATAGAAAGTTTCTTGCAAGGAAAACATAATAAACAATAAAAAGTGTTATAAATAAAATATAAACAATTTTTTTTTTTTTTTTTTTTTTTTTATTCAATATTTAAGATCATGTTGATGTTGATTCATACCTTTCTTAACACCAACATACTCTAAATCATACTTCCTGTATGAAACATGAATATTTTATGAAAGGGTCAAAATGTTGGCTGTTGGTGGGACGATAAGCCCAATAAACAAACAAAATGTTGTCAAAACATTATGCTTGACATGCACCATGTAACATAAACAGTATTTACATAAATTTGAAGTTACAAACACTGTCTTTTTGCTTCGTCATTTAAACAAAAGGTACATAACTTTCCATGATTATAGGAAGATCTACATTTACCTATATCAATCTAAGATATAGTTTCCTTACATGTATTGTTTTTGTATGTACAGTAGTACTTTTGGTTCAGATATGTTAAGTATTTAAAAGTGCTTTTAATATATTATATATTTTTGGTAATAAAGTAAACATATTAACCTCCCCCACATCCGACACACCTCAACAATAATCAGATAAATGGCAAATGACAAAAAGCCCTACCACAACAGTTTCCCTTGACAGAAATTAACCAGTCAGTATATTGAAAGTGTTTTTAGAATGCACATCTTACTCTACATCTAACCCATTTCTACCCTAGTTAACAGCACATCCTACTTCATTAAGTTATTTACTACTAACTACAATCAGGGGAGGCTAACTATATATTGTTAGAAACAACAGCAAATAGTGCAGATCCTGATCAGATAGCTCCCAATGCCTATTTATAAGAATATTTGTGTATCATGCTGAGCTAATTATGTGTTTTGCCTTACACAGAAACTGACATAGCTCACAATCATAAACAGAGTAGATAACCATAAAATCAACCATCAGGGGAATGGTAGATGTTAACTGTTAAGATAATTCACAGGCTTACAGTCATTATTATAGATAGAACGTTTACTTTATGTCAATTATATGATTTAAGAAAGTGTTGTTTTTTACTTATTTTCTACTATGACATCTCTTCATTTTTTATCATACTTCGTAACAACACAATTTCATTATAGTGGCATCCAGATAACACTGCTGGAGGGTGATTTCATACCAATGTCTGGGTAGAACCACTGACTGAATTTTAGCTGAAAGCTCTTGCATTCAATGCAGCTAGAAACAATAGGGTGGGAGGGTGCTTTAAAGTCAGAGAAGTTAACTTGACACCATCAGCAAGACCATGGACGAGGCCAACAATGTAATGAATAAATGACCTTACAGATTGTATCAGTTTGGACCCCACTTTTCTCTCTCAAACAACCTAGTAAATTATTGATACCTGAATAGATCCATTGAAAAGAGTTTAACGGATGCAATAGATCTAAGTGAAATGTGAACCATAACACACCACTGGTCATTACAAACAAGTTACTATCTCAGCCATGCTGCATAGTTAGCTATTTTAAAACTAAGAAAACCAAGTGATCACTTACTTTTAATATCATATTATATGATCATCCAAAAAATTTGCTGTAATGTCAAAATCTAGTTTTAGCCAATGTTTCCATTGTGCTTATTTAGAGATTTGGTAAGAATGGAAATTTAAAGTGATTTTTTCATGGTTTGTACTGTTTAACAATCAATGTAGTGTTTAAATCATTGTCGGTTACCACCTTTAATACCTTTTTGTGGTGTGAAAAGTTGTTAAAGAATGACTGACATTAGTATGTTTTTTTAATTTGCTTTGCCAAAATATGGTTACTGCACATGTTCTTTTGTTTTGTCATGAGAACTGATTAAACTTTTTTACAGTCCGAGAGTAACTAAATTATATATACACTTAAAATCTGTTGAGCAGACACATTTACCACCACTACAGGAAATAGCTTGTAAATGAAACCAAATGGCCATAACTTGTGGTAAATTCCTGTCTTAACACACAATGACATACTAGGCAAATTATTCTGAATAAGTTGTTCATCAAGTTGTTTAAAAGTTGATGGCTTTTTTATCGCTCACCTGCGTGCTGTATACATTTAGTAATAGTTAAAATGGAACATCAGCAATGTTTAAAGAGACTATAATAGTTGGTATTCATGTACACAAGCAACATTAATGCTGTTTATTTATTTTTTTTACTACATAGTCACATATGGAAAAAGGCCATGCTCCTGGTGTCCATTTTTTATTGATCTTATTTTTTTTTCTTGATACGGGGCCACCCAATGAACATGTTTACCAAATATTAAAGCTTAAGCGCATGTAGCTTCTGACCAGAAGATTTTCAGAGTTTTCCTTTACAGCCATATATGGGACATCCTCACGCCCCTGCGAGCCATGTCTGTCAACTAATCTGAATTCTATGAAAATGTTTATTGGTGGACCACCTATGGAACAGGAATACCAAATATCAAGACTCTAGCTCTTGTATTTTCTGACAAGAAGAATTTTAATTTTTTCAAAAAATCATAAATGGGAAAAAGACCTAGTCCCAAGCAGCCATATTCTTTGACGCGATTAAAATTGTTAGAACTATTTTGATACTGCGCTACCCAAAAAAACATACAGACCAAATTTCAAGGCTCTAGGTCTTGTAGTTTATGACAAAAAGATTTTCAAAGTTTTCCTATACAGCCATATACGGAAAATTGTCATGCCCCTGGTAGCCATGTTATTTTTATAGATCAAAGTTCTTTGAACAACTTTTTGTTTCAATGGCCTGCCGAAACCTCTGAGAAAATTTGATTTAACTTGGGCCAGATGTTTCTGAGGGAATATCTATATATTTTAAGAATGGTCATAGACACATTAAGCCAGATACCAGATGAAGGATGCAGGTTGTTCACAATAGCTCACCTTGACCATTGGCATAGGTAAGCTAAAAATCTGAATGAATCTTCAACTGAAGTAACATGGTTTTGGATGGACAAATAGAAGGATGGACTGACTTACAATTGTCACCATTTCATGATAAGATGAAAAAATTCTTATGCTGAATATAAAATTACTATTGTTCTTATAAATCATGCATCTTAGATTTTAGCAAGTGAAACCGATTCAAAAATCAAACTTGATTTAAAGTATTTTTTAGACTTTCAAAACTATGAATTCAATTCTAAAACCAAGATTTGCCAATATTTTACAGTTCATGGTAATAACACATGCTGAACATGAATTTTCTTTGGGCAGTTTGTGGAAAAATGGGTCTCTTGGCAACAAAACAGAGCTGAATCCTGGCAATAGAGAATTGATGATAGTAAAAACCAGACATATGGCAAAAGTCTGGTAGAATGCTGTGGTAAGAAATGATGTATGTCAGCCAGGATAATTGAGAAACTAGGAAGACAGCACTCCTATATTATAGTAGGAATATTCATTGACAGTGTTGTCAGAGCTTACAGACACAAAGGTAAAGAAGTACAGAAATAGGATTGGGAGAAAAGGAAAGGCACCTAAATTGTGCTTTAAGGTAACAAACTGATTAAATTTCGAAGTTCAAAATGCTCCATTCAGCGCTGATAGTACTCATGATTTAGAAAATAACTGAGCAGTTGCTTCAAGGCATGTATTAATAGCTCTTACTGCAATAGAGACACAACTTATGACAAAGGCATACAATGTTTTATAATTTTCTTGTACAACAATTTATTTAAATGTATTTTACTTAAACAAAAGATGTCTTCCAGTTTTAGCACGATTCAGTCTTTAAGAATAAAATTTAAAATTAATGGACCTATGGTCCACCAAGCTCACAATTTCAGACAGATTTTCCTGGACCAAGATTACAAGTTAATTTGTTAAGTCATCTGGCCTCTAAAGAAGACTGCAATTGATTATTTATTAAAACAAAGAAAGACAATTCATATGAAATGCCTACCATGTTTCTTTTAGCAACTTTCATTTGGTATTCAAGACAGAACATTTGTGTTATTTTTCTGGTCTGTTAATGGTGGCACATTTTTGATGTCACTGAATAAAGAAGGGTCTTTGTGTTCAGCTCAATACACAAGCATTTAGATATTCCAGACAGAACAAGTAATGACTTCCTTTGCAGCACACATACAATCACCAACATATTCCATATAAACCAGCAAAATGTCACCTAGGTCAGTTCAAGATAGCACTGTTTACATCATCTTCAGGAATGGTGAAGGTCTTCTACTTGCAGGACCTATCTTCATCCACAAAGTCCCTGTCAGCTGAGAAAGGAGGTGAAAGGTTACAGCTCATCTGCTACACTGATCAACCCTTAACCGATTGTAAATATTATGCACCCCTTTTAGATCTTAGTATTTATCTAACAACTAAATGCAAAGGTAGAAAAAACTTTTTGTGTGATACTGTAAACAGCAAACAGTGTAAATCCTGATCAGACAGCCTTCATGGTGAGCAGGTTGGTCAGCAATTTCACTATCTGCATAGGCTTGATAAATTGATAGTAAGCAAGTTAAGAGTTGACCTCATATGAACCTATCTCCTAAACAGAAAAACATTCCTCATATCCTAAGCATCTGTCCGTTAAACTCATTATAATTAGTCCCAGCTGTGGAATCAGTGTTAAATCTGTAGCCTTACAACACTGGAGAGTACCCCTACCAACTAGAATATACAGGATAAACAACTATGACTTATTTAAAAGAAATTGGCTTTAGGTTTTTTATGGTTGACTAACAATGTAGAACGTTGAAAACACCAGTCAATCTGTTATGTCACTCATGTGTGAACATTTCATTAAGTTTCAAGACATGTGTTTTCTTTCCTTTATACTTTATACAAATTAGAAAGAGAATTATGCATTACAAGTTAAACAAACAACTCAATGATGAGAAGTACATAAACTTTAAGTAAAACACACTCTGTATCTGACAGACATTAAGCTATTTGAAAGATAAAATTCCTGCAATGCATACTTATTATTGAAACAAAGATTTCTTACCTTTGCAATCAATTACATCTGGTAAAACATTTTCCAAAAAACAGAATGTTTAATCCAATTTTGATGAGTTACTTAATCATACATTAATCCCTGGATTACAATGCCACACTATACTAGGTGATTGAGCTATCTGCATGACATGCAACATGGGTGGGTTGTCCCTTTAGGTGACAGGGGACCACCAGACAGGCTCACACAGGCCGAGTTCCTACATCACACAGCAGCAGTAGCACGACAACTACATGTCCAGATAAGAGAATACAAAACAGACCTAATGAAGCAATATATCACATAATTCTTCACCAAACAATTCAGTGCTGGTACTAATTTTAATCATCATGAAATGACAATGTAAATGAACACCAACAGTACAGAGTTGGTAGGAGAACAAAGAATTAAGTACAAGAAACACTCCCCTAGAAAAGTATGTTTGCTGTTTGCTACAACCTTTGAATAGAAAACACTAAGCTTCTCCTTTAATATAATATGGTATGTTGTCTAGCCTTGAGTGTTTACATTCTTTGCAGATGAAAAAATCATTTTATGTTATTTAAGAAAATGGCTTAATTAATTACCCATTATTTTTACATATAAATGAGTCTGAAGCCCTTATAAATGCAATTGTCAATTGAACAATCTGGAGCCCTGGGGGACCCAGTCAGGCAGCCTCACCTGTCTAGTCAATGATCAGTCCAGTCACATTGCCCCTTCCACCTAAATCCAGTCATATATCTCCATCCCAGTCCTGCACGATACTGAATGGGAACACCAGTACCCAGGATACATGTTCTCTCACCAGACAAACACAGCATCTGCCTAACTCTCACCCTTACAACAAGACATAGGAAGAACATTACTTCCACAATTAACCCGTAGCCTGCTATGCTTAATATTAACACAGACACAATTCTAAGTAATAAATTACTTTAACTGGAAGGTAAGCATGATGTACCTCACTGAAAAAGACTAAGCAGCAAAATTTAGATCCTGATAAAGCAGCTTCCAGCTGGAGCTGGCTGGTCTGGATCAACACTGTCTGTCACTCACCCTGATCAATTAGTGTGCAGCAGGAGAACAGTTAACTGCAGCAATTTCTGCCACAAGCAACTGGCCTACCCATGCAGTGATAAGTGTACTTTTTTCACAGGACCATTATTTTTCTTTGCACCCAAGTATTTAACCACCCAAACCATTTAAGAATCCTGGATACACAAAGGAGTAAAGACATGCCAAGATTCTGGCATCCAATTAAGATGTAAGGCCTGAAAAGAGGCTGATTAAGTGAATGAAAATGTCATGCAGACAAACAGATTAGAGTTTTACAAAAGGCTAAAGACATGCGAGATAATTTCAAGACAGGTCTCATGAGGTCAATGATTAATTCCAAGATTTGATAAATTACAAATTATCTGCCAGAACAGATTAGGTCACTTTACTTAATAGGAAAAAAGACAGGTCTACATTCTGTCAGAAATGTTTCATCAATAACTGATACATGCAGTTACAACTCTGAATAACAGATGTGGCATCCATTATTTAATATGGCTGACATGTGTTAAAATGCTTGTAACAAATTACATCAAGCAGGTTACAAACAGCTTTATTTCTGCAGATGAAATATTGGTAAAAAAAAATGGCATAGAACTGTTGCAGCATTAATAAATAAACTTTTTTATGTCCTGCAGATAAAGGTTTAGTTTAATATAATAAAAACATTGCAAAAGCCATGACTTTTTCAATTCACAACAACATGGCAACATTTTGTTCTTGCTGTGAATAATTCAAAGTTGTGTTTTAGACTTTTACCTGAAGTTGTTTTTTTTTTAGTAACTATTGCACCAAATTTCAAATAAATGTTATTGAACCCTGTTGTATGAAGGTAAAATAAGGTTGCAGAATACCATGCTCCCTCTTCAAATGTAGAGTACTTCTCTTCCACGTCAGTTTGACTTTCCACTTGTAATTTTCAATGTCTTGTTCATTAGCAAGAATGTCAACTCTCTATTTTGTGTTTCTAAGATGATTGATTTGTCTCCCTTGCAGGGCCAATTATCTGTATTGCATGTTATCTTTAGCCCTTGGCATCTTCTGTAATTGCCAAGTGATATCAGAATTGCCCATCACTATTTGGACTTGTTTAATAATGAGCAAAAAGAACAGTCTGTGACTGATGCTGATGTTGTTTTCACACTCTTATTCATGGTTACGTGTAAATATCTAATTATTTGACAACTATTTCCACACATATTTGCTATGAATCTTATATTAGTCAGTTAAGTTTCATACACCACTCAGCTAAGATCAATTTCTTATGAGTAAGTGATAGGCTTATTAATTACAGCACTTAATCTTACATTGGTGGGTTGGATAATTCTGGACGAAATGACAACTTGGAAGAGTTTGTGAGAAGTGTAAAAAAAACATAATGGCATGTGTTTTTATAGTTTCCCATAATATTTGACATGCTAACATTGTCCTTCATCATTTGTATAAATTTCTGCTGTGGATCCCTGTTTTTTAACAATGAGCTCAAAAAAAAAAGAGAAAACTTTCTGTTTCTTGAACAGTGTGTTAACAACAGTTGGTGTAAAGTGTGTAAATGTTTATTTGATTACAGCTGCAAATGTAAATAATGTTTGTCCTGTGCAGGAAAAAAAATATACAAATACCTTTTCTTTTTTTGCACGTGTTTCTGAACTTATGTTCTTGTTTAATTGAAATGTGAAAAAAAAAACATAATTGATTTCTGTTTTTTGCTATCTTATAGCATCATGACAATATGCAAAATAAACAGGAGCACTGCAAGGCAGAGAAAAATATGGCCAACAATTGAGCAATTTGAAACAAACTGCTGTGCACTCTTGTGAAATTGAGTATGGACTGCACTCTGGGTTATTGCAAGAAAAACTTAAATTTAAAGTAGAATAACATAAAAAAAAAATCTTTAATCTGCCAAACTGCTATGCACTGTTGTGCAATGCCCTCTGGCATGATTGTGGACTGCAATCTGGATAATTGAAAAAAAAATCAAAGGGGAATTACATCAAATATATCAAAATTTACATGAGTAATGGCATTTGTGTAGAAAGTGGTGTTACTCAAAGATAAGAAGAGCAGAGTGTTCTTGTGCACTGCACTCCATTTTAATAACATCCATCCCTCTATGAAGTTTCAAGTCAACAGCTTTGATAATGTAGGAGTATGGTCCAGACAAACATCATGTACGAAAACTGAACTAAGGGGAATAACTCCAAAATAATGAAGTGTACAGTGACGGTTCTTGTACATTGCACTTCATCCTAATGAGACCTATATACATTTTTGTACATGTGAAGTTTCAAGTCAATAGCTTTGATAATGTAGGAATTATGATCAGGAAAAGAAAAATGAACAAAGGGAAATAACACCAAAATCATGAAGTGCAGAGTGATGGTTCTTGTGCACTGCACTTGATCTCAATGAGATCTATCCATCTAAAAAGTTTTAAATCAATAGCTTTGACAGTGATGGATTTAGGCTACGGACAAGAAAATTAAACAATGGGGAAGAACTCCAAAATCATGAAGTGCAGAGAGATGGTTCTTTGTGCATTGCACTCCATCTCAATGAGATCTATCCACCTACGAAGTTTCAAGTCAATAGCTTTGAGAACATAGGAGTTATGCTCCATACAAGAAAATTAAACGAAGGGGCATAACTCCAAAATCATAATGTACTGAGTTATGGTTCCTGTGCAATGCTTTATCTCAATAAGATCTATCTATTTATCAAGTTTCAAGTCAATAGCTTTGTAGGAGTTGTGCTATGGAAAAGAAAATTAAACAAAGGGAAATAACTCCAAAATCATGAAGTGCAGAGTGATGGTTCTTGTGCACGGCACTCCGTCTCAATAAGATCTATCCACCTATGAAGTTTCAAGTCAATAGTGATGGTTCTTGTGCACTGCACTCTGTCTCAATGACATCTATCGACTTGAAGTTTCAAGTCAATAGCTTTGATAGTCTTGGAGTTATGCTCCGGACAATCATCAGGCCGCCAACTGCCCGCCAATAACTCTGTTAAAAGTCATCGAACCAGAATGTGCTGACAATATACATATCTGCACTTGTTAGCAAAGTTTCAAAAAAAGTATTATTGAATTCCAATGGGTGCTTAGTAAGAAATAGCCTGGACACAAATAGCCCTATATCACATTTAACAAAACTTAAAAAGGGCAATAACTCCATGAAAAATCATAGAAACGGAAAGTGCTGACAAAATGTCCAAGTCATCGTTTTGCAGAAACTTCCCATAAAGTTTCATTGAATTCAAACCAATGGTTGCTGAGATATAGCTCGCACAAAAAAGGTGGGACAGAGAGTTTTCTACTATATATTCAAAATTAAATGGCCAGTAACTCTGTAAAAAATCATCCAACCAGAATAAACAAGCATTTGATAGTATTGCAGGCAATACAGTAGTCCCCTACCGGTCCCTCAAAAAGTTCTTTAATTATCATAAGCTCCTGTTTATTGCCATTTATAATTAATTTCAGGTTGAAGTCTGTATTTGTATAATTATGGCTTAACTAGAACTCCGCGGGTCGGATGTGTCGCTTGACGAAAATTTTGTTAGTCGACATAAAAAATGTAAATTAGTTTGTTTGTACAGATATTAGCTATGTATTTGCACAAATTTCACATATAAAAAAACCTTTTAATTGTCTCATTGCAAAAAACATGCACAACAAGTTATGCCCTTTGCAAGAAATGCACTAAAAATCGATCAAATGGGAATAACTAAAAAACCTAAGAAGGTAGAGTTACCCTTCTTGTGCACTGTACTTTGAGTCATTGCCAGAAACATGCATACCAAGTTTGGAGTCTTTTGGACCTACGGTGACAAAGTTAGGCTCTGGACAAAAAATGCTCTAAAAAATTCAATCAAAGGGGAATAATTCAAAAATGGAACATGTTAGAGTTATGGTTCTTGTGCCCTGCACTTCGAGTCATTGGCAGAAACATGCATACCAAGTTTGGAGTTATTTGGACCTACGGTGACAAAGTTAGGCTCCGGACAAGAAATGTTTTATAAAATCAATCAAAGGGGAAGGATTAAAAAACAGAAGAAGGTAGAGTTACCATTCTTGTGCACTGCACTTTGAGTCATTGCCAGAAACATACACACCAAGTTTGGAGTCATTTGGACCTACGGTGACAAAGTTACACTCGGGACAAGAAATGCTCTATAAAAATCAATAAAAGGGGAATAATTCAAAAACCGAACAAGGTAGAGTTACGGTTCTTGTGCCCTGCACTTCGTGTCATTGCCAGAAACATGCATACCAAGTTTGGAGTCATTTGGACCTATAGTGACAAAGTTAGGCTCCGGACAAGAAATGCTCTATAAAATCAATCAAAGGGAAATAACTAAAAAACAGAAGAAGGTAGAGTTACCATTCTTGTGCACTGCACTTTGAGTCATTGCCAGAAACATGCATGCCAAGTTTGGAGTCATTTTGACCTACGGTGACTAAGTTACACTCCGGACAAGAAATGCTCTGTAAAAATCAATCAAAGGGGAATAATTAAAAAATGGAACAAGGTAGAGTTACGGTTCTTGTGCACTGAACATCGAGTCACTGCCAGAAACATGCATAGTTTGGAGTCATTTGGACCTACGGTGACAAAGTTAGGCTCCGGACAAGGAAATCCGGACGCCGACGCCTAAACAGACGCTGTCGCCGACAAAGTAATCCTATATGACAATGAAGTAATAAACAAGGAAATCTACAGATACATATACAAGTCAGCCTGAGCTAGGAAACACCTGAGAACAGCAGACACCTGCTTTCAATGGACCCATCAATATTCCCCAAAGGAAAATCGTTCTATAATTGACCTGCAAAATGACCTGTCATCTGTGGACAACGGACACCCTTTTTACCCTGAACAAAGGACATTTGACCGATTGTCTGTTTTTTTACCTTATCTAGCATCATTTCAATATGTCATGTTTTTATAACAAAGTTATGGGCCGGACACGATTTTGCTGCAAGGTCATGCTGTGACTTTGACCTTCAAGGTATCGACCCAAAATGTTGTTCGTGACACGTCATCTCAATATGGTGACCATTTCTGTGAAATAGTTGTAAAATCTAACTTCAAATAACAAAGTTATGGGCTGGACCTGATTTTGCTGCAAGGTCATGCTGTGACCTTGACCTTCAAGGTATCGACCCAAATGATGTTCGCGACACGTCGTCTCAATATGGTGATCATTTCTGTGAAATACTTGTAAAATCAAACAGTTCGTCTCAATATGGTGATCATTTCTGTGAAATAGTTGTAAAATCAAATTTCAAATAACCAAGTTATGGGGCGGACACGATTTTGCTGCAAGGTCATGCTGTGACCTTCACCTTCAAGATACAACCCAAATCTTGCTCGTGACATGTCATCTCAATATGGTGATCATTTTTTTGAAATAGTTTTAAAATCTGACTTCAAATAAAGAAGTAATGGGCCGGACACGATTTTGCGTCAAGGTCATGCTGTGACCTTAACCTTCAAGGTAGCGACCCAAATGTTGCGCGTGCATATTGTACACATTGCTACCTATTTACATACCAAGTTTCATGCGCCTAGCTGTAATAGTTTTTAAGTTATCAAAGGATCCAGATTTTTAGCGGACAGACAGAGACTGACTGACTGACTGACGGACGGAGGGTAAACCTATAGTCCTCTCCAGTGTGAACACAGATAGGGGACTAATTATGCTGACAATATGCACATCTGTACTAGAGAAGCTTCACATAAAATACCATTGAATTCCAATGGGTGCTTGCTAAAAAATAGTATAATATATCACATTATACAGAAATTAAAAAGGGCAATAACTCCAATAAAAAATCATTGAAACAGAATGTGTTCAGTATATGCACATTTCATTGTTCTGGAGAAACTTCCTTTATAGGTCCACGGAATTCAATGCAGGGGCTGCTGAGATATAGCCTGGACAAAAGCGCGCGGACAGATAGATGGACAGATGAAGTGCTGACTATAGGCTTCCTTGAAATGTTTCGGGAAGCATAATAAATACAATGCATATCCATCCTAAATACATTACTATCTCCATAGACCAAAAACCCTCTTGAACAACCACTTAGAACACTTCCGCCCAATGCAACTTAAGAAAGGGAGCACTGAATTGGCAAATTGTAAGCTATAATAATATATACAGTCAACTCTCGTTATCTCAAAATCGGTTATCTCAAATTTCCGGTTATGTCAAACTGTTTTCTACGGTCCCGTTTTTTTCCCTATAGTTTCTATATAGTTCGACTCCGCTTAACTCAAATTCGGATGTGTCAAATTATCGGATATATCAAACTAAATTCTTTGTCCCCACACGTATAAAACTGTTGAAATCAGTTGGTCTATCTCAAACTTCAAATTGCTATAAGATGCAACACGGCAACAATAGTGATTTTCACACCTACCGTGAAACTCGCGAAGATTTGGGCGCGAGTTTTATCGCCAATTATCGGCAATCAGGATGTCACGTAATTTAGAGAAGAGTTTAATCGATTATTATTTAATTAGCTGCTTTAATGAACAACAATTTCGTTAATCAATGCTGATTAAAGTGTTTCAGGTTGTACTTGTTGTTGTAACAGTTTTTGAGAACTTGTTGACACGGCCTTCTCAACTTGTAAATAAAATGAGAGGTTGCGTTAGTGATTTTATCATTCTTCCACTACCTACCCACAATACACGTACTGATTATTTAATAAAAAAATAAGATTGGTTATGGCAACAGACCAGACACGAGAAAGTGTCGAGCAATCTGATGAAGGACCCAGTCTTAGTACTGGGGGGATAGTCAGATCGACATTAAACTTATATATTAAATTACATTGTAAAAAATCTAATAACACTTTAAACATGCAAAACCACACAAACTTGCAGAAACTTAGTTTACAGTGGCAGATATAAATAACAAGGAATTTCAGTCATTACCAGTCATTTCCATGGGAAACAACTATTATATAAAGCTGAACAATGATATTTCTTATTACCTCCCTTTAGTATCAAAATAGCAACAGTTTCGTTTCATAATTAAGGTCATCATAGAGATGTCCAGCTAATCAAAGTGTTACCTGCAGATATTTCTGGGTAGAACCATCCGCCCAAGGCAGGTCAGCAGGAAGACCTCATACAGTTTTTTTCGACTCATGTAGGATACAAACGTATGCAGCAAGGGACTGAGGAGGTTACAAGCTGGCTGTTCAAATCATTTGGCATACCTTAAAGGTGGTATCACATCATAGACAGTTTGCCTATATCATATACATTTGAAAATATTTCATATTTTACTATTGCAAATAAATATAATTAAATGTGTTGTTTAAGCTAAAAGATGCATTTCGTTTGTCTAATCACTTTATCATATTTCAGAAAAGTGGAACATTAAAAATTTAAAAAAAGACCATCTTTTGATGTGAACAAAAACTATTTGCTGAGAGAAAAACAAATAAATGTTAAATAAAAAGGAGCTCAATCATGATGATTTACAATGCACACACCTGAGAGTTCAAACTCTAACCTGCATAACTTATCTGACCAGGATCTGCACCATTTACAGCTGAGTATTGTTATATGTTGTGTTTCCTATTATGTAGTTGTAAGGCAAATGGCGGAAGCTATTGTATGGGTTATTAACTCTAGACTGTTGTTCATGTATTTAGGCAAATTGTGTAGCTTCCTGCTAATAGATGTCTGATCAGGATCTGCACTATTTGCTGCTCAGTCTCTGTTTATAAGTTTATCAACGCTGACATGTAACATATATAATATTAAAGCAAAGAACCCTGAGTTTTTAGCTTGGGTTTTCAACAAAATGTAGCAAGCTAAGGGTTAATGAATGTAGGAAGATAAGGACTATAAAGTAACACCTGGGGCTTGCCACTGCACCTTCAAGGAAGTACATTCGTGTGTTTATTGTACAGCTGTTCATTCCAAGGTTTTTTATTTCTAACTAGGCATTTAGCTTTGCTTCTTCATTCTACACAATTTTATTGATAACAAAAATATTTTATTACTTTCTCAAATGGTATCTTTTTAAAGTGATTTCAAACCAGTAAAATTCTTAATGATGCTTTTATAAAATAATCTATGTAAGTAGATCCTTTTATACTTTTATATGATTTGCAGTAAATAAGCCCTGGACTAGTAAAATATCTTTTTTTCCCCCGATATTTTACAAATGATTCTCTTACTATCTATCTTACAAGTATTTCAATGCATTCAATACGTCACATATTATTTTATTCTTCCTTTATTTACCTGGTAGGTATAGGCATTTATGTAGCACTTTGAATAATTGTAATTCCATATCTTTTCCACATGTGTCTCTATTTTGGCATGGATTTTAACATGGTTCTATATATGTTTCCACAGATTATGTCAATAAGTCATACAAAATAATTTATACAACTTGACACATTTAATGTGAACATGATTCCAAAGCATGAAATATCTGATAGTGTGAACATCATCTAGCATCAAGGAGCAAAGGACCGATCCTGGTAGCGCAATCGGTAGAGCGTCGGCTCCAGGTACGGGAGGCCATGGGTTCGATCCCGGGCCGTGACATACCAAAGTCGTTAAAAATGGTAGTGGTATAGCTCCCTTGCTAACGCTCCAGCAAATATAAGGGTAGTTCCATGACTGGTTGGCCCAGTGTCAGGATAATGTGACTGGGTGTGGTATCATGCCAGGTGTTCACGGCATGCTATACACAGTGATAACAGCACTATATCTGCTTCAATTGGACACCGTCTCCAGATAACTGAAATACTGTTGGTGGGACGATAAACCCAAAAAACAAATAAACAAGGAGCAAAGGGCATTGAAAGCTCTTATGTAACACACCAAAGGCATAGACAGAGCCACCGAAGCATCAAATATCTTACAATCTAAAATCTCTGAGCAAGTTTAAAATCTGTGTCACTTTAAAATGGTAAAAACTAAACATGGAAAAGTGAGAGGTTTCTTACCTAAAATGAAAAAGCACAAAACAACAGTTTTATTTATTACAAGTCCTGTGATTTTCAAGATGCCCCAAAGTCAGTTGGCCTAGATACTGGTTTTTCTTTTCTTTAACTGTGCCTTTTTATCTTGAAAAAAGGTTTATTTCTACAAAATTAATTCTGTTTATAAAAAAAGTTAAGACAAGAAAGTTTCCTGTTAAGTACTCTGTTTTCTTTGTTTTGACATGAGGAAATGAAAGCAAGAAATAATGGTGTTGAAATGTTAACTGTAAGTATATTGCAAGATCAATATGGTGAAGGATATCACCTAGATAGGATATGAAAGTCAAAGTCACGAAAAAATCTTCAAAGAAATAGCTAAGGCTGTTCAATAAATGTTCTTTGACACAAATGCCAAGTACTGGTATGTTACTTGTTAGAATGTTGCAGGGGAAAAACACAACTAAAGTCACAGCTGGCTGTCATAAATAATGTACACAAGTACTGGGAAAATGCTAGAAAGAGAGCAATTATCAACAGAAATATGAAGTCTTCAAAAAGATAACAATAAAGTCAAGAGTCACATTGTCGTTAAGAATAAACAGAACTTCTTTTAATACAAAAGCCATGCCAGAAGAGCTATCAAGTTAAAACATAAAACCAGCATTTTTAAGTATCTGCCTAGTTGTATTTGTTATAGGGACAGTATCAAATTGCAGATCAGCAGTAAACATCTGTTGACCACACCCTATGCTTGCATTATTTTTGTTTCAGTGTTTATGTTTTGGTATAATAAAATAAATATCAAACACATACTTAAAATCATATAAGTATCACACCTCATGGAGGGTGATAGCATGTAATGTCAACCCTTCATGTCTAACTCAGCTCATGTCTCATGAACATTACCAATTTCGGATAACAGTAGGAGCTATCACCCTCACAGGCATGTTAAATTTATATATTTGTCACAAGATACCATGAACAGTCAAGAAATAGTTTAAAAATCTTTAGCAACAACTGTGATCAGGATATGCACCAAATTAAACTTAAAGTAAACTTAGGTTTTTAATACTTCATAAAAATGAACGAACAACATAAGTCAGAAACACTGCACGACAATATACGGTACATATAGTGTTTTTTCCTACAAACATGTATCAGTCATTTTATTTTTAAAGCACCATAACTGTCCATTGACATGCATATACGTGGTAATGACTTTATATATATTAAGTTTCATCCTATTATGCCTCTCACTCCACATCTGTACTTGACATCAATAGATGCCCAGTGTGCTAGTACTTGTTAACAAACAGACAAGGACCAAACAAAAAACCACAAGCAACTTGATAGGGAAGTATTCATTCCAAGTTGTAAATATGTTTAAAACAAGTTTTTCAAAGTTTGCTACTGGATTCACCAGATATCACTGGATATCAATGGACACCAAACCAATGTGCAGGATTAGAGAGAAATGGACATTAAACATATGCAGATTTTATTTGTTGGCTCTCTGTTCTAGTGTGACAGAAGCAGAAGGTAAAATATAAAACATGGGCATTCAAGAGCTTAAAAATGGTCTAAGACAAAAGGTCAATATTTCATAACCTCAAGCCCTAATATGTTGCAGCAAGGAGCCAACAAATTTATGATGTATGCAGAAAAAAATACAAGCCTATGAATGTGTAAGGTAAGGACTTTGCTGACTGCCTGTATTTCATTTTTATCTTTTGGGAATTGGTAAATATTTACTTTTGTGTATCATCTGTTTTCAATCTTCATACAGTAAATACCTAGAAGAGACCTTTGACTGCATGATATCAATCAAAGACCAATAGAAAACTACTTCTTCCTTCGGTATGCATAATGGTAGTCTAGCTACGTACCTGCTGGAAACAAATATATCAGGCCTTGCCAGTGAAGATCCAGATCAGCTAGCTCCCACTGGGACCTGTCTGATCAGGATCTGTCCTATTTGCTGCTTGGTGTCAATCTATGTCTCCAGTTACCTTTAAATTTAGTTGTTTGCAGCCAATAAAAAAATGTATAAGTCATGAACAATTTTAGTAGGTTGAAGGATGGAATGAGAATAGTTGCAGAATACAGAATAAAGCAGAGGCCCATAGCTACATGTCGGCCTAAGCTACAGTACTTTAAATTTATAGGTGTAAACATAAACTTATTTCAGACCAAAACATTCAAGACAAATTAAATAGAAATCTTTAGGCAACTGCAATAATGAAGCAATTTTAATGATGATTGCTTCCAGACACATTTTTTCACCCCACAAGAGTTGGGCTGTACAGATTGAGGTTTACAGCTGATTAACTTGCAGAGAAATGCCAAGGAAACACTTGTGCTGAAAGTGATTAATTCTACCATTTACACCATTGCAGCCCTGCTATTTGGTAGTAAAATGTTTGACATTCAAGTCTGACCATGACCTTTGAGTTATAAATCTACTGCACAATGCCTTTTAATGGCACATAGATGGTCCAGTAATTTAAAGTTTCACTGACCGATGTCAAGAATCTTTAGATATTGTTTACGATTGATCTGCTACAATGTCCTTTTTTTCATCTAGCAACATGGTTAATGTGCTCTAGCACATTTTTTCTTAATGAAACAATTTTAAATCCACCATCTCCTTATCAAGTTAAAGCCTGGACAAGCAGACTTTTTGTCATTTTATATCTTTGATCTGCATGTATGACCTTGACTTTTGAGGAAGCAATGTTTCTTTTTTTACATGCAACTATCCTCATAAATGAGGAAAATATTTTTGCAAAGCTATTTAAAAAATCCACTGTAATATATTACGTTGGGGTTTATACCTTTGGAATTTTTTAGTAATTTTGGACAAGTTACCAGAAAGTTTGATTTTGATCTTTGAATTGACTTATTGTTTACTTCCAACCTCTAAGTGTGACCTTAAATCTAGGGCTAGCAGTGGGTTCTTCTGCATGACACATCTTCTTATAATGACATAACATTCTTTGACCCATGGTTGTGCAACAGTCCAAACAAACAAATCCAGATACACATACATCAAAACATCACTGTGACAGTTATGTAGAGCTAACTATAAGCAGGCTGGACAAAAACTACAATGTTCAACTAGTGATTGTTGTTTTTGTAATTCTCAATTATTATAGTTTTACATACTACATTGCAGCAATACATTATGGTCATAATAGCAAATGTGCAGATTATATTGGTGGACAAAGAATGCTGACAATTGTCTGGAACTGAAAAAGCCCTCCAGGTCAGCAGGAAGACATGTTAACATGAACTTGAACTTGTCAAGACAGAGACATGAACACTCGCAGGCCATGAAGTCAAATGAGATATAGATAAGTGACTCCACAAAAATGGCCAAGGGAACTCAAATGTAACTCTTTTTTTGGCTATATTTTGTTGTATTGTAATTATATGAGTGTCCTTTAACCCTTATCATGTTAAGCGCGACCACATTACGTTCTGCTTACAGCCAGTCTGCACTGTTAAGGGCAAGTGTAAGTCGTGCTCGGGTGAGGGTGCATTTTTGAGATCCCCATTCAGTTAAAAGAACGTAACAGCTGTGTGCGATGTTGGATATAGCTGTGTAAATGATGCCAGAGCCTTATGACTTTTTCAAAATATTGTTTTAATAACAAAATGTGGACAAGATTGACAGATCAGACCAACCTAAGTGCTACAAAAACATTGGCTACTAAGCAAATGAGGCCTCAAAGTCGGATGCAAAAATGGATGCCAGTAACTGAGTATTGATCAACTCAAGAGTGTGTATCAACACCCTTCTTCAGTAGCAGAATGACCAAGGACCATTTTCTACTAATTTTATCAGACCTCCATATCGCCGGCAACACAGAGGCCATTCTACATGGCGAACCAGGCCATGATCCCCTTCACAAACTAAACCTTTCCTGACAATGATGAAGCTTATCATCACAAAGTACACACCAAGGAGCACCTAAGCTTCGATGAAGGAACTTGTCCGTTCGAGGGTCGTGTTCACTTTTGAGTGTACTATCCAATGAAACCAAACAAATTCAGAGTTAATTACGTTAAAGTTTATTAGGCAAAATCAGAATACTGTGTGGTATTTGACATTTATCATGGAACTACTGACTGTAATCACAATGTTGAATCAATTAAGACAAATGATGGATTTCTATAAGCAGACTGTACTGTGACCTCAAAAGTTGTTCTTGGTCTTCTTGCTCAGTGTGGTTTGCTGTCCAAGAATACAAAGTGTACATGGACAATTCCTATGTATCCCCAGAGTTGCAAACAGAGCTGGAGCTCCTAGACACATATGCATGTTAGAGCAAATCAGTGCAGAGTACCAAAAGTGTTCAGCACTGTGAAAAAATGAAGCAGGGTGAGGTGGTCTACAGATGCAAAGGAAACATGTTAGCTGTCAAGTTCCATGATAAAAGCGGCGTGCATATGCTTTCAACATTCCACACTGCAATACGGGGAATTACGGGTAAGATAGACAGAGCAACTGGAGTGCTGAACAAGGTCCCTGACACACCAAAACCGAAATAAGCCGGACGCTGAAGCACAATGGAAAATTTGGATCGGCTAACTTGCAGGCTTTTTGCCAACCACATCCAACCAAAGGAAAAAGCAAAGGAGCAAAAGCCAATGCGAGACTGTATCGTCTGCAATGTATCAAAAGGGGAGAGCAGTGAGTGCAAAAGAAAGCAAACTACATTTGAATGTCAACAGTGCCAAAAGCCCAAGTGTATGCCAGTATGCTTTAAATGATACCATACCTGGGAAAACTACAAGCTAACACAAGAAAAAATTGGACCTATTGAACATTGTGTAAATAGTGTATAATACAATTAAATATGTTTCTTAGATTATCAGTAGTGTATATTAAAATTAAATATGTTTCTCAAAAGTCATAATAAATTCTGAGAATAATCCTATAACAATAAATGAAAGCATGTTGAAAGCAAACAAATGATTACAACCTACATATATATATATATATATATATATATATATATATATATTTATTTAATCATATAAATTGGAAAATGGATGCTGAAATTTATTTTTTATTGTTTTTTCAGTGTTTAACTGTGTTCTTAACTAATGCTACATTAGCCAGACAAGTATAATAAATATGAGTGAAACTAACCACAACAGTGTAAAAATGGGCATAGTTTACTATACCATAAAAGGATGGTTTTGTAAAAAGTACCACTTTTTTTAATATGCATTTTATTCCTTGATTATTATACAGACAATTTATTTGTGATTGTAATAGATAAATTGCTAAAAAATATTACAAGACCAATTTAGGTAAAGTTAATTTAAATCCATCCTTTTTTTTCTTTCTATTGTTCATTGTTAAATAAACACTGTAATTTATTTGATGCAGTAGATAATATTTTGATAAAAATAATATCATTGTTTCTATGTAGGGTTTTCCTGCAAAATCTAATTGAAATAAACATACAAACACCACACCCACCTACTTGGCACAGCCTTACCTGGGTCAGCCTAATTAATCTAGCAGTGGGCGAGGCTTATCAGGCGAATGTATGTAGCATGATAAGGGTTAAAATGTTTTGAGAGGTAAACTGCACAGACTAATTAATCAAGGCAGACTTTCCACTAAACTTTTAACCATTTAAAAAGGATTTTTTAGTAGAATTTTTTGTAAAAAAAAAAAGCAAAAAAAGCTTTATTTCTGACAGTAATTCATATGAGAAATATATCCACTTAATTGTTATAAAAATCATTTTTGTATCAATTCAGTTGTAATGAAACATCATAGGACACAGAATGTAAACAATAAAAAACCATACAGTACTGCATTATTGTTCTAGTAAACCCTCAAAAACACTTTATTTGAAAAATCATTCAGCAAAAATTAAAACAAGAGGGCCACGATGGCCCTTAATCGCTCACCTGAGGACACAGGCTTTTAGTAGGCTCAAATTTGGCGTCAAGTAATTAGTTTGGTAAAGATTGGACCATTAGTGTGGCCACTGGGTTGATAACATTTTCTCGAGTTTTACCTAGTAACCTACAGAATCAACATGACCCACTTCAGAACATATACAAGATTGCATACTGGCAAACATTCTGGCCAAGTTTGGTGAAGATTGTGCCATCAATATGGCCTCTATAAAGACAAAGTGTTTTCACAAAGTTTTTCTAAAATGTGACCTAGTGAACCACTTTTTTGACCCCACATGACCCAATAACAAACTCGTCCAAGATTTTATGCAGACAAACATTTTGACCAAGTTGGATGAAGATTGGCCTGTAAATGTGGCCTCTAGTGTGTTCACAGGCTTTTTGTAAGATTTGACCTAGTGATCTACCTTTTGACCCCCACATGACCCAGTTATCAACACATCTAAGATTATATGCAGACACACATTCTGACCAAGTTTGGTGAAGATTTGGCAATAAATGTGGTCTCTAGTATATTCAAAAGCTTTTTCTGCGATTTGACCTAGTGACCTACTTTTTAAACCCACAAGACCCAATAATGTACTCATCCACGATTTCAGACAAACATTCTGACCAAGTTTGGTGAAGATTGGGCTATAAGTGTGGTTTCTAGTGTGTTCACATAAAGGTTATAAAGCTTAAAAAAGATTTATAAGCCACAACTAGCCATTATTGATATATGAAGATCCCACTCAAAGTCAGGGTAGAACCACAAAGCTACTTAGCAATCTAAAAGGCCTTCTAACAAAAAATAACTTTCTACCATTGGGACTTAAACCTACATGATACAGTTCACAGGGGGCTGGTAGTCAACATTTTATATAATAAAATTACTGCTTTTGCATTATAGGAAAAGAAACTATATAAAAGTGAACACTCTATGGGTCCGGAATAAATTATCTTCTTTTCTACCCATATTTACAATAAACAGCAGCATTTTTTTCAGCATCAACATACTAGAGGGCAAGGTCAATGCCAGACCATAAGATGCTGGCCATAGACGTAGACGGCAAGGCCAGCATTCAATCATCAATGAATGTACCGTTATCAGAATTGCCATCAGTCAATGCAAGTGGTTATCTTATCATCTTTATCAACCAATCTCAGCCGGAACAATGAGTACATGGCACTCCTCATAAATCAGGGATGCATCTTTAGATATGTTGACCTATGGTTCAGAGGACGTCACAGATAATAAATGTTGGCATGGGTTCTGACCTACCTGACTATGTACATGTGCAGTACCACTGTAAGATCAAATCATTACTGTGCTCATAAATCAATTTCCATAACCCCTTTTTTTCTGTATATTTTTAAATTATAACATTTTGTCAAAATGGAATTATAAGTTGAAATATTTTTATACACAGTTAATGAACTGCCTATAACCATTAAGCTTTATTTGTTTGTAATGAAGACAAACACCTTGTCAACAAATGCAAATGTAGTATCTAAACAAAAAGAACAAACTTTTAAATCCTTACAGAACAAAAACAAACAAACAAAAAACAATTTAAATTCTAGGACAAGTTTTTTATGTTTTTTTTTAATTGTTTCTATTTCTAATGCCAGATGTCTGGAACAGACCTTTATATAACTACTATTCCTAGGCAGTTAACTTTAACATTTCTCCAGATCATTGCTCATGAAGACAGAACAAACATGTTTAGTCAGGTTGGGATTTAACATCACATTCTAACAAAGATAATCAAAATGTTTTTGCAGTTGTATCTATTGCACAATTTATCTTTATCATATGCACAGTTAGATGCCACGTTCCTCATTATTATAAATCTCCCATTAACCATTTCCCTATATTTTAAATTAGAGTAATCTTAGTTATAAGCTAACAACTAAATGCAAAGATAAAGTCATTATGGTGAAGACTTGGAAGCAAATTCTAAAGATCTGGAATACTCCCAGCAGACGCTGGCTGATCTGGGTATAAGCTTTTTGTCTGGTCTATGCCTGCTAACTGCAGAGCTCAACCTTGAATTAGGGATCTATTACCTGCCTGATCCTACTGAGAGACTTGAAACCTTTGTCCCCTGGACTTCTCGAAGTGGTTTCTTCCTGGGATGGTCCATCACCCTGCCCTATCTCAGACTCTTCACACTGTTAATAGGCAAAACAAAACAATCAAAACTAACATATTTTCTTTATGCCAATGTTAAGAGCCATTGCATTTTGTTTCTCTTTAAAATCTATAATATCCCTCCAACACTTTATCAGCCATTTAAAGACAAAAAATGGCACTTTATTTGTGTTTAAATGTCCTAAATCTTTGACTTTTTAAAAATTATATATAGTATTAATAAAATAAAACTGAGAGACTTTGCTGATCATATGAATTATTTATACATTGTGTTTTTTTCTTTCCTTTTTTTCTTTGTAAATACATTGCAGATATCATTTACGATCATTACAGACAGGTTCAGATATTTTGGTTAAGGAAGACATCAGACAAATGTCTAGGCAGAAACAACGGCACAAAGCAGGTCAGCAGGAAGAGCTTCTCACATTTAGTCCTTTGCCCTGATGAAAGGCTATGCAGTCATAAGACTTACAAGTCGGCAACTCTATCACTTTGCCTTAGGCACCCCCTCACCCCCACAGTGTTATTCTTTTGCACTTATCATTAAATACAAATTCAGCAACAATTTTTAAGCATTTCCTGTGTCTCCTGAATCAAGTTAGTTCGAATTATGGCAGCCATGTTGGAGGCTACCTTCAACTCATCGTCTTTATAACAATAACTATTGCCCTTTATACCTAACTACCCCGAGTCTCCTTTGTGTCCTGGTGGGTTGAAACATGAACAGGGACAACCTTTATATGACTAAAAATCCTTATTCCCCAACCTACCATTGTGTCTTCTGTGCCTTGGTAAGTTCCGTCACAATAGGGACATCCTTGATTTGATTAGCCTTATAATCATCATTGATCTCTTATCCCCAAACCTACCACTGGTGTCCCCTGTGCCCTGGTTGGTTCATCCATGATGGGGGCAGCCTTCATGTCATCCTCCTTGGTCTCTTCACTGCACTGGCTCTCTGTACTTTCAATGGTCTCCTAAAGAGTAGAAATATGATGAGAGATATTAGTGCATGGTCTCCCCTGAATTATCTCTAAATGCAAGTTGTTACTTTCATTTGGTTTTTATCTTTCTACTCTTTGGAATGTAAAGGTGACTTTTACGTCATTCTTGGGATACCCATTGTGTTGTTTAAATAACATTGCTCTAAAAGCATTTCTTTGGATGCAAAGCTGATATTTATGAAAAAAAAAGAAATTTCACTTGTTATTGCACCATCTGTAAAAGAATGGGCAATAAAGTCCAAGAACTACTACTAAAAGGACCTACCTGGAATTTGGACAACCACGGATATTATCTTACAAGGGAGACAATTTTCATTTTACAATTGTTCCCCTTTATTGTCATGATTATTAATAATTGTTTTTACTCTATATCCAACTTTTTTGACCGATCAATGCAGTCATTTTGTACCACATGATCATCCTGTACACAGCTGTGTTGGACTATACAGCATCCAAATATATTATGTTATTGGACAGTAATCTCAACATCTTGGACACAAACAGTACATGTTAAAATGAAAATGATGTATGCAAGCGTTTTACAATAAGCATCATTTATAATATGAGAGTATGATGCAAGCAGCATGAGTAACAGAAGCCTAAGTCAGTTGTCAATTGTAAACAAAACGTAGCTTCTGTCAGAATGCTCCCTGAAGAAGACATAAATGGATTTAGAATAAACATATTTTATTTACATCTGTTTTATCAATAAATCCAAATAAACTTTAAAAAGTTTGCATTGTTTATAAATCAAAAGCAGTTATAACAGATGTATAATCAAGTGTATAGCGTTAAGTCCATAACAAAAAAAAGAGGATATAAATAAAAAGATCATTTTACACTAAAGTGTCCAATACGAAAATATGTAAGTTCGCAAGTCCACATTGAAAAACAACATAATGGACTCGCTACATCTCGTCCCATATGTTTTTTCAGTCTGGACACTTGTCTAAATATATTTCTGTACTGGACACATCAGTGTAAAAAAAGTTAAATAATCTATAAATTTTACTATTATCATCTCATTCTATTTTATCAGCATAGACATGTGGTATATATATAAAGCCCTTTGAGTGTGATAACATGCTCTTATTTATAAGATGTGTCATAAACCTCAAACAGTGATCCTAACTACTTTTTAAATGACAAAACAAGTTTAAAATGATACCCTAAAATAAAAATTTTAGGGAAATTTTTAAGGGATATGGGATCAAAATAAATTGCTTCAGGTTTGCTTTGAAATCTCCTTGTTCTTGTCTCACATTTCTGTTCATTCATTCACATCAGGACTGAATTGTGACATAAAATTATTTGAAAACTTTGTCATTTATTTGTCAGCATAACCAAATGTAACCAAATGTAACATGCTTAAGAACCTATGAGTTTAATAAAAAGGCAGTTATCTTAATGTACATTTCAAATGAGGGATTATCTGGATAATATAATGTTGTGATAAGTGGTTATTCCCTGATGTACTATTAATGTGTTTCTATTGATTTCTTTTTCAGGGAACTGGTTAAAGGGAGACTCAAGTCAGGCAATCTGTTGCTCCTAAAAAACTTACAATGGGGACTCAGCACCCCACATATCCATAGTTGAATTTAATTACCAGGTATAAAGTAACATATAAGAAGTTATTTGGACTTATTTGGACTTATTTAATATGTTCAAAAGAATACATTATAACACAAATGGACTGCTGACTTTACTGTCAAAAAAATTTATACTTAAAGAAAAGGGGGCACCCTTGGTACTGTAGTAGAGTCACCGATTTGTAACTCCTCTGATTGCTAAGCCTCTCGCCAGATCATTCATACAGATAGATACATAATCCTCAGCAGATGAGGACCAGATAATTCATACAGATGGATACATAATTTTACTCAGATGAGGACCAGGTAATTCATACAGATGGATACATAATTTTACTCAGATGAGGACCAGATAATTCATACAGATGGATACATAATTTTACGCAGATGAGGACCAGATAATTCATACAGATGGATACATAATTTTACTCAGATGAGGACCAGATAATTCATACAGATGAATACATAATTTTACACAGATGAGGACCAGATAATTCATACAGATGGATACATTATCCTCAGCAGATGAAGACTAGATAATTCATACAGATGGATACATAATCCTACTCAGATGAGGACCAGATAATTCATACAGATGGATACATAATCCTCAGCACATGAAGCCAGATAATTCATACAGATGGATACTTAATCCTCAGCAGATGAAGACCAGATCATTCATACAGATGGAAACATAATCCTCAGCAGATGAAGACCAGATAATTCATACAGATGGATACATAATCCTACTCAGATGAGGACCAGATAATTCATACAGATGGATACATAATGCTACTCAGATGAGGACCAGATAATTCATACAGATGGATACATAATGCTACTCAGATGAGGACCAGATAATTCATACAGATGGATACATAATCCTACTCAGATGAGGACAAGATAATTCATACAGATGGATACATAATCCTACTCAGATGAGGACCAGATAATTCATACAGATGGATACATAATCCTTAGCAGATGAGGACCAGATAATTCATACAGATGGATACATAATCCTACTCAGATGAGGACCAGATAATTCATACAGATGGATACATAATCGTACTCAGATGAGGACCAGATAATTCATACAGATGGATACATAATCGTACTCAGATGAGGACCATATAATTCATACAGATGGATACATAATCCTACCCAGATGAGGACCAGATAATTCAAACAGATGGATACATAATCCTACTCAGATGAGGACCATATAATTCATACAGATGGATACTTAATCCTCAGCAAATGAAGACCAGATCATTCATACAGATGGAAACATAATCCTCAGCAGATGAAGACCAGATAATTCATACAGATGGATACATAATCGTACTCAGATGAGGACCAGATCATTCATACAGATGGATAAATAATCCTACTCAGATGAGGACCAGATAATTCATACAGATGGATACATAATTCTACTCAGATGAGGACCAGATAATTCATACAGATGGATACATAATCCTACTCAGATGAGGACCAGATAATTCAAACAGATGGATACATAATCCTACTCAGATGAGGACCAGATAATTCATACAGATAGACACATAATCCTACTCAGATGAGGACCAGATAATTCATACAGATGGATACATAATCCTCAGCAGATGAGGACCAGATAATTCATACAGATAGACACATAATCCTACTCAGATGAGGACCAGATAATTCATACAGATGGATACATAATCCTACTCAGATGAGGACCAGATAATTCATACAGATGGATACATAATCGTACTCAGATGAGGACAAGATAATTCATACAGATGGATACATAATCGTACTCAGATGAGGACCAAAAAATTCATACAGATGGATATATAATCCTACTCAGATGAGGACCAGTTAATTCATACAGATAGATACATAATCCTACTCAGAGAAGGACAAGATAATTCATACAGATAGATACATAATCCTACTCAGATGAGGACAAGATCATACATACAGATGGATACATATTCCACAGGTAAAACATACAGATGGGTTCATAATTCTCAACAGATGAGGATCAGATTATTCATACAGATTCATATGAGGACAAGATCATTCATACTGATGGATAAATAATCCTTAACAGGGCAGGAACAACTTTTTTTTCTTCCCTTAGAAGACATTGAAAATGTTATGACATAATTTCTTTCTGGAACATAAGCCATGGGCGGGTGTACCATCACTAATTCTATCTCCATACCTTGGGCAGGGGCCGTGGATTGAGTGCCCCATGTTTGTAGAGCCAGTAAAACCTCCGCTCTTTTCCAGATAGCTGCTGAAGCACTGTTGACATGTTAACATCCATGTATCACAACATGTTGCATGACAGTCAGATACGCCAACATACACACGCCATCAATTAATGGAAAACTTTATAAAACAGGCCAATAATTGATGTACAGCATCAACTCCAGATATAAATGTTCCAATTTGGTTCCCTGGTCTTGAAAATCAATCAATAGTCAACATTTTAAACTTGTCTTTTTAATTAGTATAAAAAGAAATATTGAGCACAACCTTTCTAATACCACTACCTTACATAATATAGAAATATATATAAAATTTCACACAGTTCAGCTGCATACTACAGAGATTTTTTCTGTAACTTTTGCTTATAATATCCAGCGTACATGTATATTTCCCTTGAATGAATGTTGGAAAAAGAACAAAAAACAACAAAAAAACAACAACAAAACTTTAGAAAAATAGATTTAAATCCTTCACTGTACAGCAAATGCCCATACCTTGTGTATTTCTTAATTACCATACACAATGAATAAAGCCGTAAAAAAAGCATCAACAGGCAGTGATAAAGTCTCAAGTACTACCCAAACATTTAGAAAAGGTAAGTTAATCCTCCATGAATTCCATAAACATATAACTGGAGTGTGATGTAACAAAACCCTACTGAATCCACTGCTGCTTAGGAAGGCACAGTGAAGCTGGCAGTGACAGCACTGGGAACATGTGGATGACAGCATTTCCATATCTGTCCAGACCACTATAAAGTATCAATAGCACATGGATATTACAGGCTTCCCTACAATCAATGCCACCCATTCCCATTTACCATGGCACATACAGCACATTATCACCTCTCTGAAATAAACTTTAGGTGGTGTAGTGGTAGTCGACGACCTTTAACTCCTCAGACTACTTAGCCGCCCACCACCTGGGTTAGAATCCCATTCAGGGCGACATATTTATAGTGGGAAGGTCTTCTTGCAGACGTGATGGGGGCCGGTTGTTTTACCCAGACTTCTTTTACCACAAATATAGGGATGGGATTAGCCGGCATTTTTGCCGATACTGCGCAGCGACATTTCTATCATTATATAGCACAGGGGCACTTATGAACCCGGCCGGTTCATTATACTGACACCGACGAGTCAGGCGTAATGCTGTCCCCTTAGCCCCGAGCGTTAGGAGGGAAGACACTACTACCAACTCTAAAGTCTTTGGTTTGACCCGGCCGGGATTCGAACCCACGACCTCCCGATCCGAGCTATTACGGCCGGTACAAAAATAGGTAAAAATCATTAAAATGACCAAAACTTGTAATTTAAAAAAAATAAAAAAATTATAATAAAAGGTCAATTAGTTGTATTGAAAAGAAGTCTCTTTAAACAACTTGGTAACATCTGGTAATTAAATGTTCTAAATAGCAAAATTGTGCTGAAACAAACAATAAATAATGGATAAATGTTGTTTTTCAAAGATTTGTGTATTGAGGTTGAGAGAATCAAATGCCCCTAATAGGTTTTCCAACTACTTATTGTTTTTTTAAGCTCAACAAACTTAGACATCTTTAATATATGCCCAAGCTGGAACAAATATATATGGCATGTGTATAAGTCAGTCCTAAACACACTGGCCCTAAAGTGACACAGTTATTAACATAAAAACATGAAGTGCTATTGTGCAGCTCTATTTGTCACCATGAGCAAGTCAACTTTACAATGTTTTATTTGTTTATTGTCTATAGCATCACATCAAACTGGTACAATTTAAGTCATCATAATGCATCCTACTAAATTATATAACAAAAAGGAAATTTCAAGACAGCATACCTTTATCCTGAATTTAGTTTAAAGATGAAGGAGACTCTATAAAGCCTCACAAAGAAACCAGCACTTTATATGCCACAAAAATCACCTTTTAATAAGACAAAAAAATTAAACTACAATTCCTCTAATTCCATTTACCAGCACGGCAGCAACCTTATTGAAAGATTGATGGAAGAGAACCAAGATAAGCTTTTAAGGTAAAGCAGATGTAATGCTGCAACTCCAATTGACGAGTATCAAAATAAGGGTTAAAATGCTTCAACACTGGGGGTTGAGGGTTTGAATCCCAGTATGGGCATGCATGGTCAACTATTTTTCTCCCTATTTTCCTATTTTTTAACTTTGACGTTTTTTTTTCTGCACTACTCCAACAGATGAAGAATAAAACATGTGTAGCTTTTAATTTTTATTTTGTAAATGAATTTTTATTGAATTATTTGTGCTAAATTTTATCACAAATGTATTACCTGATATATTCAAAGTCTAAAAAGATGAAAACCATATGTTGAAATGTTTTTATATTTTACAGCATCAACTAAAATACCTTACAGAACATTTTAGGTTACTTTTAAATGTTTCATTTGGCTATCAAGAGCTTGGTGATTTATTTAATAAAGCACACTCAGCAGAAAATGGTAAAATCAGTCTAAGACATGATGAGTTTGTAAGCAATCAATTACATATTTGGGACAGTCTGAGTTAAACCAATCAAGTAACATGTTTCATTGGTTTGTACAAGACTATAATTTGTTTCCAAATGATATTAAATAGCATAACACTTGTAAAGAGGATATAACATAATATATGGTGTTTTCTTATGTCTAATCAGGAGACACCTAAAATATCAATTTTAGAAGAAAAAATATTCTTAAATTCAAATTTGGATGAAGAATTTTCTTAATATTTGGCATACACATCAAGATTAAATTTTAAGTATAGAACACATAAGTTGTGTTAATTTTCAAATTCTATATATTGTCTGTTACACTTGCCTTACCTTAAATGCAAATTTTATGTCTGCTTCTAATAATCTTGTATTACATGTATGTTAAACATTCTTAATAAAACTAAATTAATATAATATATATTAATATTAAAAAGAAGTTTTAAACAATGTGTTTGTTGTTTTGAGTGTTTAAGTAAGTCACCATAGGCCATATGTATTATTTTTTACAGATCTGTTACAATGCAATGATTCAACAGAAATCCCTCTCAGAAATCACCCCTTTCTGGAAAAGTGTTCTTATTGAGGAGCTAGAATTCTTCATCTTATAAACAGATATTCTGTTTTCAATTGTATGGTATATGTAAATGTGTGAATCAAAAACACTGTTTAAATAGGAGGTATCAACATGAAATGCCTAAGCATTAAGGTTAAATCCACCATTAAAGCAGTTAAGTTTAAATTCTGAAACAAACTCACAGTGATTAGTCACTTTACAGCAAGCAATTAATCAGAATTAAGTCAGAATTGATTTGTTAATTCATTAACGAGTTTAGAAACACAGTAATTAGGACTGCATCAACAGACAGTTTGACAGGTTAGTTAAGTTTTTTGTTGTTGTTGCTACATTGTATTGACCCAGAGGGGCATATTGTTTTGGGGTAGAACAAAGATTGCTAAAGACAGTTCTTGCCCCGACAAGGGCTCGGGCCCACACACTGAGGGGCTGAAGATTTAACAGTCAGCAACTCTAATTGCTTGGCCTGGAGTGTCCCTCAATTAAGCTTGCTTATCACCTAAACATGTCTTTTTTTTTTCTCCATATTATCTTCTAAAGGTGATATAGCATGATTTTAAAACAGATGTCTTTTTTATATGTTAAATGTACCCTCTAAAAACCCCAATTTTAAAGCATTCATCACTAGTTATGACAAGTTGTCAACAGAGCTTTTTGTTAAATTGTTTATAACAGCAGAGATATACAGCAGAGATATCTTTATCTAGTTTCACTATTACATCAACTGCAACAACAACTATACAGCAAATGTCATAAGTTGATTAGTATTTGATTGAGTTTAGTTACAGCCTTTAGTTAGAACCTGGATAAATAATTCCTAGCTATTTGGTGGAGAAAGGCATGCATTTTATCACACAGAATAACACCACACATAAACAGGGAGCTGATCATTTTCTTAGGTCTCTCCCAAACTGGGAGCTGATAGATCTACCTCTATCATAATCAGGGACATGATAGGTTTCTTATCTTTCTCATAATCAGGGAGGTGATAAGTGTCCTATCTACATCATAATCAGAGAGCTGATAGGTGTCCTATCTCTCTTATAATCAGAGAGCTGATAGGTGTCCTATCTCTTTCATGATCAGGGAGCTGATAGGTTTCCTATCTCTCTCATAATTTAGGGAGGTGACAGGTTTCCTATCTCTCTCATAATCAGGGAGATGATAGGTGTCCTATCTCTCTCATAATCAGGGAGATGATAGGTGTCCTATCTCTCTCATAATCAGGGAGGTGATAGGTGTCCTATCTCTCTTATAATCAGGGAGGTGACAGGTTTCCTATCTCTCTCATAATCAGGGAGCTGATAGGTGTCCTATCTACATCATTATCAGAGAGCTGATAGGTGTCCTATCTCTCTCATAATCAGGGAGGTGACAGGTTTCCTATCTCTCTTACAATCAGGGAGCTGATAGGTTTCTTATCTTTCTCAAAATCAGGGAGGTGACAGGTTTCCTATCTCTCTTATAATCAGGGAGCTGATAGGGTTGGGATGGGATTAGCAGGCATTTTTGCCAATACTTTGCAGAGACATTTCTATCATTATAGAGAGTTGATAAGTTTCCTATCTCTTTCATAATCAGGGAGCTGATAGGTGTCCTATTTCCATCATAATCAGGGAGCTGATAGGTGTCCTATCTCCATCATAATCAGGGAGCTGATAAGTTTCCTATCTCTTTCATAATCAGGAAGCTGATAGGTGTCCTATCTCCGTCATAATCAGGAAACTAAGTTTTCTCTCATCTATCTCCCTTATTATTAGGGAGCAGATAGGTTTCCTACCTCCCTCATAATCAGGGAGCTACCTCCTCCCAAACTGAAAGCTAATATGTTTCCTACTTCCCTTATAATGTGGAAACTTGATATGTTTCCCATCTCCATAACAAACCACGAGCTAAGACCTTTCCTACCTCCTTCCCAAAATGGGAGCTTAGAAGGTTTGCTACCCCTAAAGGAATAGCTCTACATGCTGGGGTCAATACAACTGTCCAGGGCCAAATGACACAGTCTGTATAAAATCATTAATGGAAATTGTATTCATTAATTGCAAGACTTTAAAAAACTAGCAATTTTTTTTAATATCAACTAATAATATATACTATTTGAGACAAATACATTTAAAATAATTATTTCAAAATGTGGGAAACAAAGTGTGCATTATAATTGTCGAGATGTTATTGTGTCAGCCAATCAAATCATTATTTTCACATACTAGTCACATTTTCCATACATGTCTTGTGTATCAGCCAATCAAATTGATTCATTCTAATTTTGGCCAGCCTTTTCCTACGGACCCCATTTTGCTACAAAGACACAGTTTTTCCTAAAATACTGTCATTGTAAAATTGACAACAGCAAGGCAGCAGGTGCAATACAGCACACAATATAAATTTATTTCATTAATACTGCATGCAGGAGTTGTAACCAAGTGCATGGCAACTTGTCTAAAATAAGACCATTAAAGGTTTTGTTTAGAAAAATACTGAAAGCACAGACATGACAATTGTATCATTATCACAATCTGAAGCAGACCTAACAATACAACTGGAGGGATGGAAAAAGGACTCACTTAATAGCTCACATTAGCCTTAATAATAACAAATCATCACATTATGAATACAGATGATAATAACCAATAACACAGCAAGGCCTAGCCTGCTACAGCTGTTAATGACACTTACAAAGTCTTAGTTATCAGCTGTATATTTCCTAAAAGGTAAGTAGATATAGTCCTTGAGACATGGCAACCAATAGTACAGATCCTGGTCAGGCAAGCAGGAGTCGACTAATTTGGATCTAAACTATAAGCCAATGTTTAATAAATCTCACTATGCAGGTCTCAGATAATGAGTTTTGATAATAATATGTTGGAGGGTGGATTATGTTTGATATTCCATTATCACATCAAGCTAATGGTGGAGAATAAATGGGCAAATGACAATGGCAGGTATGTCTAGTAGACAATGACCATACACCTACCCTTGTGTGCTTGACTATAAATCCCATAGTCAATTGATGATAAGGCTAGAGCCAATGTGTAGATCCAGATCAGCTATTACATGTTTTAAGTTGATATTTGCTACTAAGTGGTTATCTGTTAATCTTGTTAAACATAAAAGAAGTTGTTGATCCGCAGAAATGTAAGTATTTGTGATGCTATAAACCATTACTGGTATATTGTTACACTAAAAGCAATACAAAATGGAAGTTTCTGAAACATCAATATGTACAGGAGACATGACACGTAGCTAGAGACTCAGCTGCAAACTGTGTAGATCTTGATATAAGTGCTCCCAGCATGTAACTGTGTAAGTGTGATCAGTATGTGCTGAACTGTCTAAGAGTTATAAAAATATGTCAGGATTCACAGTTATTCATTCATTGTGTGTCAAGATATCTAAGTTCAGCATGTAATGTAAGCACAATATGAAATTATTTCTTATGAGTATTTTTGTGCATTCTAACTTTGTTATAAGTCAGGATGATTGTACACAATCCTTTATTGCTGTTGTTTACAGATTTAAAAGAAAATAGTGAGAATTCTTATCTCGGTCTACATTCTTAGCATCAGTTTTGTCAATTTGAGGGGACCAGATTACCATCTAAGCTGTTATTTAAGAGTTTATTTTTTTAGTTTATTTTATTAGAAAAAAGTTTTTAGCCAACTAAACAGGAAGTGGTAAAGCTTTGACAAATAGTGTAGACCCCGATCGATCAGTTCCCAATAAAAGCTGCCTAATCAACATCTTCACTAATAATTTTCATGTCTCTACAAATATGTAGATAAAGGAGGATGGCTAAAAAAATGGGCTATTAACAAAATGTAACATGATACAGCTAACATGTAACAATTAGCCAACAGGCTGGTTGCACAGAACAAGATACCCCAAGGGATTAGCCCTCGATGGGTTGCATTCCACTGCAAAACAAGGATAGTTGTACTTTTTATACAAAATTAATTCAGATCAATAGTTTTCAATAACAGACATTTAATTATAGAGCAAAATAAGTATCTGGTTCTGTTTATGGTGCCACAACAATATGTCATATAAATTATTATTATAATATTCAATACAATTAATAGGTAAAAGGCATTTTATTTTCAGCTGAAATCTAACTCAATATTTGTTACAGTTTATTACATTAGATTGTAAACTTTTTACCTACTTGGTATGCAGTTTATTAAATCAGATTTGTTTTACTTTTTACCTATATATTGACAATGTTATTCCACTTTTAAATATATGCCCTTTGATCTATGGTAACAGAAAACTGAACTTGTGACATAAGTAATACAAAAGGAGATATTGTACACATGCAGAGAGGTCAATACAAACAAAACACAAATTACATTTAAGAGTTCATGGCTCAGTAGCCAAGCATAATACTCTGGATCAGGGAATTCAAAGTTCAAATCCCAGACCTGACATGCAAGCAAGACCATTAACCATCCCATTCCTTAAATTAGTTACTACCAGGGAAAGTGACTCTACACAGAAAATGGCCAACAAGAAAATATTACTTGTTTACTTCATCAGCCTTATAAAATGTGTTACACCATTAGTGAATAACCAGTCATAAATTAGAAGGTCAATTTTAAATCACAAACAGATTTTTCTTTGTTGTTGCTGTTTTCCACAAGCCTTATGCCACTAGCATAAAAATAAAGCTCTGTTAATCATTTTCATATCAGTCAGGTAAACAGCGGGTGCCATTAGGTAACTAATGAATTATGTTGAACTGAAACCACCACAACCCTTGTAGCATCCATTCACCTATATCTGAATACATTAACTAATTCTTGGAATATTTAAACAAATTCATACACAGGATACAAATTATATTCATAAATAAAGACTAAATAGCAGCAAAGTATGTACATCGTGATTATTTTGCTGTCAGCAGAAGCTGGCCAATCCAGATTTAAACCTCTTGCCTTAACATATTAATTAATTGTCAGCAGGATAAGAGTTAATAAAGTGAAGCCATTTCACCACAGACACAAATAAGCTCATAAATAAAACTACCATTTGTTGAGATCACAAAAATATACAATTAATTTTCATTAATAAAAAGAGTCTCTCACATTTAACAATTTGCAAAGATGTAATATTAAGTCTGGATAAAGTAATGTAATCAAACATGAATTATTTCAGACAGCGGTAAATAAAAACGAGTTGGCCATGATGGTCCTAAATCGCTCACCTTTCAGTGTGTTTTAAAAAATCTAAAAATTGAATCACAAGACTAAATCTACACAACCATGCTTTTGGCATCAAGTGTTTACAGGTTATTTGTTTTTCAATCCTTGCACACATTAACACATCAAGATGTCTATGCAGACTAAAGATTCGGATTAAGTTCTATGAAGATTATGTCCAAAAATTTCTAAATTTCTTTAGGATGTTCCCATTGTTATTTAATGATTTGACCTACTAACCTACCTTTTGATCCCATGTGACTTAGTTATGAACTCATCCAAGATTTCATGCAGACAAACATTCTGACCAAGTTTGGTGAAGAGTGTGCCATAAAAGTGGCCTACATAGCATTCAAGATGGTTTTCTATAATTTTACCAAGTGACATATCTTTAACCATACATTACCCAATTACAAACTTATTAAAGATTTCATACTGATAAACATGTAGATCAACAATCTGACCAAGTTTGGTGAAAGTAAGGATATTCATGTGGCCTCTATTGAGTTCTCAAGATTTTTCTGAAGTTTAGCATGGTGACAGTCTTTTTTGACCCCACTCATGCAGACAAACATTCTGACAAGGATAAAGATTGGTAGATACTGTGCAGTAAAAATAGTCTTTACTGCATTCATATTTTTTTCTCCTCTAAAATTTGACTTAGAGGCCTAACTTTTGACCTACATGACCAAGTTACAAAAAACATCCATGATTGCATGCAAACATTTTGTCCAAGTTTGGTAAAGATTGTGCCATAAATTAAATGTGGCCTCTGGTGGGTTCTGAATTTCTTTCTAGGATTTGATCAAGTGACCTACATTTTGACCCAAAGTGACCCAGTAACAAACTTATTCAAAATTTCATGCAGACAAAACATTCAGACCAAGTTTAGTGAAGAAATGTAGCCTCTTGTGTGTTTACAAGGCTATACTAGGGTTTATCCTAATGACCTTTTTTGAAGAAAAAACAAACCTACATGACTTAGTTATAAATGCATGCAGGGATTCATCCAGACAAACATTCTGACCAAGTATGGACAATAAATGATGTTGCCCCTACTGTGGTCAAAGTTGTGTTTTTTTCCAAAAATTTGTCCTTTTCACCACACACGACCTATAAACAAAACATCTAAGGATTTCAATAAATCCAAACTGTAACTGGTAGTGTTTACAAGTAAAAAGTTATTTGAATATTGGGCAATATATGTGGCCTCCATCTGTTCACAATTTTTTTTTCTAAAATTTTACCTAGTGATCTACTTTTTGACACCACATGAACCAATGATGAACTCATACAAGACTAACATACCAAAAAACCTACATGACTCAGTTATAAATGCATTCAGGGATTCATCCAGACAAACATTATGACCAAGTTTGTTGAAGAATGGTCCATAAATGTGGTCTCTAGTGTGTTCACAAGCTTTTTCTAAGATTTGACACAGTGACCTACTTTCTAGTCACACGTGACCCAGTAAATCTAAGATTTCAGGCAGGCAAACATTCTGGCCAAGTTTAGTGAAGATTGGGCTACAAATGTGGTCTATAGCATGTTCATAAGGTTTTTCTAAAATATGACCTAGTGTCCTAGTTTTTCAACCCACATGACCCAATAATGAACTCATCAAAGTTTTCTTGCAAACATTCTTAAGTCTGATGAAGATAGGATAAAAACTGTAACCTCTAGTGTGTTCACAAGCAAATGAAGCCGGATGAAAGGGTATAAGAAAAGCTCACAATGAGTTGTGCTCAGGCTAGCTAAAAAGAAGTAAATCAACAGTGAAAACAACTTAAGCTTAAAATAATTTAATTTTAAGACTGTTTTGTTGCAAACAATACCAAGCTACACAAAGAAAGCCTGTTTTCCTCAGAAAAGTGTTTCGAAATAATGCACAATATTGTATTGACACAAAGCCTCAAAGGTTGCAATGAGGCTACTTTTGACCTGTGGTTAATTTTTTGGATATAACATGTTGCCAAACAGAATAATGAGGCTTTAAATCATTAAGTACGAGGGTGTCACTGTTACATATAATTATACACACACACATGCCCACACACAAAAAAGTTTTTAATTATAAACTTTTAAAGAAATTAAGCTTGTAGAAGACACCAAAAGCTTATGTTCTGACATTAATGATGTTTTACACAGTATATCAATAAGAAACCAAGTGGTCTATCAAACAACAGCACAATCAGAGTGTAAGTAGCATTAGATCTTGAATATCGTAGTTAAACAAACACAGTGTAAGTAGCATTAGATCTTGACTACTTTCGTTTCAAAATAAGAGTGTAGGTAGCATTAGATCTTGACTATCAGAGCTGCGTAATCAAAGTGTGGTTAGCATTAGATGTTGACTATCACTGCTGCATAATGGAAGAGCTTGGTAGCTCATTAGATGTTGACAACCATTGCTGCACAACTGGAGTGTAAGTAGCATTAGATCTAGTCATAATTCTTAGCATACTGTAGCATAGACTGGACAAAATACCCTTTAGTTAAATCTACACAGGATTCTGACTGGGCAAGAATATAACAGCCTTTGTGATTAAATAAGTATCTAGCTGAACAAAATTAATGAAAGTTGAAGCTGACTGGTGACTATAATAGTGATGTTTATGAGACATAATCCCTTATGGATGTAATTTTATGAAGCAACTTACAAGTCATAACATAATGGGCATGCGATCATGCATATGTAAAAATTTAAATATTTTTCTTTTATGATACTATGCAAGATTATCGGTTACAAAGATAATTTGGCAACATATAATTCACCTTCAGAATAGAGAAATTTATTATTGAAAATACACATCTGTTACATTGTATATAAAAATAATAATTATTATTCATTTTAGACGTTTTAATCAACAACAAACATGTGTGAAAATAATGATTTCATGTTTCACTCTGGGGCGCCAGTGGCCGAGTGATAAGTCACCAACTTGTAACTCCTCAGCCACTCACTGCGTGAGTTTGAGTCCCGGATGGGGCAAAAACTTTCATATGGGAAATTTTCCATATAACCTGCAGTGCGCCAGTGATTCTATCAAGGCATAGTTCTGGGGTCCTCCTCCACCAGTAATAAGCTGGATGTTGCTAATAGGACAATAATTGTGTTGAAGCGATATAACAAAATACAAGTTGCACACTACAACTGGCAGAACAATATCTCAGAAACATTACCAAGAGATAAAATTCTATGATTGCCTTTGAAATTGGTTTTTAGACAGGAACCTGGTTTATGCTCTAAGAAAGTCGATGTATAATTCATCTTGATAAAGTTTCCTATCAGAAACAAAAAGAAGCAATATAGGTTGCCTCATTACCAGAAAACAGAATACCAATATTTTTGAACGAGTGTATGTTGCTGCAAATCATATACATTTCTAAAGAAGAAGCAGTTTGTTACACTGTTTAAAATATTGATGCTGGTCAAGCATACAGACTTATCTGCAAATATCTGATCAGGACCTACACTTATTGCTGTGAAGTCGTAATTAAATCATAGTATAACTTTTGCATTAAATTGGGATAAAACACATCAGGGTTTCAGCACTTATCAGACATGGCTGATAAGTTCATTACATCTCCACCCTGATGTACCTGCTCATGTCCATATCTTCAACTGCACATTTCAGCATCAATTAGGCAGCATGGAGAAAATGAAAACAGTAGAAGTATGGGAATAAATATATATATATATATATATATATATAATAGGGAATAAATGAAAAAATAAATATATATATATATATATATATAGAGAGAGAGAGAGAGAGAGAGAGAGATATGAGAGATGAGAGAGAAAGAGAGAGGAGAGAGAGAGAGGAGGGAGGAGAGAGAGAGAGAGAACAGTGATAAATGGCCTTTGATTTAAACAAATACTGGAAGACAAATTTGTTGATAAATCTAAAATCTGTAAATAAACTAGCGACTGAAAATTAAAGCAAACAACAAAAGAATATATTCAAGAATAAATAAAGAAGCAAGAATTAAAGTATGATTCTAAATACAGCAGTTCATTGCACTACCATCTACTTCACTGAGTCTTGGTACAAGCACATTTTCGGTAGTTTTTGTTATAAACTGTGACCAGCACAATATCTGGCTTTAAATGAAAGCCATAGGACCTATTATTCACTACTACAAAATTAGAGTGTGAATAAATGCTGCAACTCCATCAGATCATTTCAATGAATTCAAAAACACATATTCCTATATCTTTTTTTGTAGGGAAGTAAACAGCTAGTTAATGATGCACCTGACTGAGTTAATCTTAACACTCAATGTTTGTGCTACATTTATATAATCATACTCATTCCAGTTTGTTTTGTATACCCATCACATTACAAACATGCAAAAGTGATAGATCTTGATGCTAGCAATGCAGCCAATAGTGCAGATCCTGACCAGAAAGCTCCCATTGGAACATGGCTGATCTCAATCTACACTACTTACCAAGGCCATGCTTTATGGAGGAATAAATACCCAACTGTTTCTCAATATACGCCTGTGAGGTGATAAGCCAGGTCATTAATAGGGACAGGAAACTGGTTCTTGGAGACAATAAATCAGCAATGGATTCACCAGACTTCCTTCACTAGGGGCTCTTACCATCTTGTTGTTTATATCAAGATGTTCAGTTTGTTTATAATAAGATGTTCCATGTTTAAAATACTCCAGCTACAATTATTTACATAAAGAACAGCTTTGTTTTAGAAAGATTTTTAGGAAAGCTTTCAACCTACATGTATTTCCTTTGTGTAAATAATATATTCTAACTGTAGAAATTACATGACTGTTAGCTTAAAATAACAGAGTTTGTACCAAAAAAAGATTTTCAAACAAATTAACAAACATTAACAAGACATCTCTAAAACCTTAAAGTAGAGTTAAATGTCTTTAGTTAAAGTTTTAGTGAAAGTTTTCTCAACTTTCAATTTCAAAAATATGTTTGATAGGTAAATCTTGTGGACATATTCCTAATTGTAGATTGTCTTGTAAAAAACAAGACAGAAGAAAATCTCAAATTCAGCAACAACTTCATTAGTTCTCTTATGTCAAACCATGAGTTTAGTGAAGATCCTGACCAGAGTACCAAAATCTGTGATAACTACTAAACAGGAGGCATCTGTATCCACCAAAATCTAATGCATCCTTAAATATCTCAACCTCAAACTTTGTAAAACAGATTATTAGAGATTAGTTTTCCTACTGGTTTGATCATTTTTGCTTATTATAAAAGGCAGGCGCGTATCTGGGTCGTGTTTGAAGTTACGCACAATAACAAGGGACATAACCTTTGTAGTAATACTTTTGAATATATCCAGTTCTTTTCAAATGAATAACAGGTAAAATGCGGACATGCGGGGAACTTAACGCAAAATATGAACGACTAAAATTCTGACGTGTATAAGTTTAATCATTTTAAACCTTTTCAACTTGATTGGTGTGGTAAAAATATTTTATAACATAGAAACTACGCAAATAAAATATATTATTCCTAAACCGGGTTAGGCATCAACTTTCTGAGTGTTTTTGGTACTTTTAGATTTTCGATTTTTCGAACGGAGGTTACGCACGTGCGTAAAGTGCGTAATGGCAGAAACGCGCCTGATAAAAGGAAACCTTGTAAGAATGCCCAATGAAAATATTCATAATGTTGGACATTAATAACAAACATACCAGTTTTGGTTTAAAATCAATGGGTAATGTTTGCATAAAAGATAAATCAGCCATAAAAGCCCTAATGACTAGGATATATCATTCTAATTAATTTGATTTGCAACAAAATATAAGTATGCCTGACAGATCCCAAATAATGATGTCTGCATTATATAAGCACCATTTAAAAAATGTGAAATGAAACATTTTGATTTGACTGTTTCTACATAGTTTATATTACCGTCTTTCAATATTTTTGTTACAACCTGAAAACTTAGTTATACATGTTTGTTTTTTTTGTTTCCTTGGTGTAATTGTGTCACTATGAAACATTTACATAGGTGATCAGACAAATAACTAAATGTCTAATACAAGAGTCAGACAGATTATGATTTCATCGATCAATGACAATAAAACAATTTTTTATTGATATAATGTGGCTGCTTACAATTATATTCTTTTTCTGAAATGTGCTGATGATTTTGTCCTCGAGATCTATAAAAACCATGAGACTATGACATATTTTGCTTAAAGAATAAAGACTCTACTTCCATACAAAGGAACTGAAATGACACACCATACTGCACCTTGCAAACACATTGATCAATGCCACCTCCTCTTTTTGTGTCTAGCTATGAGAATTCTATATAGTAATCCATACCATGCTGCGCATTCTCTTATAATAATAATATGAACCTATAACACATAAAATATATAAGCAAAAAATGAGTCTTGGCATGGGTTATAAACAAAATGTAGCAAAATAAGGATAAATGAGACTGCACCCAGTGGGAGCTGGCTAATCTGGATCTAGTCTATTTGTTTAAGCCTGATATGTTTGTGCTTAGCAGGCAGTGAGTTTGAGTAACAACCAAGTGATATGAGCAATAAATGGATGTTTTATAGCAGCTTCAAACAATTTTTTATATAAAACTAAAGTCAAATAGTCATAAAATGATTCATAAAAATGTCCAAAAACCATTTGTTATAACTTACCTAAACATTTAATCCCTGTCTTGAGCACATAATCTATTATCATAACAGCTGAGACCATGGTCCATGTATACAGTGGCAATACAATGGGAATACTGTACCTAATGTACAGCAGAATGGTACCTGCTTGTAGGTCCAGTCCAACACTGGGGCCCAGGAACTCTACTGGCACTGTACCACCAGCACAACCAACCAGCACAATATTCTATTTCAGACTCCAGTAATTAAATACTGACAACACTTCCCTGCAAGATAATTAGGCACATAAAGTCAGTCTGACACTTTCATCCGCAGGGATATTTCTTTCCCAAGACAGCTTCCAAACTATTCTAGGACTTACATTAGACAATGTTTACCATGAAATATGTAACTTTCTAAAACACTTAAAAAGAGTCATAGGCATAGATGATGGTAAAATAATGATGGTAATAACTGGAAAGTTAATGTAGCAGGGAATATGAAAATACATTCAAAAAACCAAGTGCACTTATTTGTTAAGTGCTTACTGAGCCAAGGAACAACTTAAAGATGTTAACCAGCATAACAAGAGCCTCCCCATCTGAAAACCTTTCCAAGTGTGTTGCATGTTACATGTATAAGCTATTAAAGTCACTTACAAACACAGCTTCATAACACTAATAATTCAACATTTATATCTTAAAATTTATATGAGTTCCACTGTTGGGTCAATGCTAATACTTCTTATTAATCATATACTACACTGGCACTGACAGAATTATTGAAAGATTCAGTATATATATTTCAGACGGAAAACATGGTTTTCACAGTCAGGTCCATGCTTAATCCTACTAATAATTATAATAGCACTGACCAAAACATTAAAAAAAAAACACAGTTATTTTTTAGAAGTATAGTATAGTCTCCACTGTTGGGTCAATGCTAAATGTTACTAAACATACTTTACACTGTCACTGGCTGAAACATTTATAAAAGATCCTTTTCTGCCACACACACACACACACACACACAAATCAAAATTTCCTTATTAAGTTAAGAATCACTTTAACTTACAGTTACAAACATTGCTGGTTTCTATGTTCATTGTATTGATAAGCATACCAATTTGTGTACACTCAAAACAATTGTATTTTTACACTTTCTACACTTCCTATCACAAGATAAAAACAATGCCCTTTTTGGAAAATTGAAAATGTCAAGTATGGTACCAAGATATAGAACACCTGGTTGCTATAGATGCCATTCCATGAAGTGTTCTCTTCCACTAAACTACTGATAACTTCCTAAATTCAAAGCACACCTTTAAGTCTTAACACAAACAGTAACTTTTTCCATACAATAAACAATGCCTCCTTTTTCTAACTTGACAATTTCCCAGTCTTCATAACACAAGAGTCCTAGATGTGAGTATGGTAATTTTCCTTTTGGCTCAAAAGTCTATGGGGAGAAGAATCCTGCCATGTAGCAGCCTGGGGATGAGAGCTACTACCCCCACTACAGGCACCAATAAATTTGTGCACTCAGGCATAGCAGGGCACAGATAGGGGCACAGATCATACATCATAGAACAGGCCTCATTGATAGATCTAGTCACATAGAATGGTGTCTTAATGTTTAATCAAGGCAAAAACTCTAACATACTTATTGCATAGACACCAACCCTTAAGTTACAGGGCACCATTGCCAATGGAAATTTCTTTGATATCAGCTTTTGCTGAGTTGGATGGGTACTTAACATATTTACCATTAATTCCAAACAGAACCCCCCAAAAAGAAAGTCCCAGAGCTGTTTTCCCATTTTCTATATATACCTTGCAGTTACTGACTTTGCACTCAACTTAATTTTTATTTGGAATTCTTTGTAAGTTGGAAAGTGTGTCTTAAAAACGAATGTTATTTCTCTTTTGGTTTTTTATGTATATCAGATAGAAACTCTGTTTATCCATTAAAGCTTAATCAACAATTTAGTGTATCAGAAGCAGACAATTTGCAACTAAACAATATTTGCAAGTAAACAAATAGCAGAGAAACATTCACTATTGTTAACATCACACAGATGTAAAACTAAAAGTAATAAGAGGTTTATTCAAATTATTAAAAACAAAAACACCTTACAGTTGTCAAATGTATTGGAAAATAATTTTCTAGCCCTATTTTTTATTTTAAAACCACAGACTTTTTTATATGAAACTTATACTAGGAATGCTATACAAACTGTTAGCATTATTATGGCTTTAAGGATCCTTTTAAAAGAACTTTTGTCTGATCAAAACAAGAAATACCCAAGTTCCTCATTAATACAGACTGTTAAGTTAATTGCATGCAAAACATGACTTTTGTTCAACCTTACTCTTTTCAAACTTGTACCTATTAATATTTTGAAGCTTATACAGAGAACAACTGCAACTTGAGCTCAAATCAAGAAAAAATTATTTGTTAAGTTTGATAAACAACATCAATGGAGTCATAATGGCAAGCTCGAAACAATAGAGAAAAAGGATGGACAACTATCTTAGAATGGACAAATACCATTGGTAGAACACCCAGGCACTGCATGTCTGATGGGAGATCTTCTTATGTGAACATTTTCACCACATTTAAGAGATACAAATATTGAAAGTATACCGTTATTTTAACCAACACTTACGATATTGACCTAACTCTACCGGACATAAAGATAGCTAGTACAAAATCAGCATTTTAGTCAGATTTGTAAACAAGAGAAAGCGTGAAAAGTCTGCATTTTCATTAGATTTCAAAGATTTCAAGTGCCGGCCTCATTATATTTGTAATAATTATCATTTATCATTTGTAAGTTGTAACTAATCACAAGTTTCAAGCTAAAAACAATCAGTTACAACTTGAGCTCTGAAGAACAAGGACTTCCTGGTTGGCGATTGTGCCAGAGGGTGCACATCAATAATTAACTTCAAGCTTGAATTTGTAAATACCTTGCAGTCATAATTTCCAGCTTCTGGAACCCTAATGAAAGGATCCTACACTCAACTGATAAGATAGTAACAAAAAAAAGGGGCATTGCTGGCATATGTTCCACTTGATTGATTGTAGCTCTGGCAATATCTGTGTTCTGTAAGGTTAACAAGTACCATTTGAAACAACAACAAAAATAAATGAAAAAATATATCTTATTCCATGATAAACAGACAATGTAGAACAATATCACTGTATTCACCACGAGTTATTTTGCAGTGTTTATTTCATCTTCATGTTATCGAATTCAGCTGAAAACAGGAAATAAATGTTTCTTCAAAGAAAATATGGCATGATTTTAAAGCAAAGTTCTATATCATACTATACCATTAAGCTCTTTAAAGGCAATATCTAACACTTTTTTCTCAAATAACCAAATAAGTCATTGTTCCCTGAAATTTTATTGCTTTGTAGTACATTGTATAACTGACAAAACTGCACATGATTGTCAACATTATCAATGTCCATGCATTTGACAGTTCTATTTGTGCAATCTGTCAGGGGCATGGTTAAAATGGCTCTTATGCTCCATCAATTGTAGGGAGGGAATCAGAGTATTAGTTAAGTAATAACCATCGAGGTGCAATTACCCTTATATTAAATAGCCTGTAAGTAGAAGGTAATTCCCCAGCCCAGTGGTTAAGTGGTCAATCTACAACAGTATGATAGGACAGGTAAATTAAGTTGGAAAGTAATTTGTAGGCTATAATCAGTGTATCAGTAGGGGTGTATGTAACAGGTGGGCTGGTCAGGTGAGTCTTGGGAGTGTTCAATGGTCAGCTAACAGGACCCCTGGACCTGCTCTTTACTCTCAAGTATGCACAAATTAACCAAGTTTATACAAAAAGTGTAGATCTAGATCTGCAGCTCCTGCCTCAGTCTCTGGAAAGATGTTTTACTTTCACATGCAGTTTGTAAGCAAATGTCTTAAGATTTTGTACTGCTTAGAGCTGCATGTAGCATGATAAGGGGTAACTCACTGATGCCTGGGGTACGACAGCACTGACCAGTCAGGGATTGGTTCATTGGGTCATACATCCCGCCAACAATACAGTAGATATCCTGAGATGTTGTCTCACAAGTGACCCTAGTGATAGCATGCAGTGAACACCTGATGTAAATGATTGTATCCAGAAACACTGTTGACTTGAAGCAGATATAAACACTTGGTATAACACAATACCCAGTTACATTATCCTGACAAACTGCTAACTGGTTGTGAAACTACCCTTATAAGGTAGCAGCTGCCCTTTAACTTGTTCAAAAAAGCCATCTATGTGCTCACTGACGGCTCCTTTTCTATGGGTTTAAGGCTCAGTATAACCAAGAAGTACAATGCAAAGAGAAATATACCAAACCAGACATATAAACATTAAGTGACAGCAAACCTAAAGCTTTTGTCATCTTACCAGAAACAATTATAACAGTCTCATAGAGTTCAACAAATGAGTGCTTGTAACATTATAAGTCTTCCAATAAACACATGACATACAATGCATCTCACTTATGAACCCAGACAAGACCATGATGTCTAGACTATGTAATGCACCTTTCCATTACCTCTCCAAGCCACATGACCAGTTTCTATCTATGAAGGAGAAAATAGATGTCTGAGGAACTATATCATCTATCCTACAGCCACCAGACCAATTCCATATGAACAGTTTCTATCCATGTGGGAGAAAATAGATGCCCAAGCAACTATATCATCTATCCTACAGCCACCAGACCAATTCCATGTGAACAGTTTCTATCCATGTGGGAGAAAATAGATGCCTGAGCAACTATATCATCTATCCTACAGCCACCAGACCAATCCATATGACCAGTTTCTATCTATATAGGAGAAAATATACTGAAAGAAAAAAGTTTAGCAAGTTTTTCACACCTATTATTTTTTTCTTTTTGAGCTTTCGAATGAAGACGTTTTTATATGTAAATGATGTACTTATCGATGCTCTTTACATATCTATTGTGTTTGTTCGAAAACCAAGTATTTTATCTGCGAAGCGTAAGAAACTCGAAAATCACGGGCAACGTAAGCACGGCAATTTCGGTAGCGTGTAGAGTCGAGTAATGTACCTCATTGTTTTGAGCTGTTACCACAAACAAAATAACCAGTTTAAAACTCGAAGAAATTCCAATGGGGCGTCACCAAGGAATGACGTTAGAAGAACGTCAAAGAGCTGTAGGTATGCTCCACGCTGGTATGACGGCAAGAGCTGTCGCTCGGCATTTCAATCGCGATGAGTCTACAATTAGTCGCCTTAGAAACCGTCTGAGGGAAACAGGACGAGTCAACGACAGACCCAGATCAGGCAGACCACGGAAAACAACGCCACGCGAAGACCGCCACGCGAAGACCGTCACATCACGACGCTTTCTCGACGTAACCGGTTTATGTCCAGTGGGAAGATAGCCCGAGATCTCATGAATACTACTGGGACTAGGGTGTGCCTCAGAACTGTGAGAAATAGGCTTCGCGCGGCAAGGCTAAAGGCGTGTCGGCCTTACGTCGGGATTCCGTTGACGCATAGGCATCGTCAGGAACGGCTCCAATGGGTTCGGGGGCATCGTCCATGGACACGCAGACAATGGAACAATGTGTTATTTACCGACTAATCGCGGTTTAATGTATCCTTCGTGGATGGCAGGATTCGAGTGTTGCGTAGACGAGGTGAGAGGCTCCACGCAGACAACGTTGTCCAACGAGATAGATACGGAGGTGGCAGTGTAATGGTTTGGGCTGGGATTTACCATGATGGTAAGACTGAACTCGTTACTGTGCCTGGCAACCTTAATGCACAAAGATACTGTGATGAAATCCTCGAACCTGTTGCATTGCCATTTATGCAGCAACATAACGTGGGGATTTTCCAGCAAGATAATGCCCGCCCGCATACCGCGCGTCACACACAGGGTTTCCTACGTCGAAACAACGTGCAACTTCTCCCCTGGCCTGCAAGATCGCCTGATCTCTCACCGATTGAACACCTATGGGACCATTTAGGTCGTCGTGTAAGAGAGAATCATGACGTCGACGACGTGCGAGACCTTGAACGTGCTCTGCGAGTTGAGTGGGCCAGAATCCCTCTACGTGTTATCAGAAAGCAAATTTGTAGCATGAGACGTCGGTGTTTAGCAGTATTAGCTTGTAACGGGGGTCACACTAGATACTGAACTCCTTGTGAATTTTGACGCCTTACCCCTAACGTCTTTGAGGCTGTACAGTGAGCTAAGGCAACAGGGTTTTGACAATTTATTGTTACAAACTAATTGAAAACTAAATATTTTATTCAATTATGTACTTGGTTTAAGTCAAATTGGTATAGTTTCAATAAACCAGTGAAATATTTCCGAACTTGCTAAACTTTTTTCTCTCAGTATAGATGTCTGAGCAACTATATCATCTATCCTACAGCCACTAGACCAATCCATATGACCAGTTTCTATCTATGTGGGAGAAAAGAGATGTCTGAGCAACTATAGCATCTATCCTACAGCCACCAGACCAATCCATTTGACCAGTTTCTATCCATGTGGGAGAAAATAGATGTCTGAGCAACTATATCATCTATCCTACAGCCACCAGACCAATCCATTTGACCAGTTTCTATCTATGTGGGAGAAAAGAGATGTCTGAGCAACTATATCATCTATCCTACAGCCACTAGACCAATCCATATGACCAGTTTCTATCTATGTGGGAGAAAATAGATGTCTGAGCAACTATATCATCTATCCTACAGCCACTAGACCAATCCATATGACCAGTTTCTATCTATGTGGGAGAAAATAGATGTCTGAGCAACTATACCATCTATCCTACAGCCACCAGACCAATCCATATGACCAGTTTCTATCCATGTGGGAGAAAATAGATGTCTGAACAACTATATCATCTATCCTACAGCCAACAGACCAATCCATTTGACCAGTTTCTATCTATGTGGGAGAAAAAAGATGTCTGAGCAACTATATCATCTATCCTACAGCCACTAGACCAATCCATATGACCAGTTTCTATCCATGTGGGAGAAAATAGATGTCTGAACAACTATATCATCTATCCTACAGCCAACAGACCAATCCATTTGACCAGTTTCTATCTATGTGGGAGAAAAAAGATGTCTGAGCAACTATATCATCTATCCTACAGCCACTAGACCAATCCATATGACCAGTTTCTATCTATGTGGGAGAAAAGAGATGTCTGAGCAACTATATCGTCTATCCTACAGCCAACAGACCAATCCATTTGACCAGTTTCTATCCATGTGGGAGAAAATAGATGTCTGAGCAACTATATCATCTATCCTACAGCCACCAGACCAATCCATATGACCAGTTTCTATCCATGTGGGAGAAAATAGATGTCTGAACAACTATATCATTTATCCTACAGCCACCAGACCAATCCATATGACCAGTTTCTATCTATGTGGGAGAAAATAGATGTCTGAGCAACTATATCATCTATCCTACAGCCACCAGACCAATCCATATGACCAGTTTCTATCTATGTGGGAGAAAAGAGATGTCTGAACAACTATACCATCTATCCAACAGCCACCAGACCAATCCATATGACCAGTTTCTATCTATGTGGGAGAAAATAGATGTCTGAGCAACTATATCATCTATCCTACAGCCACCAGACCAATCCATATGACCAGTTTCTATCTATGTGGGAGAAAATAGATGTCTGAACAACTATATCATCTATCCTACAGCCACCAGACCAATCCATATGACCAGTTTCTATCTACGTGGGAGAAAAGAGATGTCTGAACAACTATACCATCTATCCAACAGCCACCAGACCAATCCATATGACCAGTTTCTATCCATGTGGGAGAAAATAGATGTCTGAGCAACTATATCATCTATCCAACAGCCACCAGACCAATCCATATGACCAGTTTCTATCTATGTAGGAGAAAATAGATGTCTGAACAACTATACCATCTATCCAACAGCCACCAGACCAATCCATATGACCAGTTTCTATCTATGTGGGAGAAAATAGATGTCTGAGCAACTATATCATCTATCCTACAGCCACTAGACCAATCCATATGACCAGTTTCTATCCATGTGGGAGAAAATAGATGTCTGAGCAACTATATCATCTATCCAACAGCCACCAGACCAATCCATATGACCAGTTTCTATCCATGTGGGAGAAAATAGATGTCTGAGCAACTATATCATCTATCCAACAGCCACCAGACCAATCCATATGACCAGTTTCTATCCATGTGGGAGAAAATAGATGTCTGAACAACTATATCATCTATCCAACAGCCACCAGACCAATCCATATGACCAGTTTCTATCTATGAAGGAGAAAATAGATGTCTGAGCAACTATATAATCTATCCTACAGCCACCAGACCAATCCATATGACCAGTTTCCATCTATGAAGGAGAAAATAGATGCCTGAGCAACTATATCATCTATCCAACAGCCACCAGACCAATCCATATGACCAGTTTCTATCCATGTGGGAGAAAATAGATGTCTGAGCAACTATATCATCTATCCTACAGCCACCAGACCAATCCATATGACCAGTTTCTATGTATGTGGGAGAAAATAGATATCTGAGCAACTATATAATCTATCCTGCAGCCACCAGACCAATCCATATGACCAGTTTCTATCTATGTGGGAGAAAAGAGATGCCTAAGAATCATCTATCTTACAGCCACCAGCTATAATAAGACAGGCAACTGTCAAGAACGATCAATTAATGTTAACCCTTATCTTGCTACATAAATATGTTTGTAACCAATACAGTCTTATTTCTTTGTTAACAACTACATGCACAGGTAACTAGATATATTGCAAGAGACTGAGTCACAAACAATACAGATCTGCTTCATACAGGTTAAACTAAATCATCATGTGCTAGTGTCAAGTAATTCTTGCTTCAATTACTTTACTTTAAATTTTGTGCCAGTGCAAAAACTGCATGGTCATGCAATTCTTGCTTTATGTCTTTCTTTCAAAATATATGTCAGTACATATTAATGTGAAGGGTCAAGTTTTTCTTGCTTTGAATTCATTTCAAACTTTTTGTCAGTACATCATAGCCAGGGTTAAGTAATTATTGTTTCATGATTTCATGATTGTTTTTTTCTCTTTGAAATCTAATGTCAGTACATCATGAGCATTGTTTATTTTAAATATTATTGCAACTATGGTGAATAACTCTAATGTTTTATAAATGACATAAAGATACGGTATAAATTCATAATGATAATTATTTAATCATATACTAGGATTAAGGACTGGAAAGGGATTTTATTACTATAAGCAAGAACATCGGAAGGCAGAGCAAACTTTGCCCGTCAGTTGAGCAATCTGCTATGCATTCTTGCGCAACGCAGTATGGCAAAGGTGTGGACTGCTTTCTGGGATCAAGTGCAAGAAAAACTGAAATTAAAGTAGAATAACATTAAAAAAAAATTTATCTACCAAACTGCTGTGCATTGTTGTGCAAAACACCCTCGCATGATTGTGGACTGCAATCTGGGTAAGTGAATAAAAGAAAATCAAAGGGCAATAACATTAAATATACAAAAATTTACATGAGAGTAATGGCATTTGTGTAGAAAGGAGCTCAAAAATAGAAGAGCAAAGTGACAGTTCTTGTGCACTGCACTCCGTTTCAATAACATCTATCCACCTATAAAGTTTCAAGTCAAAAGCTTTGATAATGTAGGAATATGGTCCAGACAAACATCAAGTACGAAGTAAGGGGAATGACTCCAAAATCATGAAGTGACAGTTCTTGTGCACTGCACTCTGCTCAATGATTTGCCAGCATTTTTGCTGATACTGTGCAGCGACATTTCTATCATTATAGCACAGGGGCACTTCTGAGGTGCCTTGGGACTGAACCCGGTCAGTCCAGTATACTGACACCGACGAGTCAGGCTTTATGCTGTCCCCTTAGCCCGAGAGTTAGGAGGGAAGCCACTACAAAAAAAACTTTGAAGTCTTTGGTTTGACCTGGCCGAGGTTTAAACCCATGACCTCCCAATTCGCAAGCCGACGCTCTACCAATTGAGCTATTGCGGCCGGTCCGTATCAATGAGATCTATCCATTGTGAAGTTTCAAGTCAATAGCTTTGATAACCTATGAGTAATGCGCCAGACTAGAAAATTTAACAAAGGGGCATAACTCCAAAATCATGAAGTACAGAGTTACAGTTCCTGTGCATTGCTCTTCTTCTCACTATGACCTATCTATGTGTTAAGTTTCAAGTCAATAGCTTTGATAATGTAGGATTTATGCTTCTGAATTAAACGAAGGGCAATAACTCCAAAATCATGAAGTGCAGAGTGATGGTTCTTGAGCACTTCACCTCAATGAGCTCTTTCCACCTATGAAGTTTCAAGTCAATAGCTTTGATTGTGTTGGAGTTATGCTCCAGACAAAAAAAAATTAAAAGAGGGCAATAACTCTAACAACCTGAAGTGCAGAGTGAAGGTTCTTGTGCACTACACTTGGTCTCAATGAGATCTATCCACCTATAACGTTTCAAATCAATAGCTTTGATACCAGATTACGTGGAACACTGAAACAACCAAACTACAAAATTTATAATGTGATGGAACTATTTATACCTTTTAAATATAAACAATGTTAAAAACAAAAAAAAATTAAAACCCTACACAATAACATAAAAAAACAACATTTGTCTTTCAAACACACAGAAAATAAAAAAAAAACAAACCAAAAGGCTAGTTTTTATTCCAATAAATATATTTAATACCTATGTTTGAACAAATGTTGATGCTGAAATTTGTTCAGTTAGTTAATTACCTAGTTACAATTCAGCCAGTTAAATTACTATTCAAGATTTTTTGGCAGTTGTAGGAATGAAGTTGCAACCTTAAGTCTTAAGAAAATAGCTTAACATTAGATGAAACTTAAACGAAAAGAGATAACTGTGCTACTAACAGATAACTGTGCTACTAACAGATTACTGTGCTACTAACAGATTACTGTGCTACTAACAGATAACTGTGCTACTAACAGATAACTGTGCTACTAACAGATTACTGTGCTACTAACAGATAACTGTGCTACTAACAGATAACTGTGCTACTAACAGATAACTGTGCTACTAACAGATTACTGTGCTACTAACAGATTACTGTGCTACTAACAGATTACTGTGCTACTAACAGATAACTGTGCTACTAACAGATAACTGTGCTACTAACAGATTACTGTGCTACTAACAGATAACTGTGCTACTAACAGATAACTGTGCTACTAACAGATTACTGTGCTACTAACAGATAACTGTGCTACTAACAGATAACTGTGCTACTAACAGATTACTGTGCTACTAACAGATAACTGTGCTACTAACAGATAACTGTGCTACTAACAGATAACTGTGCTACTAATTTAACAAGCTTGTTTGACTGATACTTTCTAGCTTTCTAGCTCAATAACAATCAACTAACGTCAGTCGTAAGTCCATAATTGAACATTGTAAAAACTCAACCATAAGACCATTTTCCCCACAAGCTTTTACTTGTTCATTACAGTATTTAATTGCAGGAACAGGTGTGATTTCACTGAAGTTTCTCAAATTAATAAGTATTATTGATCTTGTATTATTATTCTCATAGAATGATTTTGGGCAAAATTATATGGTGGTAAAATTCAATCTTGAGAAACAAAGCACAACTGAGTAACATTTTTTGCATGTAAGACCTGAAAAAGCTTTAAACTGATGGTCTGTTTGTCTTGTGGTAAATTGTACATACCTGTCTGAAGTTGATCCTGGGAGAGAGTGGTGGACTGGGAATGGGGGAGATCTCCAGCAGGGGAGCTAGAGTACCTCCACCTCTCTGGTCACCACCACCAGCAGTGCTGCCCTCACTGTGAAGGAACTGAGAAGGTACATCACCATCATGAACCTCATTATCAGGGGTGCTCTGAGCACTCACCCCATTATCAGTTATCATTATTTCATTACCATTAACACTACTGTTAGAACTATCATAAATTGCACAAGATTTTTCAAAACGAGAAGTCAGGATTTCATACCCTGAACTAGCACTTTGTTGTTCACTAGCATCACACACTACACTAGCATTATCACAGGAATCACTGACACTGTTGGGACTAGCCCCACCATGTTTCTTCAGGAGTATTCGTTCACTTGGAGACAGGTTCTTGGCCTGGCTGTACCTGTCATTCACACAAACAAACTTGGAACTCTTAGGAATGTCACTATTCTCAATGTTCTCTATAGAATTCTGAGAAAACCTTGCTGGAAGACTAAAGTTTAACCTTGCAGGGAGTATATAATTTTTCCCAACATAAGGCTGAGCCTTGGAATCAAAATCTGTGCTCAATAAGTCTAAGTCACCCACAGATTGTTCTGAGTCAGTGGTTCCAGTTGATGCACTCGGTTGAGATTGTGGAGACTGAATGCGCACACCTTTGTCAGGGAACCCTGTACTACAACCAACACAATCATATATGCATAAGAAAATAAAAAAGAAACTTGAACATGACAAAGAACATGTCTGGAGTCTATGCAACTGGGGATCATTTCTTAGAGGTATATACAACTCAAGAGAAACAAATATATAATTACTGGATTAATGGCATTTACCTAAAAAACATAAAACAAAATAAACTTAATAAGTAAGTGACTTGGGAGCTTTTAAATAGCTTATTTCTTCTCTTTTTTTCTTACCTAAAGTACATGTCTGTAAAAATATTGATTATGTAATATGACTCTCAATATATACTCTCAAACAATTGTTAATGAAGTCCATATTCACTAACACCTAAAGCATATGTAATGATTGTCAAATTATCAAATTAAGTAAGTATTTTTCTACATATAGTCATAAGTTCAAGAAAGCATTGTATTGCAATTTGAAGTTTAATTTAAAATAATGTCCAATCATTTTCTTGAATGGCATAATCTGAATAAGACTTCATGAAAGTTAACAGCAAAACCTAATTGTGTCACTTTTACTATGAACAGATAATAAAAACTATAAGACTGCACTCTAAGGCTGCACACAATACGATATAAGAAAAGCTTCGACAAATACCTAAAGCTGGCTTGTTCCTGTGGTCCTGATGCTGACGTCCCTGAAGATTCCAAAAGCTCGAGACTTCCTACTGAACTGGAGTGGCCTGAATCCCGCAGGCAGGATGCAGAGCTACGACTGAGTGTCCACACCTCATGAGAAAACTCCTCCTCCCTCTCCTCCTCATCAAGCTCTTGTAACTGATGTGAACCAGTGCTAGATGTCCTACTGGTATGCTTGCCTTGTATGTCTGTACAGCAGTCTGTGTGTGTATTGGGATGGGTGCTGCCTGAGTTGGATGGATAGGAGTCAGTTTGCTGTTGGTCCAAAGCTGAGTGGTGGGTGTAACCTTTGTCTGTAGGGGAGGTTCCCTGGTCAGTGTGGACGGGGCTTGCATGATCCTCGCCTTGTGATTTGGAGCTGTCAGCGTTAGAGGGCGTGTCTCCAAAGTGGGTGGTGTCTATGGAACCAACAATACTGGAGATCTGATGGCTTGACACAGTGTTGTCCGGGTATGGTGATAGGAACAGGGACTCTGCTCCACTGACCTCCTCTTCAAGTAGGATAGACAGATGGTGTGACCTGTCAACATACATAGCAAACCATAACATATCTTGGATCTTTTTAAATATTTTCTTTTTACTTTTGCCCCATTTACAATCTTTCCGAAATGCAGATAGGTGGTAATTAAAATGCATGGACAGTGTTACATTCCTTGTGGTTACATAGAAATATTCAATTGGCACTATCATTAAAAGAGATTTCACTCTGGACAATCTGTTATTTCAGTTAAATACCATATTTTAGGACAAAGACATTTCTATATCCCACCCACTACCTGTAAAAGAGTACAATAAGGACACCAGGTATGTACCTCAACAGTACATTCCTATACCATATTATTTTGTCATTTAATATATAATACTTTACAAGTAGAGAATTTCTAAAGAGTTTGAATATTGTCATCAGATACAAATAAATTTGTTCTGCCACATGCTTTTTACATTAGGCTATAATGGTGAAGCTTTAACAAAAATGCATATTCTATTTTCAAGAATGCATAAAATGGTTTTCATTTATAACTAAGCATAAACTAACTTATTATTGAGTGCTTGAGACTTTAAGAACTCTTCCTGCAGTGAGAGACATGGGTCTGCCTTGGGTGTATCCATAGAATCGGTCAGGTTGTCTCCATGTCCACTGTTCGCCCGGTCACTGTCAGTGCGTCCTGGTGGACGACACATCTGAAGGGGGGTACTGGAAAGTCTGGGGGCTCTATTCCAACACAGGTGCTTACTGCCATCATCCACACGTGTAGGGGACAGCCTCTCTATGACTTCGGGACGCAACCTGCAACAGGGTTCTCTTAAGGATGACAAAATATATAATTTTCTGTCTTTTCTCAGATGATAAATGTTGTCTTTAAACAAATGTTCTTATATTATTGGTCTTTTTTCTCCTATAACTAACCATTACCTCCTTGCTGTATTATGATGGCAATATAAGATTAAAATTACACCATATAAAGAATGTGTGCAAATAGTTGATTAAAAATAATAACCTATCAAGGTAGTGCGATTATAACACACAACCTCCAATGAAAAAGAATCATAAATAAGCAAGAAAAACTGGGCTTTTGGTTCAAACCACATTAGGCAAAACTTTTTTCTCTATATCTTTTCTGTTGAGCTGTTATTTTTTATTAATCACTTCCATCAATTTCAGAAAAAAAAGGGTTTGTCTTTTTTTTTTAATTTAAAATAAAATATGCATTTTTAAGAGCAACAGAAGCACTTGATTTAAAATTTAAAGCAAATGAACTTTCCAATAAGCATTATTGTCATTAGGTTTCAAATCTATAGATAACTACACACATTTAGCACAGTTATAAGCATTCATTTAGGTAACATCTTAATATAGCAAATAGGTCCCTTCTTACCTCTTATTTAATTGCAAAGTATTATATGTATTAAAGAAACTTGAAAAGACACTTTACAAATTACTTTACAATAACTTCTTTTAGAGGATCTTTTTTTATATCTGGCAGTGTAATATTTTAAATGTGAGGTTAAATGAGTTTGATATAGAAAACAAAAACACCTTTACTATCTTTCACAGCGACTTTTAATCTTAACTTTAAGTAATAAACTTGCCTCTTTGCAATTTTGCGTAAAAGCAACAGGTCCAAAATGTCCGACATTTTCTGTCAAACAGCCATTATGACATCATTGTTAGGACGTTATCACCAAAGAGTGTTCATATTTGAATTGTTGCCAATTCTTCATATATTCTGTTACACATTCAAGACTTGCTGCACAACAATATGGTAAATATTGATACAATTTTAATCAAAAGTTTTCTCACATTTTGCAATTTTTTGTTTCCTCAAAATACCCTACTTAAACTGTCAGTATTTAGTATTTGTTTCAGTAATTACCACACTGTAATGACAACATCTGGCTGTGCCAAGTGAAAATAAATAAAATGTCTACAGGAAATGTTGTCAAAGTGGTCTGAACATTAAGTTTCTACTTTAAATCTTAGGCTAGTAGTACAGAGACCCTATAAAAGGTTTAAATGACTCAAAGACTCTTGGTAGATGGGCCATAAGGGCCTTATTTTTAAGGAGAAACAAATATGCAGAAGAGGACACATTCCAATTTTGTTTTGAGAAAATAATGAATAAACATAGAAATCCTACCATTTAACCCAAAGGAGCCACCCTGTAAATTCAGTTGAACCACGACACATTGAATCAAAATTTAACTAATGTAAGGGCTACTATGTATACATTGACCCTTCATGCCATTCTTCCTCAATATTATACATAAATAATGTTCATGTTTATTGGATTTATCATCCTACCAACAGTATTTCAGTTATCTGGCGACTGTGTTCACTTGAACAGATATTGTGCTACCTTCCCTGTCTATAGCATGCCATGAACACCTGACATGATACCACACCCAGTCACAATATTTCGACACCGGGCCAACCAGTCTTGGAACTACCCTTATATTTGCTTGAGCGTTAGCAAGGGAGCTATGCCACTACCACTTTTAACGACTTTGGTATGTTGCGGCCTGGGATCGAACCCGGGGCCTCCCGCATCTGGAGACAATTCTCAACCGATTGCGCTACCAGGTCTGGTCAAGTAAGGAATGTTGGGATACTTTATACTACTATACCACAATATTTCTAATATTTGTATATTATCTTGTCACACGATGTGTTTACTCTATTATTGAACTAAACATGTATCTAATAATAATATTTATAAATTCATCATCCAATGCTTTACTAAAATATCAAATCTGAAATAACAAATGTTTATTACATACTTTTAACATTATATCTAACAAAGACTGATTTACGATTTTTCCACTGCTTTGGTTAGTTTGGACATTTTTGTATAATATAGCAATTTGACTGTAATGGTTTGTACCCTGTAGAGTGTTTTCAAAATTATAACATGAATATGAAAATTACTGTACTCTTGAGGCCAGCTAGTTGCACTCACCTGCCTTGTTCCATGGCTTCCTGGAAGCTGTCACTCCTGGGTCGATGTGAAGAGGTTCCCCTGTCTTCCAGGATTCCAGCCTGGTTCTCTATGGCTGCAGTGTAGCTCAGCCTCCGCAACAAGCCTCCTGAAACTGGCTGGGTGTCATCACCTTCCACACCTTGGGTAGGTACACTGTCTACACCATCTACTGTGTCACCAGTATCACTAGATACTCTGTCTACAGTGTCAGAGGACATGTCCTGGAAGTCACCAGGTGGTTCACTCACTTTACCAGTCTCACTTGTAGAATCAAACACAAACCACTTAGGAATGTCCTTCCTTACAGGTTTTCTAAATTGTTCCTGCTCCACGGCTGTCACCTTGGATACCTTGTCTTTAGATTGAATCTCTATGTGGGTTGGTACAGGAACTGACTGATTGCTCGATGGCTGGAAGCTCAGTTGAAGACTTGATCTTTTGGCTCCAATGTGACTAGTTTTGAACTTCTGAGGATGCTTGACACTGGTCTTGGCCCTTCGTAAACAGTCAATGCTAAGTGCATCTGTAAAAAATTAATATCAGCCATTTTGTCGTGTAGATGGGTCATAATAAAATCCAGATGGATGTGCAGACCAGTGTTCAGTTAGTTATCAGTTCAGTTGTCATGGTGATTTACAAACTGTGCCACAATGGTTTATGAATAATTTTGTTTCTTTCATCTACAGGTGTAATTTCAACAAATTATACATTAAATAAATGAAAATAATTGAAATGTCACTAGAATTGACATATGCCCCAGGAGATGTACTGACCCTTAATATGACCTTGACCTTGAGGGTTGGACTTGAAATTGGTATGCACAACACTGTTATATAATGCTGCTAATCAAGATTCTGAACAATTATAAGCCATGTATAAGCTTCAGGTGTATGTCAGTATGATGGTGAAGATTGATTGAATACCTGTGAAATAATGGAACAGTTATTGCAGAGACGCTTATATATGTGAGATGAGTTATCATTTAAAAGTTATGATCTTAAAAGGACCTCGACCTTATGGTTGCACCTGTGAATGTTACATGTCAAATGTTTAAGTATTGAACATACTATGGAAATCATGGCTGAGACACCTGAACTGGACTGAAGGATGTATAGACAGTGCAACTTCTATAAAAACCTTTTTTGACCAGAAATATTTCTGATTTGATTTGATTTGATTGAAGAATATTAAAGAATCTTGGACAAGCCAAATATCTATTTTTTTTTCAACAAAGAAGGGAAGTAACTATCACTAACTTACCAACAAGAGGAGAAGTGTTTGAGTGCCCTGGGAAGAATATTGGTATACTGGTTTTACTGCTCTGAAAATGCAACACATATATAATTACCAGTTTTAATGAACTAAAGTTAGTAAATATATACATGCTAATGTACAATATAAATCATGTTAAGTATGCTGCTGTTTTATCAGATTTTACAACCAAAAAAACATAACTATCATGAATGTTTATAACTGATAAACACTTAAGTTGAGATGAAACCGAATATTGACTTTTTACAATCAACTAACTTGTTTGAAATAATATATTTTTTATACATTTAATATTTTTAACATATATTTAATAGATTTTGCATTAACACTGTTTTCTTTTCTTTTCAATCTTACAAAGACAAAACAAATATTTACTTTATTTAAAGTTATTAGCAAATACAAAAGAGAAGACGATACATAATGTCAGAGTGACTACTTTATTATAAAGATAGACATTTACTTACTGTATTAAACCTCTGCCCCTGGAAGCGGACCTTAAGCTGAGCTATCTCTTCTTTGATCTGCTGTCTGAGATAGGAGGTGGAATAGCTCACTGCAACATCGTCTATCTACAGGTAGACAGGAGTGATCTAACATTTAACTTATTCAACATAAACATCAAAGTACTTTTTTGCTAAAATAACATGATAATTTAAACTTTGTTTCAGAATAAAACAAAATATGATTCTGTGTATACAGTAAAATATTGAAGTTAATATATGGATTGCTTCAAGTAGAATGAAAGTGAAAAACAAAAGCAGCCATGCCATGCTCAGAATTAAAAGTGGTATTAAGTATATGTATAAAAGTTTTAGTCTGACAGGATTCTTGCAATCTTCTTTTTCTTCTTCCATTTACATTTTTCAATTCGCTGCTTTATTCAGACAGAAAAATGCAAATGTTCTCCATCCAAAGGCTCCAGCTTAAGAGTGTCTTTGAAATAAATCAATAATTTAGCAGCAAAAAGGCAATTTATTAAAAGAGAGTTTACAAGTTAATTGCAGTGACAAAAAGGCTGAGCACAATTACAAAGCATTATACATGATTGTGATGCTATCATTAACAAAGCCCAGCTCACCTCTGTGTCATCTTCGCCAGTCATGCTGTGTACCAGTCGCCATAAATCTTTCAAGTCCTCCTCCAGGGCTGGGCCAGAGATCAAACCTCCCTCCTGAAAACAAACAAAGAAGCATAAATAAACAACCCATGTTGTGTAGGAAGGGGAGACATCTTCTGAAGAAACAGAATATAATGGTATCTGTCACATAAATGAGACAACTAACCCATATTATGTAGGCATAGGATGTAATATATAACAAACAAGAGGGCAATGATGCCCTTGAAATGCTCACCTGTGGACACTGGCCTTCCAAAGGTTCACGAGACTACATGTCCACAACAGAGTATTTGGCTATCAGAATTATTTGCTCAGCAGATCTCTGCACAAACTTACTCATCAAAGAGTCAATGGATACAAAGATTCTCTGCAGATTGGGCCCAAGATAACTCTTTTATTGTGTTCAATATTGTATCCAAGTGAAACACATTTTGACGCCACATGACCAATTTCATCTTAGTTGTTTCATGAAAATGATGTTAAAATGAAAAGTTTCATGAAAATGATGTTAAAATGAAAATGTTCCTTTTGGATGCTTAAGATTCTTCCAGAATTTCACCTAGTGATCTATTTCCTGACCTCCCTTAACCAAATTTCAGTTACATTAATATTCTATTAAGGAACACACTCTTGGCATTTTTTTTAAAGATTGGACCACAAATGTGGCCTCAAGGTGTTTGCAATGTTTTTTGTAGGATCTGACCTAGTGGTCTATTATTTGACCCCAGTTACTAACTAATCTATGATTTCATGCAGACAAACATTCTGACCAAGTTTATTAAAGATTGGACCAAAACTGTTGCCTCTTAGGGTGTTCACAAGCAAATTTTTGCATGATGGATGACTGGCTACAATAAAAGCCAACCTTTAGCATGTTATACTCAAGTAACATAAAACTATTTCACATCAAGTACGATAAGCCAAAAAGGTTAAATTGTATGCCAGTCAAAAAGTAAAAAAGTTTACTTACCAACTAATTATGAATCCAAAAACAATGTTTTTAATTTACCACACATAAGCTGTAATGGTTTACAGACGTTGTAATGCTTAATGACAAATCACTGACATTTTTTAAAAATAAGTAAAATCAATGATACAGTTAGTAGTTACAACAGAATCATGATCGAAATTAAAAGGAAAAAAAATGTATCTAGCTTAGAAATTCATAAAAAGCTCACACTTTGCATCACAACATCAAATGTCAGGAAAAGCATGCACTTTATATGACATCAAATTTCAGGAAATGAATAATTACTTGGAGTCTTATCAAAAGAACACACTTTGTATCACATTCATCAAACTTTAGGAACTGAATGCTTACTTGGATATTTATCAAAAGAGCACACACTTTGTATTACAGCATCCTACTAAGGCTTTAATTAAGTTGTCTATAACTATCTCTTGAATCTAACTTGGTCTCATGTCATTATCAACCCTATTATTATTGGTGACAGTCATTGCATGGTCATTTGCTTATTACAGTACTTGACTTCTTAATTTAAGACATTAAATGCATCAAACTGCATCTGAAATTTCACCCTTGCATGTTCAGATAAAGTAACCCAGTGCAGGTGAAAACTTTAATGACCTTCAAGGGGTAGGTGGTTCTACCAAGACTGATATCTGGAGTGATCCTCTGAAAATTGACTGATCCACAGCTACTCCCCAAAAAGACTGTTTACCAGAACATAACCAATGGAGTGGGAGAACAATTAGCACATATTCACTTGTTTACATCTGATAGCTTTGACAATAGAAAAACTGTAATATGTTGTTTTTTATCAGTTATTTTACATGGTTTGAAAATATTCATACATGTAATGGAGATTTCTTTAACAGTTTATGAACTCTTTGTACTTTGGGTAGATCATGATTTTGGTTGTTCTGTAGATCAAAACCATGGTTCAAGGGAAAGTCCATATTGGTGAAGAATCAAGCACTTCTGAGTTTGCTTTATGAGATCAACACATTCTTGCCTTTTTATTGCTTTATATTCATAACTTAATTGTATAATGCCTCATCAACAAAATTGTACATCATTGTGTTCATAATCAAATTTTATGCATACAAGAATTCTATGATTGTCGGAGTTGACCCTTGACTTGTCATCGGTGTGGTTAATATGGCTCTATTTATTGGTCATTTACAAAATGTATGTCCAGCAGCAGTGGAGACATATGTATATGTGTCTAAGGTTGTTGTTCTTTTGTTGGGTTTATCATTCCACCAACAGTATTTCAGTTATTGGGAGGCATTGCCTACTTAAAACTGATATAGTGCTGCCTTCAACATTAACATCTGGCATGATTCCACACCAAGTGCCATTATCCTGATACTGGACCTACCAGTCATGGAATCACTCTTAAATTTGCAAGACAGCTTTAACAGACAGTTTCTTATGACTTTGGTAGGTCATGACCCTGGATCGAACCCGTAGCCTCTCATACCTCAAGCAGATGCTCTACCAATTGTGCTCTATGTCTGTTCTACTTTTAAGCTTAAGACTTTTCCAGATACATGTAGGTAGAACAATCTAAGATGAAGCAGAAGCATAAAATCTATTACCTCCAGGTGTGAGCATCTTTGTTCAGCCTCCTTGTAGTGTCTCAGGTCATCCAGCAACTCCTGCTCCCTGCCTGTAACAAACAGTCAGGGTCTTAGGTGTAAGTCCTATCATGGCTAAGGATTTGAAAACATTTATTTATTAAGAAAGTTCTTTAAATATTTAATTACAGTTTGCAATTATACAGAATGCAGAGTATGCCCAGAGTAGAAAGACAACATAAATGAGATATTTTTGGTTGACCAGATTTAAAAGAAATATTACTTGCCTTTTGTTACTAATCAAAAGTATTCCAACCCATTTTGACTTTTATCAATTTTACTTTAAAATGTTTTACTGCTCAAGAAATAAGATCCTTAAATAAAAAATGAATTTAAACTTCAAGTTTAATTAAAATATAAAAAAACAACACTGAATGAAGTTAAGAACTAAAATTATAAAGTGAATGATCTCTTCTTAATCCTTTCACTGCCAGGCACTAAATTTCCAATATGTACTGGTTTTGCCAGGAGCAGTCCTTTTCCAAGCTATCGAGTATACCATCCGATAAATCATTATCGAACAAACAAAGAACGCCTTCTGTTGATTGTATTTTACATTTTCTGGACAAATTTTATTGTTTTTTGACCGCTACTCAACTCAACTGAAATTTATTGAACTACCACTCGCAACATCGCCACCCGGCATTTTGGGGAAAACAAAAATTGCGCATGGAAAATACCACCACCCTCGATTCAAAATATCAACACAACATATCAGTGATGTATTTTCTAATTTTAACCACGGATCTGCATAACGAAATATCATTGGTCGAATATATATAAAATGTGTGACATCAATCTAGTTCTGGGTTATTTAACATATTGGGGAATTCCCGAAACAGATTTATCCATCTTGAATGCACTATACATAACATTTTGTGCGGATGGGTCAGCCCGTCTTGATGGCAGTGAAAAGGTTAAATCAAGTAGCATGAACAAATCATCACTATGTAAATAAACATGTCATCAGTATGTATGTAAATAAACATGTCATCAGTATGTAAATAAACATGTCATCAGTATGTAAGTAAACATGTCATCAGTATGTAAATAAACATGTCATCACTATGTATGTAAATAAACATGTCACCACTATGTAAATAAACATGTAGTCACTATGTAAATAAACATGTCATCACTATGTAAATAAACATGTCATCACTATGTAAATAAACATGTCATCACTATGTAAATAAACATGTCATCACTATGTAAATAAACATGTCATCACTATGTAAATGAACATTTCATCACTATGTAAATAAACATTTCATCACTATGTAAATAAACATGTCATTTCTATGTAAATAAACATGTCATCACTATGTAACTAAACAAGTCATCACTATGTAACTTAACATGTCATCACTATGTAAATAAACATCTCATCACTATGTAAATAAACATCTCATCACTATGTAAATAAACATTTCATCACTATGTAAATAAACATGTCGTTACTATATCACTATGTACATAAACATGTCATCACTATGTAACTAAACATGTCATCACTATGTAAAAAAACATGTTGTCACTATATCACTATGTACATAAACATGTCATCACTATGTAACTAAACAAGTCATCACTATGTAACTAAACATGTCATCACTATGTAAATAAACATCTCATCACTATGTAAATAAACATCTCATCACTATGTAAATAAACATTTCATCACTATGTAAATAAACATGTCGTTACTATATCACTATGTACATAAACATGTCATCACTATGTAACTAAACAAGTCATCACTATGTAAATAAACATCTCATCAATATGTAAATAAACATCTCATCACTATGTAAATAAACATCTCATCAATATGTAAATAAACATGTCGTTACTATATCACTATATAAATAAACATGTCGTCACTATATCACTATGTACATAAACATCTCATCACTATGTAAATTAATAAGAAAAGTTAAAAGAGAAGCTATTTCAAAAGTTTAACTTAAATATCCTAACACAAGGCTTTGAATGTATATTTGTGTATTCCTGATCTATTACCAAGCAGCTACCACCCGATATGGTTAAATATTTTTGATGTCAGATACAGGCTAACAGTTCTTCAGGGATTTCCCTGACATTGTAATAATGGTACTGTCATACTTACGCTCTGCTGTATGGCATTTCTCTGACAGGTCAACATTCTGCCTACAAGGGGAAAAAACAGAAATAGTGACCATTGCTGCAACAACATCAAGAAATATGAGTTTTACTGTCATTAAATAATTCTTTTTGTTATATTGCAAAGACAGAATTATAGTCATATTGGCGGTGTTTAGCTAATTATTGGTGAAGGAAGATTCCAGATTTATACCTGTGTAGAACCACCAGCACACTACAGGTTAGCTGGAAAATTTACCCAAAGGAGAATCCTAACTTGGACTTGGATTCGAACCCATGCGGTAAAGGGCTTAGGAGTTACAAGTCGGCGACTAGCGCCGACCACGGGCGCCCCATCAATAAATGAAAACACAGATGTGCAGACAAATAAGTGTTACTAAAAGCAATATTTTGGGGCAGTTTGGATGGATGGCTGAATGTCTTACACTATTTTTCAAACAATTAAGCACTCAGTCAATAATAAGTACAATTGTGCATTTACATCACTTTGACATCCAATTCCAAAAAAATAAATATATGAAGCAGTTCATAAAGAATAACAAAAATATTCTGATTTGCAATAAACTTAATAAATAAACCCAGCTGTCCTTTAAAAGGGTGCTCATTTTTCCACTGCTTGTTAGTAAAATGAAAATTCTCTTTTTCTCACTGCTTTTTAGTAAAATTCTAAGTTTAAAAAAGGAACAATAATTAAACCATTTCAGGTTACTGCCCCTTTAAAATGAGTTCTGCTTTTGATAGTGAACAAGGTATTCGAACTTTAAAGTTGATGTTTATCAAGAAATGGACATTAACAAAAAGTTTTACCAGAGCAGCTATTGATGATGAAGGCAATGAGCTGAACGTTCAACTATTAATCTTCAAAAAGTTGAGCTAAATATTTGATGACATAATATTGCTAATAGAAAATGACTTTGCACCTTTTATGTTTCTTAGCCTTCTTCTAAACCTGTAAACTTACGTTATCAGTGCAACCTAAGTTTAAAAAATGGTTGCATGTTTCATTACTTTCTTCTAGCATAGATATTAAAAAAGTATGTAAGTGTCAGACCTAAGTTGTTGCGAATACTGGTGGGAGAGAAATCTCAAACAAAAATCAACACCTGTTCAGACATTAAAATATTTCCTAACTATCAAACAGCTTCTATTATCAAAAGAAAGATATGAAACATTAATATTTTATCTGCAGTTTTTATTAAGAGTGGAACAAATTCAACTTTCACCAAATTCACTTTGCATACATGTATTTAGAGAAGATTTTTCTCAGAAAGATCTCCTGTTAATAGACAACGTTATCCTTTGTTTAACATTGTGAGTGACTGTTGTCTACTTCCACTTCCCCTGCTGGATTTGTCAGTAATAGATAAAAATTTTTTTTATAGCAAAACTATTTAATGTTACGGTAACAATACATATTGATTTACTTAGCAGAAATTGTGTAGATTCTGATCAACAAGCCCAAAGCAGGAAGTTGGTCGATTAGGATCTACACTATTTGCCTTTGCCTTTTAAGTGTGTGCAAGGGAGGCTCAGTTATGAGACAAGAGGGTCTTACAAAAGTAAACACTGTGAGTGTTGTCCAATCAACTAAGTAGTTCTCTCACAGATTGACAGCCATTCAGACTAAAGATCCTGTAATCTAGAGGAGGTTTCTATGGATAGAAAAGGTGATACATGTTTCTAACAAACATTTTCTCTTAACATGATTACTTTACTCTCCCAAAACAGCCATGCAACTTTTTTTACCAATGTTTACATCATCATCTTCATCATCACCATCATCATTTTCATCAACACCACCACCACCACTAGCACAACCACCATCACCAACAACACAGTAAATAAGGTCATATCATTATACAGATTAATCAGATTTCATAGAAGTGTAAGAGCAATTAAAGGTCAAGGCCAAGCTGTAGTCTCCAACTTGTGTCGTCTAAGACTCCACTTTTCCCACCCACACCCCATGGCATTGGATTGAGACCCTTTTCGAGCAAAAAACTTACATACTAAGAGCTAAATTGTGATGCCATGGCAGTTCTATGCAACATTTGTCTAGTGTCTGTCATTCAGCAATTAAAGTAGACACTGTCAATATGACCATGATTATGGTAGGGCTATAAACCTACCCAGCAATAACCAAACCTAACCTATTTCTCAGGGAACTGTCAGCATCCCCTCTCCCAAACAAAAAGCTATAAAAAGCTATAAAAATGGCAAGCATGTAATAACATGTCAGTTATATTTTCATGCAATTCTCTGCATCAGAGAAGACCTGTCAAACGGACATGAAATTTCCCCAGAATGTCAATCTTTCTGAACAATAAATTTTTACTTTTTCTTGAAAGGGGGATTTGTACCATTTAAAAATTGAGGAAGTGTTAAAAATTAATTTTTAAATATGTCTTTATGCAAAAGTGTGCAAAAGGTATGCCCAATTTTCCATATAGAAAGGTAATGTTTTGAAACATGTATAATGAATTTAATTTAGGCAAACTGTAAGATACCACTATTAAAAGGCAGTACATATGGACTTTCATAGCTACTGTATAAGTGTAAGCAATCAACAAAACTAGACTTTTTTCTTTCAGTTGATGACAATGTTTGGAGTGACTGCTTATGTGCAAAATCTTCAGGAAAATATCTCAAGGGTACAATTAAACAAAAGCAATCACAAAGTATGAATTGCCACTGGGTTGTTTCCTCTAAGATATGATGTTAATAAGTATGTTTGGTTTATCTTCTAAAACCATGTCAGCTACACATGTCACAATGCCTCTTGTATACTTGAAATATAGAAACTCTGAGGTCTAAGTATTTAAGAGAATACTTTTAATTTTTTCCAAACAAAATCTTAATATCTTGGGTATGCCACAACCAGGGTCCTCCCATACCAGTTTTGGTGTATGTTTGGGATTTATGGTGATAATTTAATTTTTAAAAAATGACTAGAATATGCAGAAAATTTGGCCCAAATCCAATTACTGTCAAATTGGGCACACCCAGCTAATTATTGGTGGAGGAAGATTCCAGATTTTAAGTCTGGGTAGAACCACCTGCAGACCGCAGGTAAAATGGAAAACCTCACTAAATGAATGGTCTTGCCCCTACCGGGACACGAACCCATGTGGTGAGCGGCTGAGGAGTTACAAGTGGATGACAAACCGCTCAGCCACGGCCACCCCATACCAATATACAGTGTACATGTATCAATAATCATGTGGTAAGAATGTTCTTTTCTTATATTCCACAATTTCCTATATTACTACAATCATTAGAACTTTATTCAGAACGGAAATGTGTGGAGGTGTCAGGATCCAGTTTCATTCCAACTCCATTGAGAAATGGTCACAATAGAGTTGATCTGGCATTCACTCTCCCTAAGCCTGCTAAGCACAAACTGGCCAGGCTTGTTTAGACAGTGTAGGTCCAGATCAGCTGTCTGATGTATACTATTTGCTGCTAACTGGTGCTTCCTGTTATATAACTGCTATAGTGAGCCAAAAAGTAAGAATTTAGAACTGACAATTAAAAGTGTGGTATGTTCAGGGTTTTTCCTCTGAGAGAGGCAATGAGACAATCTAGCTGGTTTCATCTCAAGTTGGACTTTGCAACATGGAAGAGTTTTCCTGGGAAGAATGAAAAAGCATGTCTTTATGGTACAATTCTATCAGATCCTAAAAAGAATGATTTAATCAATTTAACCATTCACCTGCTCAATGGAAATTATTCATATTTTACTCTAAGGTTTATTACCAACTTCAAGCAGAGGTAACAAAAACTATTAAGGATGACTCAGCAGCAAAAAGTGAAGCAGGAATTTATTGATCTGTTATCTATACTATTTGCTTTAGCCTCATCAATCTGTGATAAGCTGATGAAGGTTGGTATTAAATAGGGCTGTCACAATATTCCTGAAGCGTACCACGATATATTGCAATATATATGAGCATATTGCAATACGTACCACAATATATTGCCATATTTAATCAAACTATTATAAGAAGCTTTTCACCAAATTAAAATGAACAGAATGAACAACAAATGTGTGTAATATGACAAAGCTTTACAAACTTTTTTACAGGTAAACACAGAAACAAGAAAGTAATAGGGTTAGTAGGCAGCAAAGTAAAAACAATTGAACAACAAATTAACTGCAAAAATCAAAAGTGTTGTACGATGCACTCAGTTTATTTTGCGATGGATTATGATTCACCAATATATTTAGTTTGGTTGTACCTCCACTGTATCTTACATTAGCAACAAAATGCGACACCTTCAACAATTTTCTCTGTTGATCTGTCATCCACTGTCTAGAAGTGGCCCACCACGATCGCTTTTTGCAATTTAATTCAGCATTCTTTCGAAAAATCAATCGGCTGGGCCATATTGTTTACAATTTGCAACCACCGTGTTCGACTAAACTGCCGAACAAATAGTAATGACAATGTTTGTCAGTATTCTGCAATGAACAATCCTACAACAATTTGTCTACTTTTAGTAAATTTTAATACCTATAGATTAATGTTTCAATGCAACATTCGTCTTTCTTAAACCCAGAAATGAAATAGTCCAATCAAAAGCCAAAATCTAGTTTAAAACACTTATTGAAAGGAATACCACAAAGGCACGTCGAGTACACCCCATTTCCCTAGTGGTATAGAATAAACTCCCCTACCATGTATTTGACATCAGACTACATTTTCAGCCAGTTATCATTAATACAAGCATCTTTGACTTGCAAAGAAATTTTACAAACTATCAATTAAACCGGTATGCTCACTAAGTATCGCGGTACTGTATTGACTTTACCTAGTATTGCAATATACCGTTATACCTGACAGCCCTAGTATTATACCATCTTATATAACTAAAAGTTAAAAGATTTATACATCTACAAGGGCAGAATCCAGAAAATAGTGGAAAAAAATGGTAATATACATATTTTCTGTTGGTATTGTAAATATAATTTCAGGATTACAAACGTTGAATCTCAGTGAAAATACATGCCAAAAACAGTTTGAAAATAATGATGTTCTTAAGAAATATATGTACTTAAAAAGCATAAACAATACTACTTTGTGAAATTAGCTAGAACGATGATCACAATATCATTAAAAACTCTCCCCAATAAGTAATCATAGATTCAACTTATTCAACTTTTTATTTTTCTAATGACTTTTCTTGTTAAATATGTACATTCACATTGAGGTAAGTCAATCTAAGCAGATTCTCTTTTTTTAAAAACCTGCCTGTCAGATCAGATGATGCCACAGCTGATGTCCATGTCAATCATGTTTTTGTCTTATGTGTCCTCAAACTTTTCTTAGAGCCACATGCAAAGGTGGGAGTTGTTTTGTTTTTTGATGTGTTTTTATTTTAGGTTTCTGCCAAAATTTATTTCTTCCATTATATGAATGAATACATCAATGCTTTCTAGAGTTCTACCAAGAACTTGACAATGGCACAATGTTTATGTTTGTTATCCATTTTGACATCAGCAGCATGCCTATAAGAACTAAATTGACAATTTAAGTGTTAAGCCATCAAAAATGCTTTTGAAAGTCATGATGCTAAATCGTTAGATATTATTATTATATATTACTATTATTAGATATGTTATTAAATACATGTTTATATTTTTTCCAGTGGTTTCAGCTACAAAACAAAACATGGATAACTGCTGCTTAGGTTTTAGGATTTTGTATATACTTATTTAATACTCTGTTGTGTTATTGGACTTGGCAAGGTGGTATACATGACAACAATCAGGTTGAATTCTTATAGAACCATCTTGGCTTGCAATATTTAATACAGCCACAATTTACTGTGTCACACTTTGTATACTTATTTAAATTTCATCTATGAAATATAATATTTTATTTTTGATAAAGTACTTACTACAGCAACATTTAAAATCAATACTAAAGTAATATCAGAACCAGTTACAAATTTTTGGGCACAATGAATATCTTGATTTGTGTTGAAACCAGCAACACCCTCCCCCTTGGACCAATGCTCTATCTACTTTAGAACAATGCACATAGACCTGTGATCTCTCTATACTTACAGAGCTAAGGTGTATGGGTGTCTACGTCTGGAGGACACACACGAGCCCATCATACCTGGACCCTTCAATAGTCTCACAGTCACACTACGTTTTATGAAAACAACAGAAGTTCCAACAGAATCTAGAATGCCCACAATGAACTTGTACTTACTACATGAACATGAACCACAGCCACTATATAAGTCACTGTCTTAGAAATAGCATTGATGCCAACAGAAACCATAATGCTAAACTCGACAAGCATGAATGCCAAAATCAAAAGCACTAATGACCCCACTTCATGAGCACAGTTAAACTATGTATAAAGTTATGCTATCAAACCAAAATCCACTTTCAATGATTTTTAAAAACCCAGCTCATCCGTGTTGACTCCAAAATCACACTATCACACTATGTCTTTAAGAAATATCACCCGTGCTAACGGAATCCTGAATGTCTTAGGTCACTTGCATACTCTAAGGACTATGTATCTGTGGGCCCAATTCACTAGTAACTGTGAAAGACAGCATTAAATATCACAGCAGAAATCCAGAATATCTGAGTCCACTTGCATTGAATCCAAGAACTCAGCTCACCCAGGTCGACTCTATATTCCACTATCACACTATGTACTAGAGAAACAGCATCAATGCCAATAGAATCTGCAACCATCCACCACTGAAACTAAGAAAGCCATCATACTTGGGCCACATCATGCTGTAAGCCCACAAATATTCTACTAATCAAACTCCTAATCCGTTCAGCACAAACTGATCAGATGGCAAAAAGTGTAAATCCTGATCAGCCAGCTCCAGCATGGTGCTTTCTTATCAGGATCTATATTTTATAAGCTGAGAACTAAGTACTTAGCATGGGTTCAGTAAAAATGTAACATGACAAGGAATAAAATTAGAAACACAATTGTCACTACTTGCTTTGTCTCATTTTGTCACAGAGTGACCAAACAGATGATGAGCTAAAATAGCATAACCTGCTTCATAATCCACAGTGTTCATTTCAATGTGGCACATTAAAACTTCTATGGCATATAATTCTAACTTATCTAATAAAGAGTCTGACAAAGCAACACTGCAAGAAAATCATTCATAACAAAATTAGAACATCTTTAAAATTAGATAAGCATTAAACATCCATGAGCATGTTTTCTCTAAACATAAGACAATGTTAATATTTGCATACAATGTGTCTAATTGAATTTACTAGCACAACTGTTCATCTAACATAAAGTGTTATATAATTTTTATGTCTATCCTGAATCACTTTGTTTTACAAATAACATATGTCCACCACAGATATGTGTAGAATATGCCAACCAAGATATTGGGCAACAAGGCGGAAGCCTACCATGGATTCACTAAGCAACAGTAGCAGTTGTATGGAGACAGCGGATTCAGAAATGTACCACTGTTGGATGGCTTCTTGCACAATATCTCACTTACATAGCACACTTGAAGGCTTCTAGCCACAGCTGGAAGGCTTCTAGCAACAAATCTCTCTAATTTACCACAGTTGGAAGCTTCAATTATAATATCTCACTAACATACCACAGTGGAAGGCCTCTAGCACAAAATCTCCAATGTACCATAGTTCGCAAGCTTCCAGCACAATATCTCACTAATATACCACAGTGGACGCTTCTAGCACAGTATCTCTCTAATGTACCATAGTTGGGGGCCTCAAGCACAATATGTATCTAATGTACCACTGTTGGAGACTTCTAGCACAATATCTCACTAAAGTACCACAGTTAAAGAGGCTTCCAGCACAATATCTTACTAAAGTACCACAGTTGAAGGCTTCTAGCACAATATCTCACTAAAGTACCACAGTTAAAGAGGCTTCCAGCACAATATCTTACTAAAGTACCACAGTTGAAGGCTTCTAGCACAATATCTCACTAAAGCACCACAGTTAAAGAGGCTTCCAGCACAATATCTTACTAAAGTACCACGTTGAAGGCTTCCAGCACAATATCTTATCAATATACCATAGTTTTAGGCTTCTAGCACAATATCTATTTAATATACCATAGTTGGGAGCTTCAAGCACAGTATGTATCTAATGTACCAGAGTTGGAGGCTTCTTGCACAATATTTTACTTAAGTACCACAGTTGAAGGCTTCTAGCATAATATCTCACTAAAGTATCACAGTTGAAGGCTTCCAGCACAATATTTTACTAAAGTACCACAGTTGAAGGCTTCTAGCATAATATCTCACTAAAGTATCACAGTTGAAGGCTTCCAGCACAATATCTTACTAATATACCATAGTTGGAGGCCTCTAGCACAATATCGCACTAAAGTACCATAGCTGAATGCTTCCAGCACAATATCTTACTAAAGTACCACAGTTGGAAGGCTTTTAGCATAATAACTCACTAAAGCACCACAGTTGGAGGCTTCCAGCACAATACCTATTTAATGTACCACAGTTGGAAAGCTTCTAGCACAATATCTTACTAAAGTACCACAGTTGGAAGGCTTCCAGCACAATATCTTACTAAAGTACCACAGTTGGAAGGCTTTTAGCACAATATCTTACTAAAGTACCACAGTTGGAAGGCTTTTAGCACAATATCTAACTAAAGTACCACAGTTGGAAGGCTTCTAGCACAATATCTTACTAAAGTACCACAGTTGGAAGGCTTCTAGTACAATACCTACCGGTATTTAATATACCACAGTTGGAGGCTTCCAGCACAATATCTTACTAAAGTACCACAGTTGAAGGCTTCTAGCATAATATCTCACTAAAGTATCACAGTTGAAGGCTTCCAGCACAATATCTTACTAATATACCATAGTTGGAGGCCTCTAGCACAATATCTCACTAAAGTACCACAGCTGAATGCTTCCAGCACAATATCTTACTAAAGTACCACAGTTGGAAGGCTTTTAGCATAATAACTCACTAAAGCACCACAGTTGGAGGCTTCCAGCACAATACCTATTTAATGTACCACAGTTGGAAAGCTTCTAGCACAATATCTTACTAAAGTACCACAGTTGGAAGGCTTTTAGCATAATAACTCACTAAAGCACCACAGTTGGAGGCTTCCAGCACAATACCTATTTAATGTACCACAGCTGGAAGGCTTCTAGCACAATTGATGGCTTCAGGTAAAATATTGACACTAACAACTTAAAATGTGCTCTAAAGATTTTACCAATAAAGCACAACAATTAAGAACATGATGACAACCTATCAACATGCTTTCATAATACATTTAAATAACCCTTATCAGGCCACATTTGATTATAACAAATGCTAAATTCATTGCTGTTTGCTTTCTATTTCATGCACAGCTTAATAAGTCTATTGGTTAGAACCGAAGCAAATAGGGCAGACCATGATCAGACAGCTTAAAGTGGGGATACTCGAGATCTTTACTATGTTCCTATGCTTAAGCAATTTGTGCTAGCAGAATAAGAGTTAACATCAGCATGAAGTACTGCTTGTTTCACTAAGAACAAGATCTGCAAATTAAAATAACTAACCTACAAGAAAATTTCATCAAAACTGAAATTTAATTTCTTAACATTTACAGGGAACATAAAATTGATTTTGAAATTCAATTGAATCTAGTGCATTCCATTATAAATTCCCTTAATAAAACATGTAGTTCAAAATGGAACTGAATTAAGAACACATTTGTGATCAAAATTGTGTTTCTTATGACTGCTTGAAGAATGATTGCTAACAACTTTCTACTTCTGTGTTTGTAAGTTTAATATACAATTACATGTTGTAAAAAATGACTGCTATGAAATGACAAAAAGTAGCAGTCATGTATTTTGACATTATGTTGTAATACATATAAATAATCAGGTTGAATATTGTTTTACATAACACAATGCACAACTATGATAATAATGATGAGGAGCTACTCTTTCTGGAGAATCCCAGACAAATATCAGAGTAGATCCAGCGATTAAAAACAAGTTGCCTAGGAAACCTCCTCACTTGTTTTTTGTTGTTTTTTAACTATAGTAAGTAACCAAAAGTTAACTTTGTGGTCACCTCTTCTTCCTTTAAAACCATTGTTTGACCAGTGAGATACAACTACACAACATACTTAAAAGGAAACCTGAATAATTAACTCAAAAAAGCAAGAATGCAACAATATAATTTTAAGAAATGTGCAAGTCAACTACATGTCTACCAAGACCTACTTAACATCAGGTTTCCAGACATGGCTGAAAGTATTGAATTGCTCAAACATAGCATTTTGAATGGACACATATCATGATGCATTATCAGTATCCCCAAAATATTGTAGAGCCGACAGACATTTCTGGTAAAACTTGCTTTAATCCATTTAATCACATCCATTGCTTTAATCACACTTTCTTAAAACTCAGTAAACAGTTATTTCTGGCAAAATAGTAATTATTTATTGCCAAGGCGATCGTTAAGATTAAAAAAAAATAATAATAACATTTCACAAATTGGCTATAATCAACAAAAACAATGACCAGATTCTTTTACAGCATTTCCTACTGTAAATAGAGATAATATAGGATAGATCTATATCAAGTAGAAGCATGTCATTTAAGCATAAATCAGCATGGTTTCTTGATTATTGGTGTCATCAGCGTAAAGTGTTCGAGTGTAGCAGTTGGAATTTTGCATTGCAGGGTATTTTAAATAGCAGTGAGGTGCTTCAAATTGTTAGACATGCAGTTAATATCACAGTATCTTTGTAATTAACAAACACATGTGTTCACGCATCTTTAAAGATAAATGTAAAATGTGAGGCTCCCAAGTGATGAAATATAATGCATATGTTAAATTTCATTTTTTTAAGTCTATCTAGTTTTAATGCACACAAAAATTGATAACTTGGACCATTTTTCCTATAAGTTATGATGACTTATGGTTAAATATGCTATTTCAAACTTAACTTTGCAAAGTAATTAGGCAACTAGTAATTTAGTGGTTTGAAAAATGGTCTATATCAGTTGTCAAAATTTAACAGAAATAAATTTAACAGGCTGGCTTAAATAGCTTTTTTTCAATATATTTTTTAACCTTAAACAACAGGCTATTGAAATAACTGTGGAGGTATATTCACACCCGGGTCACATGAACACCCACAGGGATAACCTTGCTGTTGAAGCAAGCCAGGAGTTTGTAGGAAAGAGAAATTTATTTACAAGACAGTTCATCAGCTTTGTAAGTAAAAATTGCAAACTAGGAGTCATTAACTTTAATATATGAATACTGTGTACATGAATAATATCTGCAAATTTTAGACACAGCATTTTAGACGTAATATTTCAGGTAATCAATGTCCATTTCATTCAAACTAATTTTGGTCTTCATATGAACACCTGACCTTCGTAAAAAATGACAACAGGCCCCACAGTGCATTATACATGTCTGTTGTCAAACACTGAGCGATTTAAGATATAACATATTTGACACAAAATGTTGCGTCAGGTTTTCTTCTGACAAAATCAGGTTCTATATTTTGTTTACTCCTCCAAATGTTTATCTGGCAAATGGACATTGGAAAATAAAACTTTTTATAAAGATAAACTGTCTGAAGCAATCAAATTTAAAAGTGCTGAAGAAGGCAACATCAGCTTTCTGATCTTGCTATAAAAATGTTCATCAAATGTCTAACAAAAGTGAATTTGGTAAAGAATAACGAGATCCAGTATTTTTAGAAATTGTTATTATACACATATTAAATTCTACAAATATTGTCCAACTGATGATTACAAGACTGGGCGCATAGAAAAATTGCAAACTTATAAAATTCCATTTATTTGAGATGTACCATAACTGAAAATATTCATAGACAAACATGGTACATGTAAATACAGTAGAAATAAGATAATTCACACGAAATAATCAAATGGTTAACTGAAGACCTATGTCTATAAGTTCACCAATTAACTTTGATGCACACCTATAGTTCTTTAAAAATTGGCATACAAACTCTGTAGTCTCTAGTCGCTGCAGGTCAAGCAAAAGCATTATTTTTAGTCATAAATGGCATGAAACGTCAAGAACATTTAGTTGACATTGTTGTCATTTAATATGAAGTCATTTCCAGTGGTCAGTTTGTAACTGGTACATTTCAAACCTTATGACAATGGCTTTAGAGGCAAAGTCCTCTAAGACTGCACTCAAGACAATGAGCAACAAGCAGTTATTAAGTTCTACATGAAACTTGGGAAAACTGTAGTAGAAACAAGGAAGAAGACTGTTTGCTCTTGTTCACAAATGGCGTAAGAGGTTTAGCGATGGTCGGGAAAACATCCATGATGATGAGCAATGGGGACGCCCAGCTTCCCAGTGTAATGACAGAAACATCCAGAATTTCAAAGAAGCTGTAGACTGGGATCAACAGCTAACACTTTGTGAACTAAGTGATGAGGTCAGTGATGAGGTTAGAATGAACTACAACACACTGCAGATGATTTTTACAGAAGATTGTGTGGGTTAGTGCAAATCAATAAGCAAAACAAAAATCATAGTTAAAGTTCAAGGTTAATGTGACCTTGACATTTGGGCCAATGACCCCAAAGCCAATTGGGAATTAAGTGGTCTACATAGAGACAGACTGAACACTGCAAAACATTACACCTCTTCTCTGAATGGGGGCACAATGCGTACAGATGGTTTCCTTTAGAACTACAGTCAAACTTGTTTTAAACAGCCACCCAAGGGATTGACGAAAATTGGCTGCTTAAGACAAGTTGGCTGCTTAATACAAAACATCCCTTTGGAGACTACAAGAAATTCAATCTCTTAATTAAGTTCTTAATTAATTAATTACTTCTACATGTTATTTTTAAATTTTAAACTACATGTGCATGTATTTTATTAAAAAGATTGATTAAGGTGTACTAAATGTATATTAAAAAGAAAAAAAGAAAGTCAAAGTAAATGCAACGACGCTGCGACGATCCGCGAACTTTTGCCAGCATCCAGAAGCTTGACAACTCGATCTTCTAGCGTCAGGCACGTCCGTTTAGACATGATGGATATCTTACTGATAATGCTGACGAGTTCTAAATGTTCCATATTTATACAGTTCAACATTAAAGATAAGACAATTAAATAACAGTTTGTTTTGGAAACAGTTTCAATTTCCCTTTTAACTAAAACAATTAAAAAAGGCCGCCGATACGGCAATGCGCTTTTAAACCTTAACGAGTAATGTGGACACCTGAATGTGTGTACTTAAACATAAAAGCGGAAGTAGAGTTGTCACGTGATAACTCTCTGGTGAAAATTACATGGGATTATGCAAACTGGACACAGATTGACATTAGTAAAGGTAATTAAAGTACACCGCTACTTAACTGGTACAACAATATCCCTACGCTCATCATATCAAGCTGCCAATTACTAGGTAGTTAGGCAGAGTACGCCTTTGTCACTGTGTAGTGGGTGGGGTGAAGGGGATTAGCGTTCACACGTCCATTGACTGACGACTGCTGATTGGCCGTTGATTGGGGGTCAATTAAGGAAGGATTATTTCGTTTGAAGGTGACCGCTGGCCGCAGAACACAAACGACCGCTTATTACAAGAAAATTAAAGAAGAAATTGCTCGGGGGGAATTGAAGTGACCGCTTACACCAAAATGGCCGCTCTTAACACGCGACCGCTAGTACAAGTTAGACTGTAATTGCATTCAGGTGAGGACATGGACAATAAACAAAATATGATTAGTATCTTATGATCATTTTGTGTATTTGTGTGCAACATTACCACTTGTCCAGCATCTTGCATGAATTCAGATGATCTGAATATTTATCCTGTTTTAAATTTATTGCAGTGACAAACCTAAGTTCATTTAAGCAATGTCCACCTTTTATAGGTGGAGAAAGACATCAGACAAATATATGACTAACCACCAAAGCAGTATCTTTCTTCTGACTAAGAATACAGTGGCAAGCTGTTTAATTCTTGTTCAGAGACATATTGTTTGGCCAAAGATTCCCTTTGTTTGATATTTAATTTAAAGCCTGCAATGGGCAAACAGACAAATAGTGTAGACCCAGACCAGCAAGCTCTCTCTAGGAACTTCTGATCCAGATCTGCACCATCTGAAACAGTCTCTAACAATGTTTCTGTAAACTTTGTAGTAGTTTGTAGATAACGAAGAGTCTGTGTAAGGCCACCAGACTGTCTAACCACACCCTGTAAATCCACTTTTGTTCAGCCCACCTGTATAGTCATATCCTCCTGGATTGCAATACCAATACAGCCCAAGTGTACAGCAACACCCACCTGTATAGCCACACCTACCAGTAGAGCCAAACCCATAATACCCACATATATAACCACACCCAACTGTATAACCACACCCACCTGTATAGCCGGATGACCTCTCTCTGCAGAGCACTAGGGTCCATGTCCCTCAGACTGACCAGCTTCCTCTCAATGTCTACCTGGCACCCTACCTGAGGGCTGGACTTCTGTAACTGAAACCAAGTTGTTCTACATAATTACAAGGAATGATGTGCTCAGAGATAATCAAACCTGTACCTATGAAGGTTGAAGGGAATGGCTATTTCAACCACTGAGTTAACTTGGGGAACAATGGAACTGGTCATACTAACAATGGCAAAGAATTCAAGAAATACAATTCATTGTGTCCTGTATTTAATAAGGTAGACTGATAGGCTAAAAAATGTATTGGCTGGAAACAATTTTGCTTCAAGGTCACACTGTGACCTTGACCTTTAAGGTAGCCACCAATATTTTGCGCGGAACGTCTTCTTGATATGGTGATCATTTCTGTTAAATAATTTTAAAATCCAACTATAAATAACAAAGTTATGGACAGGACAAAATTTTGCTTCAAGGTCGTGCTGTGACTATGACCTTCAAGGTAGTGACCTGAATGTTGCACACAACACGTTTTCTTGATATGGTGATCATTTCTGTTAAGTAGCTTTAAAATCCAACTATAAATACCGGACCTGATTTTGCTTCAAGGTCGCGCTGTGACCTTTACCATCAAGGTAGCAACCTGAACGTTGTATGCAACACGTCTCGAAATGACAATCATTTCTGTCAAACAATTTTAAAATGCAATTTCAAATAACAAAGTTAGGGGCCGGACGCAAATGTAGGACAGATGAACCGACAAACAGACAGACTTACGTACAGACGGCCAATGCGGCAACTACATGCTCCCCCGAATTTTCATTTGGGGAGCATAAAAACCATATTAAGAAAGAAGATATGTTTCATTAAAATGTAGGACCAATGAACCAAACTTATAATACAAATGGGCAGGATTGGTAGTACACTAATGCATTGCAGTGTCTAGTGATCTCATTAAAAAAACACTTCTGAACTGGGTTTTACTTATTAAAAAATACACATGCCTAGAAAGTTCATTAAAGCTTCTTCCTTGCCTTCTGCAAGTATAAGTCACCAACAGGTTAACATATTATTAGAATTAGTACACTACGTAAAGTGAACAAGAAATGTCGTTGTAAACAGATGTATGCCCCCAAAGTCATGTCCAGTAAAGCAAATTTTGTAATTAGCATGGAGGTATTTGAGTTATTAAAAAGACAATGTCATTAGATTTATGTATATAACCATATTGAATTTTTTACCTCCTATCATTTGGGCTGCAAAACTGGGATTATCGTATGAATATGCTGGTTCTTGAATGACACATCGATTTCATGTGTTTGAAATTTCTGCCAGGTTATTTCAAAATCCCCCAAGAAATGACAGAGTTACTGAGCCAACACGACCACCAGTGCACTTTAAGGAATTATGACTTTGACCTGTAAGTGTGACCATGACCTTAGAGTAACCGACCTGTTGTTTTTTTTGCTTGAAACTGTTGCCTTCATGTGTTTGACATTTCTGCTAGATTATTTCAAAATCCCTTAAGAAACAACAGAGGTACTGAACAGACACAGCCACTTTTGCACTTCTAGGGATTATGACTTTGGACTTGTGAGTGTGACCTTGACTTACAAATAACCGACCTGGGTCTTGTGCGCATCATGACGTCTTCATGTGTTTGACATTTCTGCTAGATTATTTCAAAATCCCTTAAGAAACGACAGAGGTACTGAACAGACACAGCCACCAGTGCACTTCTAGGGATTATGACTTTGACTTGTGAGTGTGACCTAGACTTACAAATAACCAACCTGGGTCTTGTGCGCATCATGACGTCTTCATGGGTTTGACATTTCTGCCAGGTTATTTCAAAATCTCTCCAGAAATGTCAGAGTTACTGAGCCGACACGACCACCAGTGCACTTTTAGGGATTATGACTTTGACCGGTAAGTGTGACCTTGACCTTCGAGTAACTGACCTGTTTTTTTCTTTTGCTTGAAACTGTTGCCTTCATGCGTTTGACATTTCTGCTAGGTTATTTCAAAATCCCTCCAGAAATGAGTTACTGAGTGAACACGACCACCAGTGCACTACCAGGGTTTATGACTTTGACCTTTAAATGTGAACTTGACCTTTGAGTAACCAACCTGAGTCTTGTGCGCTACACGTCGTCTTCATGAGTTTGACATTTCTGCCAAGTTATTTTAAAATCCATGCAGAATAACGGATTTATTGAGCGGACATAAATATTGGACAGACAGGCTGACAGACAGACAAACGACAGAGGGTTCCACTACTATATGCCCGCCTTCAGGGGCATAAAAATGCTTTACATTGAAAAATGTTAGTCAAAATGGAAATGTTAGAAAACCAAGGGCATCTTTCCAATGTACAATGTGATAAACTTTTAACCGTGTATACAGTGGTGATGCTAATGTATACTGTGGAGTACAGTTACATGTAAAAACATCAGGAAGTGAATATAAACCTGCAGTGCATTTATAGTACAATAGGCCCTTACCCACATCCTGTTTCTTATTTATATGTTAGCTAACATGCACATACATTGGGAACGACATTATCTTAGCAATACAACGTTTGAAGTCTGAGTGGCAGATCCTGATCAGCAGATTAATTTACACTACATGTGTCTCAGTAATGTGCTAAGCAGGGGAACTTTTCAGGGGATCCATAGTTTGAAAAAACTTTCCGTTTAAAAACCTGTCACTTCAAAAATCTGAACTTTTATATATGCATTACAAACGGGCTATGATGGCTCTCAATTGCTCACCTGAGCTTTCAATAGGATCATATTTATTAACTTTAGAAACCCTTGGTGAAGACAGGGCCATAAATGTGGCCTCTAGCTTGTTCACGAGTTTTTTCTATCATCTGACCTAGTGACTTACTTTTGAATCCTACATGACTCAGTTACAAACTCTTCCAAGCAATTGTGCATGGAAAACTTTCTGACCAAGTTTGGTAAAGATTGGACCATAAAGGTGACATCTAGTGACCTCAAAGGTTTTTTTCTAAAATCTGCTCTAGTAACCTACCTTTTGGCCCCACATGACCCAATGATAAACTCATCCAGGATTTCATGCAGATAAACATTCTGACCAAGCTTGGTGATAATTGGGCCATAAATGTTGCCCCTAGTGTGTTCACAGGGTTTTTCTGACCTGGAGACCAACTTTTTGACTCCAGGTGACCCAGTTACAAAATTATCCCAGATTTCATGAGGGCAAACATTCTGATTAGGTTTGGTGAAAATTGGATAAAAACTGTTGCCTCTAGTGTGTTCACAGAAAAACTTTTGACGACGCTCGATGGAAAAAGTTGTATCAGAAAAGCTGCCCTTGAGCATGTTGCGCTCAGGTGAGCACAAAATGTAAATGACCTGATGAAAATTTTGTTAGTAGACATAAAAAATGTTAATTAGATTTTTGTTGTACAGATATTAGCAATGTATTTGTACAAAATTCACGTATTAAATAACCTTTTAATTGTATCTTTGCAAAAAACATGCACAACAAGTTATGCCCTTTGCAAGAAATGCACTAAAAATCAATCAAAGGGGAATAACTAAAAAACGGAAGAAGGTAGAGTTACCGTTCTTGTGCACTGTACTTTGAGTCATTGCCAGAAACATGCATACCAAGTTTGGAGTCATTTGGACCTACGGTGACAAAGTTACACTCCAGACAAAAAATGCTCTATAAAAATCAATCAAAGGGGAATAACTCAAAAACGGAACAAGGTAGATTTAGGGTTCTTGTGCTCTGCACTTCGAGCCGCCGCCAACAAAGTATCGCCTATTCAGGGGACACAACTAGTCCTTTAAGTCAATAAAAAATTGTGGATTCTATTTTTGCCACATAGGTTTCAAATATATTTAAGAGCTGATAACAAAATAACAAGCTGTCCCTACTCAACACTCTGTAGTCAGTACTGGATAGTAAAATAATATTTCTTCAACAGGAACACTAGCCTTTACAAAACACATACAACTCTGAGTCAAAAAGGGCCATAACTGAGCCAAAATGAGATTAAAGGTTTCATTTCCTACTGAGCTGGGTTCCACTTTTGATAATCAACAAGTATTTCATGTTTTAAGTGAATATGTTTGAACGTTTTTAATAAAGGGACTTAAAAACCAAAACCCTTAACAAAGAAAATTCAAAGCCAAAAAGTGTTCTAACTCTGTCAAATTTAAATTTAGGGTTACCTGCCTGTTCCTCTGTTGATAATAAACAAGTTTTTCAAGTTTAAATTGAAGATATTTGATGGTCTTAAGAAAAGGACTTTAACAAAAAGGCTAGCCAATGGAGATGCCAACAAGGGGATCATGACACTTTTTCTTCTCTGAAAGAAGCACTAAAAAGATTTTAAAAAATGTTCCAATATAATGCACACTTGAAAACTGCATACATATAAACATATAACAATAAAAAGTATATTACACAAATAAACAAATGAACACTTCATTAATGTGTCAAATGTATATACAAACCAGTTCAGCAGAGAAGTTGAGATGTTCAGGTGTCTCGTCCAGCTCCCAAGAGGCCATGTAGGTGGGTAGCATGACGGGACGTGGTCGTGATAACAGCTCCACCTTCTCACACAATGGTGATGGCAGGTGCTTGTCTTCATTCAGCTAAAATACATCAGGTTAGGGGGTCAGACGAAATATTTTAACAAAAGATGCTCAACAGATCAATGCTTAACAGTTCTTTAATTAGGGAGAAACATTGTATCATTTGATAGGACAGTACATTAATTTCGGACTTTTTAAGAAAAGGCACTACTACGAGTGACCTTGAAAAACAGACACACCAAATATAACAAAGACAAATGGTGTTACATTATTGAAAGTTGACTTGAATGATGACATAACCTGGCCCAGTTCAGTACTGCAACAGAAATTAAAATAAATGAAAAAGGCTAGGCTTATAGATGTTGCCATATGTTCCCATGTTTTGGGGTGTTGTTTTTTTTCAGTTTGTGGGCTAACCCAAATGTAAAATCATGTAAGTAAAGTACACATTGAAATGTATTCTTTGCAGGACAAACAAACGCTGTAACATCATCACTTTCAAACGCATTGTTAATGATGTAGCGCTGGAATTCTTGTTATAGGATAATTCTTGTACACATAGTGATTACTTCAAAAAATTGTGCTCTTCTAAAGTTCTTTATAGGAAAATGTCACTTAAATCCATTCATTTATATAATGAAAAAGACAATATCCCTGTGCCTTCACTGGGGAGACACTACCTGATAAATAAAAACTCAAGTAACTGTATATTAAACTAAGAAACTTTATTGAATATGTACATTTTAATGTTGGGCTTATTTGGATGTTTTGACAATCATCTGACCTTTGACAATTATCATGAATCTTGCAACACCCAAAGCCAGGTTGAACAGACTAAAATCTGGCTGACAAGCTTCCTCATATACAAATTTGTGCTTCATAAGGGTCATTCAGCTTAAGACTAACATGGACTAAAGGTTGTAGACAGTCAAGTCATTGCCATGTTAGTGATAACTTGACAATACCAGATAGTTTACTTTATTCTAAATATTGCTCCAAAGCAGGCCACCTACCCTGTCTTTGAGCTCCATACAGATGGAATGGGTATTCATAGAGTGGTTCACAATGGCTTTAGGGGACTTGAGCACCTTGGATATGACAGCCTCTTCTCCGCCTTCTGCCAGCAGGTATGAATCACCACTTCTCTGCTGCCTACAGACATACAATTTCTAGACAGACAGGGAACAATAACCATAGAGTTTCAAATTTCTTTCAAAACAGTTTCAATGACAGAACTGGAAATTAATTATTTATTAAAACCAAAACAATAATACAACAATTACATTAACAGTATTGAGAAGAAAGAGCCATACAGCTTGTGGAGGCATTTGCTCATCAAAATTAAAGCAATGAATATTTGTAAGTGAAGTTGCCTTCTCTTCAACAAGAACAGTTTTAAAAATATATAACAATGCCATAAAAGAAGCATCAACATATCAAAATCTAGAGAAGACCATTCAGTGCATTCTTTAACACTACATACCGCTGTAACTGGGAGTTCATCTGTGACAGTTTGACACTAGCGGCATCCCGCTCCTCCTGAAGTTTCTGAAGGAGACATTACAAACGGAGTTAAATGGCCTATGTGTATATGCCACAAACAGAAACAAGAGAGGTTTGTAAAACATATAAATCGCCATTGCAAACCAGGTATTTTTAATTCCACAAGTTTAAGATAGCAATAATCAACACTAGTGACATAAAAGTGACCTTATCCTATTTAACAATTCCCCAGGATGACCTTTGCACAGTTGACTCTGAAGTTATTAAAGATCATCTTCTTTCCATTACTAATTTTCCTACCAAGATTAAGAATTGTTGGCTTAAGAATTATCAAAATCGATCAAACAAATAAAAAATATGTGACCATGACCTTTGCCCAAATGACCTTAAAGCATAAAGGGTCATATATCTATGTCCCTACTAAGGCTGAGAAATGTGGTTTTGGGGAATCCCCAGTAGTCAACTGGAAACCATAATTCCACTCAAGATCACTCTGACATTGACATTTGCCTGGCAAATTTATAGGGAACATTACCTTGCCATGAGCAATGTCTCAACCATGTTCAAGTTTGTTGCAACCTTAACCTTTTGAATACTCATGCCAAAGCCTACTGGGATCATCTATACTTGCTATGACCAATGTCTGTATCAATATAAAGGAATGTGGGTTCATGTGTTATCTAATGATAACACAAATTATGTTCAAGGTTGATATGACCTTGACTTTGACACCAATGACTCCAACAACAAAGGGATCAACTTCTCAACAAGATAAATGTCCCTACCAAGTATGAGAGATGTGGATTCAGGCAATGTACTGACTAGAAATGATGTGGTCTATTGACAACAGACATCTGCAAAACAATATGCAGGCTCTATTCCCAAAGAAAGCATGACCAACTGTTACTTCATTAAGATGCATCTTAAGAACAAGTCTGCCACTGAGCATAAACACCTGACAGCAAATTTTAACAAGCATTCAATTTGACATGATCCTATCAATACATAACATATTCTATCCTGCCAAGTCATATTTTGTTAGTATTGTATAAGCAAGAAAAACAACACCAACACAGCTGTTGATTTTGTTGGTAAGTAACAAATGTAGCCCATAATGTATCTCCAAGTGTTTGCTCTGTAATCTTTTATTGGGATTTTACTGCAATAAAGTGTTTACAATCTCTGAATTCAGCAAGTTTATGTGAGCATTACTAAGGCAGTACATGCAAACAAACACGACAATATAAAACTTGGAATAGACACTTCTGTTTTATCTCAACATCCTTATAAACATGATTTACTGCAAATCGATCTATCCACTAGTCAGGTTTTCCAATGCAATAAATCAGAAGAGAAGATCACTATAAACTTGCCTTTAACCACATAAAAGTGAAGATATAAAACTCATTTCGACTCTAAATGTGTAGCATGTTCACTCAACTTCTGTCTAAATATAAAAGAATTAATTTTCATAAGCAAAGTAATTATAACATAATACAAACATATGACAATTTAAAGTTTAAATAATTATTGTTGTAATAAAAAATTGACCAAAAAAACAAAAAACTAGCTCTATTAAAGTGTTTCACTACTATGAAGCTGATTTAAATGTTTAGTAATGTCACTGTAACTTTTATGCACCTAAAACTTAAGCATCATATGGTATTTCTGTATATTTGTGAATACAGAGTACATTAAACACTATACAACTATCAGTCATCTGTCCCTGAGGCACTTTGATGGGAAATAACAACTTTACTTTACCAACATGTCACTATAATGGAGCATTGTTTCAAACATTATGTGGGGTATGATAATAAGCAAGAAAGATCTTTAAAAATTATAAGCAGCGTTGGTGAGGTGTTAATGTAAGTAGTAATAATACAGTGTGGGAGTGAACTATCTGCTTTGTGGAATATGACAGAGATTAAGTTTAAATGAACAGAGGATCAAGTGGTGTTGAAAGTACTATACAAACTAACAGTAGGGAATCGATTCAGAATTGTTTATAATTTAAGTAACTGTATAAATAAATATATATCCCTGAAGGATGTTCAACAGAAACACTATGGTAAATAATGATATTTGGAATTTTCACCAATGATAGTCACTCCAATATTAATTCGGGCAAGCCTTGCGTCAGGATTTGTAAGTAGGTCAATAGTGAGGTTAGACAGCTATGCCAAAAAAGTTAAAAATGACTCATAAATACCTTCATAGTATTAATTTAGCTTGAAATAAAGAATTAAAATTTCAAATGAAAACTAATTTCTATTATATGCCATTAAAAAAAATTAATTCCATCATAAAAAAGGACGACCAGGCAAATTATCAAGAACAATACAATAGATATAAAAGCTTTAAGAAGAAAGTATACATACATCATTTTGCTTTGCAAAGTCTTCCAACTTCTTCCTCAGGTCATCAATTTCCTCACATTTCTAAAGTACACGTTTAATAAAAAAAAAACAAGTAAACATCTACAATCAGACATGATACTAGAATCACATACAAGATGGAAGGCATATAAAAATTCAACCTTATGTTTCAAATAAGAATAAACAAATACACAGTGTAAATAAGGTGTTTTTTGTAAGTACCTCAAGTCTTCTTAATTCACTGAAGGTGACACACCACTGATTTACAAGACACTTTATAACAATACTTCCGTCTTTAACACGAAACTGAAACTTTCTATTTGTTGTAAACTACCCTTAAAACTTTAAATACCCACAGCTGTATAAGGCAATGACAGTTTTAACATCTACAGATATTATTTAGAGTTTAAATCTACTTGAATAATAAACATGTAACAAAACATAAATCCTTAAAAAAAGCTCACATTACCCACCTTTAGCTAATTGTTTGCAATCATAATCAGCTGTAGTAAATCAATTTTCTTACTGTGTCCAGTTTATGCTAATTACCTTTCTATTACATTGTAAAAATCCCATTACAGCCTGGGGTATCAATGTTGCAACTCCTACATCTAACATACCTGCCTAACACAGCCTAGCTGAGGTAAGATTTCATCCTTATCCTGCTACTTGCTTCATAAACCAAACTAATTGTCAGTTATTTGCTTACAACTACATGTAAGGTAACTAATAATATTTCTGAAGATTTGGCAGGAAATAGTGCAGATCCTGATAAGCTAGTTGAAAGTACGAGCTAAGTGATCTGGATCTACACTATTTGCATATGTATAATCAATTCCTACCTATCAGACTAAGAGTTGATGTGATCACAATCACAGGGATGGAGGGTAGGCCAGCTCTTTTCATGTCATTATGGCAAACATGATAAGATTTACAGCAAGCCTATTGTTGTAGATAGCAGAGTGATTTGTGAACACAATGAATACATATTGGAAGGGTGACAGAAGGTTTCATGGTCAGTTTAAAGTTCATGGCCTCTTCATCTATTCTCCTAAGTATCAGCTGTCCCTTTTATTTTATCTACTGTCACACTCTTCAGAATTCTTACAAGTTTATTAAATTTCTGTGGGATTAACTCATATCTTTTAACAAAAGGAAATGAAATCTAGTATTTGTATAATTTAATATGCTTTTCCAGATTAAAAAATGTAAATTAAGGAAAAACTGCACATTAGTATAATTAATTATATCCGCAGGTTTGATCACCAGGAAAGGATATGAGATGCTTCATTCCAACCTATTCACAGGTTTTGTGATATAAGAGTGACACTACTTTCATGAAAAAAGTTAATCTTGCATGTTTATGCACCAAAATTGAATATGAAATGATCAAACTTGAGTCATTAGAATCAATAGGAAGTAGGGATGGCAAAATTCACTCATTCGAACATTCGAATGACTTGATCCTTTTTTTATCTGAACATTTGGAACAATTTCACAGATCTTACCAAACAAAAGCTTTTTTTTTTGGTAGAAGTAAATCTATGAAAAAATAGTAAAGAAAGAGTGCAAATGGTTTTAGCAATAAGGTTCAAGTGTTCCAATTTATGCAAAGGTTATTTCTCTGTATGCGGTGTTAATTACTCAGTAATTGCTTTCATAATTAAGATAAAAAATTAGGAAACAACATGAGCTTGTAACAGTTGTCTCTAAAGTTGCTTGATGTACCAGAGTATGATAGTGTAATGTTGCAAAGGTTGCATTCAACGCTCTTTCTGTCATCTGAATGTTGGAAGTGCTTTCATACATCTATTATCATCATATTACTACTTTCTAATATAATTGATTTCCAACAAATGCTGTTGTGTTCTATGAAAATTTAATTGAACATGCATCTCACAATGCTGCATCACTCTTCAGTTGACAAGCATATATGAACAACATTTTAAATAAAAACATCATAGCAATTGAACACATGCAATGCTCTGCTCATTCTATTCCATACACCATGCAAGAAAAAGCATGGATGTAAGACATCCAAGGTGGCGCAGAGAGCATGTGCTTTAAACAAGATGACTATTCTTGGAACAAATCATTCTCTTAAATTGTTGATTCATTACATAAATATTTGAGCATAATGAACTGTCACTCTAAAGCGAACTATAATATCTGCTACTTTGCTTTCTTCCTTGTTGACTGCTACATCTGTAATTACAAGCTGCATTGTTAATATTGGCATACTTGGGTTCTTCCCTTACACAAGACCTCGCCAACAGCTGCGAATTTCTAACAATGCCTGCTACCTTTTTTATAAATGCAAGCTACGCTTTATTGTTACATCTCTCACTGTTAAATGTGAAATACTCGAAACTTTTCTCTGAAAAAGGTCTCACAGAAAAGCTGTCATTTCCTGTTATTGCCTGCTACACTACAGTACCCACATAAAAAGGCATTCCACAAGAGGCAATGCTCTTCAGAGCTGCGCCAATAACATTGTCTTTTACTTACATACATAATATACCATGCACAAGTAGAGACGTAGGTTTCTTCAGAATGAAATAAAAAAACTACCAAAATCTGCTTACTTTTGCAAGAAGCTCGTCTGCTGCTGTCTTAACCTCTTGTACTTGGAATAATTGCGTCTGCACAAATAAAGGCAAAGTATGGTTATTTATCAATATTTAACAGGAGACTTTAGCTTTATACTACTTCTTGACATCCATCTCTGAATATTAAAGTTAGGTTCAAAACAAAGTTGTATATTACCTACAAAAGTGGATAAAGTAAATGCTAATCACCATTATCTGTAACATCGAAGTAAAATGTTAAACTAAGGTAATTCACAAATTAAACAATAATTGATAAATGAGTATAACTTCATTTTATACACATGAGCCAGACTTTATAATTAACCTGTGGTTAACCATATCTGTACAGACTGTTAGCAACAATTTACATATAAAGGTTCACACATTAAAGTCAATTAATAAACTCATATAATAAATGTATTGACAATTTTCGAATCAATCATTTTGCAAATTGACAATTATAACATTCAAGTGTAAAATAACTACATGCATAATATTTAATGTAAAACAATAGGTTGAGTATGTTTTTCAATGTAGTGTTATGTTATATGCACAACAAATAAACAGCTCTTTGATAGATAACACATAGACAATTTAGACAATTAAATACACAATTAAATACACCTAGACATTCATAGTCTTCTATCCAGTGCATCCACTTTGTTATAATGTACCATTAAAAAAACTTTTGAAATTAAGAAAATTTAATGACATGTCAATCATGTGATTAAAAACTTAAGCCATAACTGAAACTTGTCACCATGTACATTTTACTAACTATATAGACCAAGCATTTCTGCTCACACCTTTGTGTAAAGGTAATCAAAATGATAAAGAATAAGCAGCAAGAGTGTATGCCCAAATCATTGCTGGCTGATCTGGATCTAAATTATTTGCTTAAGTCTGGTCAATCAATTCATGTTTAGATAGGCAGGAGTCATGCTTGCCAGGTACCAATCCTGTTGTTTGCTGACTGTATTGGAAAATGTATAACGATATAACATGGAACAATACCTTCATATCCTGAGTCGCTATCCTTAAGTCCTGTACCTGTCTGTGGGCGGACTCCAAGTCACCAGCTGCTCGCTGCCACTGAAAAACAGCAAATTTTATACTGATGATAAATGTTGTCTTAGCTCAAAAATTACCTAAATGTGGTATTCACTTTCTTTAGAAAAAAGTCTCATTCTGATATAATGACAACCAGTGAAGACACCTTGATTGGGAATAGTGTGTGCCATGCACCACCTCAAATTAAAAATCAAAATGCCACATTGATTTTCTATGCTGATGCACCAATGTCGCCTTCAATTTTTGTTGAGCTAAAAATTATTTAACTCAGTTCTTTGTACATTATGAGAGTTACTTGTACTCTGTATATGTGTACTGTATGTATATATAAAAAACAAATCAAATCTCGATACATATGTTACAAATGTATAACCAATTATCCTGCAGTGAACATTTGTTACACATGGGAGCGCTTACACATTTTTTGCAATAACACTCAAATTGCTCTTTACCATGCAGGAAGTATGCATAAATGAGTTTACAGATTTTATTTTTCTGCTGTTATGTTGACTGATTTCCTCCTTATTTCCCCCAAAAATCTGGGCTTGCATTGTGCTTACGTGACTCCACTCACATTTTTTTGTGTTCTAGTAGTAAGAGGGACAATTACTGTATAAGAAATGATCATCTATAATATTTGACTCAAAGATTGTAAACTTTGTACATATCTGCTCGATTTCCTCTTATTTACCATGACCTTTCTTAACTTTGCCGACACCAGGAAAAAATCCATGCCCCTCTTACCTTTCAAATTCTCCAGATACTCATCACTTACTGCTATGTGGATTGTCTTATAATGAAATTAAACATGGTCCCTCCCCCTTTGGTGCTGAGTGATGCAAGTGATTTATAAGACTTTGTCTATTAATTCACATAAAATCAAAGGCATAAAGAAAGTACTTGAAGAATCAGCATAGATTCTTATTTAATTCAATATTTGTTTCACATGTGTACATGTACACTTTGACGATGTTAACAGGACATTCATAAAATAAAAAGTAACTTATATCATTATATAGTTCAATTATGATGTTACATTAGTCATACGCTTTATGATAAAAACTTTTTAGCACGTAATCACCGTACACCGTTGTGGCGGGCTTAATAGCGATGTTAACCTGACTTACATCCTTTACATCATTGCTGTGGTCTTTTCCGTTAAAATATTATGTTAAAGAGTCTTGTGGATGAAAATTTAAGGTTTCATGAACATTGGACATCATAGTAGGTTATACATTTATTTACTATATCAAATACAATTGTTACACGCACTTAAAAAATATTAAGAAATTCAGCATGTAGTTATGTCTTTAAATTTATAAACATCAACATTTCCTTTCCCCTTGTGTCTTGTGTAAACAGTTAAGACAGAGAATGCAATGTATTTTAAATTGTATTTGTTATTGCTTATGGTTGTATTTGTTAATATTTTCCTAAATAGATGTTATGTTTATATCACCTTTTCTTGTTAGCTTTGCTTTACACCATGATGAAACATAAACAGAAGTTTTAAAGAGCACATAACTCGTTAAGTCCTAGTTCTGCTGTGAGAAGTCCTTACAGTACTTTTTGTTAAGCTGGAGGCAAGAATTGTCTTAAATTATTATGTTGGCATTGTCCTAAATTATGTTGGCAGCTCTCTGTGTGTTCATGTTACATTATCTTGGTTACCTCTCAAATGTAACAGTGTTGTTTTTTTTCCGCCCTTTTGTGAAAGGGTCCAGTTTTGGTCAAACAATGGATTTTAACAACATGAAATTGGGTTAAAAGTGAACAAAAAAGTTGCATCACCAAACACATTGTACATTTCACCTTACAACAGTAAATAGATTTTTTAATCTAATTACTAATAAATACTGCTTTGGCAATTGTTCATGTTTAGACAGTGTAGGATTATTCTTTAGCATTCCTATTACCCGCAGTATACCCATTATCTGTTCACATTATTTCACCTTGTAGCAGCAAATAGAAGCTGTTTGAATGCTACAATTTTTACTTAAACGGCAAATTGTGCCCATTCAAATTGCTCTACAATGGTATGTTAAGATTGAAACAACAAGAAAATTTGGTTGAAAACTGAATTTTTTGTAAATGTGAAGGGTCCAGTGATAAAAAAAAAAATGTTGTGTAACTATATTTTCTATTATTCCCTTAATTCAATGTTAATATGCTTAGCATGTACTGGCCAAGCATAGTGTTCAATTACTTTCCTCAACAGCAAGCATCTTATGGGAGCTGTCTGATCAGGAACTGCATTATTTGTGGCTGTGTCTGTAGAAATGACAAATCAGGGTTCGACTCTAATGCTGGTCTGACAGTCCGAGACCAGTTGAATTTAAGGACCAGTGAAACCTGGAAGCTGGCTGGTCCGTTCGACCGGTAAAATCCAAGAGTCTGCATAAAATTTTCATTGAAATAGCTGACAAATTATGTTTTCGACAAACCCCAACAAAATAAACAACATTTATTCCAGATTCCCAAGATGCTTTAAAGAGAACATGTTTATCCTGTAGGCCTCTGCAGACTTGGTAAAAGAAGGTTTAAAATGCAAACATTCTTATAGAAGAAAAATATCAAAAACATCAATAAAATAATCATTAAAAAGCACTGAGGCCAGATTCCGCGTTATTAATGTGTGGGAAATTAAGCGTCTATGTTAAAGATAGAATTACACAACTAGCCTTTTTATTCTTATATTTTGATAAAAACTGGATTCAGGATTAGAAGGACCAGTACTTTAAGAGAAGGACCAGTACTTTTTACAGTTAACAGGTCCTGTGGACAACCTGCAAGTTAGTGTCGAACCCTGCAAATTACTTTTGCAACTTCTTAAATAGATGCAGGGTCCAAGTTATTTACCATTTGGCCAGGAATTTTATGGACATAACAGGGCAATATTGACTGTTGTTTGGGTAAAGTACACTGCACATATTAACATTATTCTGCCTAAATAATGCAACTAAACTGCAACATGTTATTGGAAATCAATATTCAAGGAAAGTTATTATGGGAACATTGATTTTGAAATTAAAATATGTACACCAATGCTCATATGTCCACCAATATAAAGTAAATAGATTTAAAAAACAACCCGTATTGTGTTGTGCTAATTTGTTTGGCTACAGTTATATCAGACTTCAAGGAAGGCGTTGGACTCTCGGACATGTCCAATAGATCTCGTTGCGGTCTGGTAAAAAACTCTAAGAGAAACAACCTTTCTTCTCTTGGCAAGGTATTTTACTGCTTACTTCGCCTGATTGTTGTATAATGCATTCTGATTGGACAGGTTCGCATCAACTAGCCAATCATCATTCAGCTTTCTTTTTATCTTTGTTCTGTCTTGCAAATGGCAAAAGCCCCAACTTAGTATGATGTCAGGTTAAGCATCCTTTAAAAATTTGAAAATAGAAGTTTCAAATCAGTTACATATTAACTTGTGAAAATAAGAGGGACGGAGACTTATTTAAATATTGTTAAATTTAATGTCAATTAGTAATTCATTTAGTTTTATTACATTCCCATAGTTATCTGCATTGCATAAAAAGTACAGACAATAATTCCGCAGTTATTTCTAAATTATTAAAATTTTCTGAAGTCTTCAAACCTAAGCAAAATAATTTTAATTTAAACACATGTACAATAGACTCAATTCTCTAAAACATAATAAACCTTTTTATCTCAATTGAGTCAAGAATCTTGACATTCATGGCCGTGAGCCTGTTGCTGGGGTATGTGTGAGAATAATGAACAATTTCTCTGCATAGGAGGTTAGGATGAACAGGTGAACATCTGTGCTATACTATGATATGACCCTTCAACTTAATGTATGTCAACAAAGCACCATACCTCCAAAAGAATTAAGAGGAAAGTAATCAGTCATACTGATAACATAATTGCTGGAGAAAGATACTAGAATCACTGGCAGACAGAAGGTCAGTAAGAAGACCTCTCCAAACAAGTTTTTGCTAAACCTGGACCCAGACCCAGATGGTAACAGGCTGAGGAGTAAAAAGTCTGCAGATTAAACAACTAGACCAAGTAAAACCCTGTACTTTGCTTTCATTCAATTGCAGACCAAATAAAAATTAAACGTGTCTGTCAAAAGTTAATCGGAAATGGCAAAAAAAGAAATGGTGGTTAAGGCTTATTACATTCTTCATATGGTATGATAATAGGCAGGACAAGATTCATATTTGAAGACTGGGATGGGATGGGATTTGCCGGCATTTTTGTTGATGCTATGCAGCGACATTTCTATCATTATGGCACAGGGGCACTCATGAGGTGTCCAGGGACTGAACCCTGCCGGTCCATTATACTGACACCGACGAGTCAAGTGTAATGCTGTCACCTTAGCCCCTAGCGTTAGAATGGAAGCCACAAACCAACTTTAAAGTCTGGTTTGACCCGGTCGGAGTTTTAACCCGCAACCTCCTGATCTGCAAGCCGACACTCTACTGCTTGAGCTATTGCTGCCGGTCTATTTGAAGACTATTGTCCAGAACTGTGACTTACACATTCATCCGCCTGAGTGAACTGTGCCTGCAAGTCTAGGTTCTCCCTCTCCACGAAGGCCAGGTGAGCATCTACCTCACGACGACCCTCTCGCTCCTGCTGCAGCCGCACCTTTAACTCTTCATTCTCCTCCATGACAGCATGCCGAAGGTCCAACATCTCCTGCAAACTAGACACACAAGATTCACAGACACGTCAATATGGTGTTACTATGGTTAGATCTTATGTCATAATGAAATTTATGTACATTTTCACAGAAGAAAGGGTTATTATGTGATAATTATTGTTGTTATTATTAGACCTAGTGAAATTTATCCATATTTCTGTAACATAAACAAAAAATGATGCAAAGATAGTTACAGTTTGGTAACAGTTCTGTTCACTACAATAGATTTGAAAAGACAATCTACCTGAGATACCAAACTACGACATTATTTGACAAAATATCAAAATATTAGTCACAATAGTGTGAACACAGATTAGCTTTTTGGTTGTTGTGTTAAAAATGAATGAACATAATATGTTATCAGCTCCATAACGCAATCACTGCAAAGATTTTCAATGATCAAACTGTACTCGATTACAACTCATTCCTGTTCTTGGAACTATTTAAGACTATTTGCATCAGATCTAGTAGCTGATATCCATGTTTTAAGGACAGATTCAAATTATTAAATTTTTATTTAAGACTGCAGAAAAGAAAACTATGTATATTACTAATGAATCAGAAGCATAAAGTGCAGATTCCAATCATGCAGCTTCCAATAGGGCCTTGCTGATCTGAATATGCACTATATGCTTTTAGATGACTGATTAAATTGTGTTTTTAGCTTATTACAGTTTAGTATTACCAGAGCCAAAGTAAGAGGTTACCTTTTGATTTTCTTCTTGGCCTGTTCCTCTGCCTGTTGTTTCATCTGTAGGTCAGCTGTGAGACAGGTGACCATCTCTTCCTGGGCGTCCAACTGGCGTGTCAGCTGAGCGTTCTCCTCATTGAGGCGCTGGTTCTGGTGCTTCAAGTCCTCTATACCACCCAACAGCTCACCCACATCCCTGGGGGAAAAACAACAAGACTCATCATGCTACACTGATATAAAAATCCAAATAATAATCCAAATCAATTTTTAGTCTCATGCTTAAATTTTGCACCAAGTAGATTAAAGCTTTGAATATATTGTTTAAAAAGAGGTCATGTTGTTTGTATGCAGCAAATAAAATGAGTTTCTTAAATCTAATGCTTAAGGAACATTAATTGCAAGTTTTTTTGTAAAGTTTCAGAAAAAAAATCTTTTTGAAGAAACAAGAGAACAAAAATGAATCTGCATTTATAAAATGATTAAAACACAACAAACAACACAACAAAGACAGTAAAGTTCTGATATTATTTATAACATTTACGAAGGATGTATGATAAATTTGTGGACTTTGTTTGCTAAAACTTTAATATGTGTCGTAGATACATGTATTTTGCACACGTTATAATTTAATGTGCCTGCAATCCTTAAATCATATATTAAGACTATTATTTGCATCACAATTTACGATTTAATACCTATAACAATTTCATGGTAACGGTTACCGGAGCACTCCGTTTTTATACATTTTATAAAGAAAACACGCAACAACTAAAGTATGTATACGAACGTCAATTTTCGCGGGAATCTGTCACATGATTATGTGACGTCTGAACATCATTTCCGTTAATTTTCAGCGCTCTATGTTTTAAACATACAAAGCAATTGCAAAAACTGTAGCTAAGGTGTCTAAAAAGCATGACGCCAAAAACTGACCACGAAGTCCGTGCAAATATTAAATTCTGCGTGAATCTAGGTTTTACTCCGACACAGATGCTTGAAAAACTTCGGGAAGCGAAACATACATCATGCTGTAGATCTCTGGTATTTAAATGGCACGATCGATATCGAAAGGGTAGAGAAAGTTTAGAAGATGATGTCCGAAGCGGAAGACCGAAGAAGATTTCAATGTCTATTCAAGAGAAAGTTACGGCGTTGCTTGATGACGACCATCGCCTTACTGTGCGTGAAATTTCGGAAAATGTTGATGCGTCTTTACATACGGCGCCCGGATGTGGACTTGACTTCCGTTATCTTACACCAAGACAACGCTCCACCTCACAAGGCAGCATCTACTTTGCTAGAGATTGATCTTCTGGGATTTGAGTTGCTAAACCACCCTGCCTACTCACCGGACTCAGCTCCTATGGATTTTAAGGTATTCCTATATAAGGTATATAGTGAAAAGGCAGTTGAAGGGTAGGCGATTTTCATTCGCCGATGAACTCCAGAATGCTACACAGATGATTGTGCGATCCTTTCCTCAAAGTTGGTACGTAGAAACATTTGAGAATGGATACATAGACATGAAAAGTGCATTTGTCTTGGAGGTGATTACTTTGAGAAATGAATGTTCGCTATTAATGAGATTTTTTTGGACGTTGTGAGCGTCTTTTGTTAATGGCATGCTCCAGTGCACGTTGATAGCCTTTGTATTTACCCTTGTTATTTGTAAACTATTATATGTATTGACTAGCGGTTTTCTGTACTTTGTTTGCGATGAATTGACGATTATGACGATATAAAAATTATCTTGATATGAGTTTGTTTGTACTTTCTATAACAAAAGTCCACGAATTTATCATACAACCCTCGTATTGCTGAATTCCATTGTCCCATGCAATTTACAGTTGGTAAATATATTTAAACATATTGCCACTCACAATTTCTTTTCACATGTTCCATCTGCCAAACCTGATGTCTCAATGCAATCTGAAAGTTTAGTAAACATAATATGTATTTCTTAATCAATCATAGTGTGAAAAACAAAATGGTTAGAACCAAAGGCAAGTCAGCTGGAAAACATTTCACATATAAATTTTTCAATCTGATCTTCAATCGAATACCCCAAATCAGAAGTGGAGGAGTAAGTTTTTGATTCAAGTTGACAGTTCTACCCTCTCTACCATGGATGCCCATTATATGCATTCCTTTTTATATGAGTCTATTCCATATTTAAGGGATTTGCCAGCATTTTTGCCGATACTGTGCAGCAACATTTCTATCATTACAGCACAGGGGCACTTATGAGGTACCCAGGGACTGAACCTGGCCAGTCCATTATACTGACACCGACAAGTCAGGCGTTATGCTGTCCCCTTAGCCCTGAGTGTGAGGAGGGAAGCCACTACTACCAACTTTAAAGTCTTTGGTTTGACCCGGCCAGGATTTGAACCCATGACCTCCCGATCCATAAGCCGAGGCTCTACCACCTGAGCTATTGCAGCTGGTATATTCCATATTTAAATTATTGTGCAGTTTCAGTAACAGATTACCTAGTGAGAGGTCAGGGTTGAAGCTGGAGTTCAGCACACCTTCTGTGTCAAGGATACTTGCACTGTCACTGTAAATATGATTTTATCAAGTTTTAACATGTATTATAGCTTTACTATACATAAGACAACATTAAGCAAGAAAAGATACATATTAGCAAATATTTAATTCTAAAGTTTGGTGAATGACTGTTAAACATTATTGTCTGTTTTGATAGGGATAGAAAAAAAAATCCCTGCAAATTGTTACTTCACTAAACTCTTATGTTGATTGACGCTTATTGGAAAAGAAGATAATATAGCAGAACTTTCAACCAATTTACCTTCTTTTTTAGTATATGCAGATATGCTTAAAGGCATTAGGAATGACCTTAAAAGACCCTAACCCCCACTCCCACCTCAAGACAACACCATGCTGTGAGATATCAGTTGGACACTAAATTTGTTGATTAATACACAGAGATGTCAAAAGAGGTTATAAAACAATAAATGCACATGTGCTTACTGCACTTCCATTGGTCAGTTACACTCTAATCCCTGCTCCTTTCCTGATACCACAGCAGCCTGAGGCGGGATCCAGCTGTATAGACCCACCCCAATCTCACTACCTTCCTATCATTAACCTCTCACTGTGATCAGTGTGAAGCCAGATAAGGTCACATTCAAAGTTCCAATGCCTTTAAGGACCTCAGCAGCAGCACTGATATTCTAGTTTGTACATAACTTCCTAGTCTTCCAACAACTAAGATACAAACTTTCTTTTTTAATTCGAATTCCAAAGAAAATAAAGTTTTACACATATAAAAAACAAAACAATGTATATATATGTAAGGTACCATCTTGCTCTTATTTTCAATATCCACTTCCTTATCCCATCTCTATACTTTGAGAAGCTGATGTGCCCTGCATGACTGCCTGCCTCCAGTATATCTGCTAGCTCAACCAGGTCTGGCTCATTCTGAAATAGATTTATATAATTACTACCAATTTGTGTTAGCACAATGTAAATAATAAGATGAATTGCGTTACATGCCTATTAAATTTAAAATTGTTTAAGCTGAAGATAGGTGTGTGTGACTAAATAATACAGTTTAACAAAATATTTCCTTCTGCAAATAAAAAAAGTAAGAAAAGAAGGGCAAATTTTAACAACTGTTATCAAGTCACTATAAAGTAAAATAAAATATACTGCTAATAATAATTTACATTCAGAGTGTCCCAAATGGAAAGTATTTAAAAACATAAAAAAAAACCTAGAAATGATTTTATTTCCAGATAAAAAGGTTGAAAAGACAAGATGTATAAACTACAAAAGCATACATTGCCATTGCCAAGACAGTTTTTCAGGAAGTTGATAACAGTCTGTACATGGACATGTCCGTCACCCTGGGTGTCACATCGCTGGAACAAATTGTCTATCATCTCTTGCTCCATCGCACTAAGTCGGTTTCCCCCAGTTAAATCGTCCATATTTCAAAACAAGGATTCAAAACACAACTAATTGTGTTGTGTTGTTAAAAGATGTATGTTCTAATTTTAGTTTTAAAATGGTATGCTCCATGTTTAATGATTCCTCATTATCACATATGTCCATTGCTTTTAATAATATTGTTGATTTCTTCTTTTTCTGAAAAATAACAATGCAATATAGACAAACCTTTAAAACTTAAGCAAGAAAACAACATCAAAAAGCACATGGATGTGTAACCAAACTTTGTTGGTCACATGTTTTTTTTAAACCCATAAAACAATATTTTGATATTATATTTTAAAATGATTCTTGCTAATTGTTACATTGAAAAAGTTTATCCTTGCAGTCAAACTTTATTTGAGAGCCAGAGGTAAAAGGGACTTAAAATGTTGAATATATGTAAACCTAAATCTATACTGGAGACAGAGTTTACATGTGAATGTAAATTAATATTATGAATATCTATATTTTCATCATAAATAATTTTTTATCAACATTAAAGGTGATATCCAGTTTATCCACTATTTTGTCATCAAATACACGTAAACATGAATTGGGGGCATTGGGGCATAATTTCTGCAAAAAGTCAAACCTAAGTCTACTAAATGATGATTTTGAATAATGTCTAAATTATAAGACTGCAGGATATGTGAACTAAATCACTCTACATGCCCATTCTTTCTAAAACTATAAATAAGCATGACTGTGATTGCTGCTTAAAATAGACATCGGACCTCAGAACGGATTTCTCCAGTGATTATATTAAATTACAGATCATGTTGTTTTCGTAGTTTTAAAATAGCTAACTGTGCAGCATGGCTTAGACAGGAATTACCTATATGTAATGACAAGTAGTGTGTTATGCTTCACTTTCACATAGATGTAGGGCATCAATAATCAGCATTTTCCAGGATATTTGCAGGCAACAATATTTTATTTGGTTCTTTGATACCAACTTTAAAAGAAAACAATCAAGCATTAACTTATTATGCTTATAATTTGAAGGAAGAATAATAAACATGTCCAAAGCAAATATGGCATGCAGACAAATTTAGCCACACATAAAATAAATAAAATCCAGTATTACCTTTCGCTTCAATGACCAAATCTTAGTTAAACTGCGTGGTTAACAAAACAATGACATACTTGCAAACTTATGGGTATACTACTCCGCCCCACAATGCTAACATGGCAATCTGAAACTGGCTTATTTTCATTCGGATTCAGAGGCTGGCTGCTGTTTCATCACCAAGCATTCTTGACACGTGTGATTATGTCAAAAAGGGCCATGTAAAATTCCAGTAAGTAACACAACGTTTATTTCAAATAAAAAATATATAAAAGAAAAACACGATTTCTATATTTATGTCCAAACGCTTTGTTATCAAACATCCCGCTACTCTTCAGTCACATTTCCCAGAATTCGTCTGCTTGGACTGTCTCACAGTTTTAATCAATGTTTTCAGCGATAATAAATCAGTGATTAGGTTTCACAGTCCAGTTGAAACATCATCTGCGACACGCGACGTTCAAATAATTTGATTTATTTTGTTAAATTATTATTTAATGTTAACTTCAGCTTAAATTTCAGATGAGTTACTCGTTGTTGAATGCAAACATATATTGAGAAATCTCTGCTAGTGAAAGTACGTTTGATATCCATACTAAGGCGCTATTTTTTTAATAAAAATGATTGAAAAAAAGCTCATACTAAGTTCTCATTTTAAATATAGCATAATGTAGATCCAGCTGAACATGAAGGCAAGCAAGGTTTGTATTTTATGATATGTTTAGTTTTATTGAATGACAAAGACATCTTGATATTATTCTGAATCAGTATTATTTTAGTAAACAAAGCGTAAATCTGGATCAACAGTAGAGTGGAAGCGGTTATTACCGACCACCTAAGGTGAATTAAGTTGCTGTTCAATAAAACCAGCATTTGTTTATCAACACTATCAATGGATGATGGTATTTACATCTTATGTGTGCCTTTAGCATAAATTCATTATATAAAGCTTATGTTTAATGAAGATAAATCTCTTTGACTGACACTACCCTTATGCTTGCATTTCCGTCTAGGTGTATGTAATTCCGAACATAAATGATGGTATTACCGACCATTGTCGCGTTCAGATTATAAAGAAGAAGACTGTAGCAATTAACAACATGCTTATGTATTAAACTATTGGTGTTTTATTTAAACAGGCACAGAACTCCACAAAAACACTAGTATCGGAGCAAGTAACTTTTAAGCAATTCAAAAACCGTTCATTTAACGAAACAATTCAGTCAGAAATCCATTGAACAAATTACAGTCAGTCAGTCTAGCTGTATTTACATTCGAATGGCAAACCCTCGATGTGCATGTATTCGTTGGAAATACATGATATGCGAAACCTGCGTGCGCAATGGGAACCTTCAATATAGTCGTTAGTGTATGGCAACTAGCAGGTGTAGAACTTGGTAACTTCTACTTGGACTTCCAGATCGGACTCGGACCCCGATTCTTCTAGTGTCCGCAACATCTGTTCCATCCATTTGCGCTATCTTTCCTTTTCTTCTGTTCTCTTCTTACGTTTAGCTTCCTTTTCAGTCAAATTCTTTTGTTTTTCTTCTTTCGGCAGCTTGCGTTTCCGAAGTGGCTCTTGCTCATGTTGCTCTTTAGTGCGTTCATCTTCTTCTTTCCGTGCCTTTTCTCCTCCACTAACGTCCTGTATGCGGTCCCGGTGATGGCTTTCGGCATGGCGACGCGGTGATAGAATTTCGACTTTAATACTTTTGGTGTTAGTATTGTGAGGTGCTTTGAGGATGGAGATGACGGTGTGTCAGTGCAGGGCCTTTGCATTTCATTCTGTTCACTTCTTACATAGTCACTGACCCTCTGGACTGACGTGGCTTCTTCTGTAGATACTTCATTTTCTTCCGTGGTATGCTTCTGAACGTTTTCAAGATCTGCTGGACTGCGTTGCTGTTTAGGTGAGTTTTCAAAAACCTTGCTAGGTTCGATCTTCATAGAACCGATCACTACGCTGGGGTCAAGAGGAAATAGACCGGCTTCCCGAAACCCTTTACGTTGGGGTCAAGAGGAAATAGAGCGGCTTCCCGAAACCCTTTCACTGCTACATCAATGGTTGTGCTGAGCGACTTAAAGACTCTTGCAAATATTACTTTCGTAACATATTCTCCTATATTATCAGATTCCCAATCCCTTACAGCTTGTTTCCAGTTTTTTTTCAGCGCGCTGAATAGACCGAGATCAAGCGACTGAATTACATGCGATGCGTGTTCTAGTAAGCAATACAGTTCTATCCCGTTTTCTATGCATATGTCCGACGCTTTCATCGTGACGTGGGTCACGTGTCCATCGATGAGAAGGAAAACATGCTTCTTCACCTTTCGGTCGTTAATTCCTGGAACAAAAACATTTGTTAACCAATGACAGAATACTTCCGAATCCATCCAGCCATTTTCAGACCGGCCTAACGCTGCTTCTTCGAACCCCTCAAGAGGATTATAACTGAATCTTTGGCCAGGGTAGATAAACATGGGTGGAAGATAGTGCCGGACGCACTACATGCTGTCATCACCGTAAGTTGCGTCTTGTCTGAGTTACCGTAATGATAAAAGACAGGCGCGCCCTTGAAACCTATGACCTTTAGACTTTTCAAACAAAGGCTCCAGCCTGTCTCGTCGGCATTATAAATTCTTGTCGGGTCGTTGAGAAGGTCTTTGTCTCCAACCTCATTTACAATGTAAGTTTCGAAATCCTTGAGCCACCGCGCAATTTTATCTGGTGAAATTATCACACGCTCCTTGCCCAGCTGAATTGTTGTTCTAACAGACAAGTCTGGGTGACGCCGGAAGAAACCGTCCAGCCAAGCCCTACCCGGCTTGTTGTCACGAAACGGATTTGGTCGGCCATCATCATCAATGTTTTTTTTCACTATGGAAGCCAACTCATGTCGCGTGCGGCCGTAGCCAATACGGGCCATATGCATGGCCCACTCTGCAACTCGACTTTCCTCTGCCTCCGTCAAAATGGTTTTATGACCAACAGTTTGTCCACCATATTTATTATGGACGGCGTTTTGTAGTGTTGTTTTTGGAACACCATACTTTTCTGCTTGGGTGTGGCTTATGGTATTAGACCGTTATAAAATCTACCGCTTGCTGTAATATTTCAGGCGAATATTGCTGCCGTTTAGTCCCGATCTGGCGATTCATTTCTGAAAAATAAAATTAAATTGAGGATGAAAATTTGATTTAGATCTATGTTGATATAAATTGATATTGCGTGTTTCAAATAATATAACTATCCAACGGTTCATTTTAATATCAGTTTAATTTTAGATAAGTCTGCTGAGATTATTGTTGTTGTTATAATCATCATCATCAGCAGCAGCATCATCAGTTTAGTACTGCTTTATCTATGTGTAGTCTGAAAAACATACATTATTCGAATTTATTGTTCCTAATTCCGATAACCCCGTGTAATGTCTTGGAAATACGAAACAGAGGCGATTCCCGTAACAAAATACATCACTGGAGAGGGTCGGTGTCAAGTAGGTGAGGTGTCTTGATATTCGTGTGAAAAAAATGCCGATTGTCTTGAAAAAGGATATGACGTCAAGTGTGTGATGTCATTTATTAAAAATATTCATAATGCAATATATTAAAAGCAATACAAAAAAAAAAGTGTTCGGAAAAGCAAGCTTGTTCGGTAATACCGTCATCCGCTCTATATCTAGAGCAGTCTGTATAATCGACATGCTTCTCTAATACACAAAGCATCAAGGAAACCCAACGCTATACTATGTGCATTATATCTACATAAATTAATGAACGCTTATAAAATTCTTTCGGTGACTTATATAGGCTCATTGGACCGGGTGTTGTTTGTATATCACGTGTATCCTTGCAATTATTTGCCATGTCATTAGATCTATAATAATAAAATCTGAGAAGCAGTTACTTATTTAAGGGAGACAATCCCAGTAAGCATGTTCACGAAGATGAAGGGCTTACATCGCTTGGTCCTGTATTGGTTTGAAGTTTGCTGCCAAGCAATTCCTCTAAATAGCAGAAAAGTTATTATTTATACTGTGTCTTAAGAAAATTGAAGATTAATAAAAGTTATGTGTTCACCCTCTTCATTCTTACATATCTTATGAACATCAGATTTTTTTTTTGGTTTAAGTTGTGTTTTTACACAAATAGAGTTACGGTATCACCAGAGTATAGGCCTACGGACGAAGAGTATCTTCTAACATAATTAATTACGCATAAGATTTATATCGTATTATGACTTATTCTTAGAAAAAAAAATTCTTTGATAAAAACTAAATTGCATGATGCTGTTTATTGCCTACACTATCGACAACCGGCAGGCCTATTTGCTATGAACAATATTTTTTAATATGTTTAGGACGACAGAATCTCAAAACGGCAGAAGTCAGCGGTATTTAAATCACTGGGTCAGTCAAAGGGGTGCTAATAATGAACATGTAAGTAGATGGACGTTTCTAATTCTAAATAATGGCATTTTCAGGTTAACCGGTTAAACATATATACATTTACTAGATGTAGCTCGAGAAAATATAATGTCGACTTTTTGTTTAGCGAATATATGAATTAAACTACAGCTACTACGCAATCAATGTTGATATATCTATATACGTACAGTTGGTGTCTGTTTAAAAGTTCATTGGATATAAGCTAAGCATTAATAGTACCATTGCCTGTTAAATTTTAAAGAATGCTGTGTAACATTTCATTAAATGGAAGCGAACAAATATATGCCATATTTATGAATTGCTTAAACAATCCATGATGGTGCAGTGGTTAATTGTAACAACGGCATTAAGCTCGAGCTACTTTTATACGAAAACATGGCTTGTATATATGAATTATAAGTCAAGTAGTATCTTGAAGGTAAAAGAAGCTATATTTAGAAGCCACACTGACCAAAGTCAATTGACGCATCACAATTGAGCTTGGTGAATGGTAGTGGCGACCCGGATAGTTCTCGACGACCCGTGGTAGTATCATGTCATGCAGGCGGGTTGGTCGATATTGGTCTATTTCAGCGTTCTACACAACATTTCTCCTGTATACAAGCTTATATGCCTATTTTAGTCGCCCGCATAATTCGGAATTGATTGTTCAACATTACAGATTGCTAACATTTGTATCAATGATTCGTGCATGACCGCCATTGGGGAGCTGTGTGTCGAACATCACAGAACATCGCAGCCGTGTTTGACAGTGAAGATTCAGACAACACGTGTGAATTTCGCTGTAGACAGGACGTTAACATGTAGAACAACAATAGGTATGTGTAGCTTCTTTTGTAATACTAATACTGGTTTTATGCTTCTGACCTACATATCTTTTTTATTTATTTCGCACCATACAGAGTCAAAATACCCAAAACGAACGAATTTTTTTTCAGCGGGGTCGTACAGGACGTTTACCACAATAATTGAAACTACAACATAAATACAATACTTGCCAAGGCGTTTTAAATTGGTGTATTTTATTATAATTGTGATCCATTTAATGTATACCAGTGTGTCTCTATAAAAGAATTATAAAACCAAAGACTTGGTGACATGATGTCTTTTCCCCGTATGTCTACATATGTTTCAATACATATCTTAAATCGTATATTTGTTAAATGAGTTTTTTATATCTGTTGTATTCTCCGGCCACAGAAGTGTCAAAATAATGTTTTACTTAAAATTTGGCAGGTCGTCACTCTACAACACAACGCTGTCTGCATAAGTTAATTATTCGCATAATTATATATAACCTTATCATGCTTCATTTATAAATAAGAAATACACAATTTGCTAATACTTTCTTGCAAAACATGTTTCTAGAGACTTGGCAGCCAAAAATTGTAGATCCTGATGAGACAGCGGTACACAATTTGTCAAATCTTATCATATGCGTGCTTAGCCGGCTAAAACTTTAAGTAAAGACAGTCGTATGACTACTTACTAAAACCTGGTTTATTTAAGGATCAGCACAAACTTCTGGATTTTATGTTGCCCAATCATGACTTCAGAAAAAAACCACCAAAGTTTCTAATGAGGGTCATCCTATCAGGTACTTAATTCCGGGTACCTACTTCACAAAAGTTTGAAAATGGTTAATATTTTTGCCCTTATGAGAAGGTGAACTATAATGCTTCTGAATTCACATCAAAATAGGAAACGAACGCTTCACCATGTATTTTAAGATTAAATAGTCACTGCCTATCGCGCGTAATCATGTCCCCGGAGCCTGACCCCCCACGAAACCATTTTCATATCGTTCATATTGCACATATAAAGGTGAAAGTCCACGGATGGTAGAGTGAAACGTTCATACTATTAGTTACAATGTATATGACGGAATTTGGGGGGGGGGGGGGGTTGATTCAGACAAGTAAGATCATTTGCTTTATTATATTGTTATAACAATAGTAAGTAAAACCTAAATACGTTTGTCAGATAAGAGTCTTCGGAGGGACAAAATGTCGGCTTCAATAAAGATACCGGGGCGCCCTGCAGACAACAGATTCACACAATATTTTCTAAGAGTGCACAGATCAGTTTAATCACCGACTGTATATGCACATGCACAAAGTAGTGGAAGGTCTGGTGCAAGAGGCATCCAGGAGCTTCTTGTTCAGAGAGCGGATATAATCTCCATAGGTACACCTGGTGACAAGTTAATACGAAGACGATTTACAATTTTCCCGGTAAGTGCAGAATTTGCGCGATACTAATTCTTCGAGGAAATATTAAACACTAGCATCTGATTGGGCAAACAATAAGGCAGTTAGAGTCTCGTCTGCACAAAGATGCCACGCTCGTTCTATAGGCTTCATCGTCTTTGACTTCTAGTGCACAGGAGTTTAAGAAAAGGCTTCTAACTATAACCCATGATTTGCAATCATATTGGTATAGATATGGTTCTAGAACTGGCGATTCATTGTGCTGTGGTAATAGTCGGAAAATTGTAATTAAACCAGCATTTACTTTTCGTCATTTTCACTTAAAAATACGGTTCAAATATGTAATAATGGTGTTTGATATTATAACAGAGCAGAGAAGCAAACGTGATCCTTATGTTGTTAAATATGATAGTGCCGGACATATACGTAGCAGGGTGCTAGCCCCTACCATCCTAGTATCGTGCTGTTTATCTAAACCATGTACACTTCAAAAATATGCATAGTGATGTCAGTTCATGGACAAACATTGTGATGTCAGTTTATGAACAACAACAACAAAAGCAATTAAAAGTCATTGCAGTATTGACAGTCGGTATAAACTTTGTTCATTAAATGAATCGGCAACACATACGTTTATTTAAAATTCCACTCAGTTTGGTGCCAGCAAAACTGCATTTAATTATTTGTCTTGTGCGTTTTTTTTCTGAAATACATTGCAATTTGAATAAAACATAATGTCATGCCACGCGGTTTGGAGCCCCATAGTGCTGACTGCAGACATCATTAACACTTAATATTTACTGATGATTCTTTACCATCACAAATATATTGTGAATGTTTAATATCATCAGTAATACGGTAAGACGTTTAGTACGCGAAACGAATATGAAAAACAGCGAATTATGCAATATAAACCGTGCGCCGTTTTACAGTCTACTAGTTATTTTTCCATAGGCTCCATTTTATACGTATGAGGGGATGTCATGTTCTGACTGATTTACGCATCCATTATTTGTCACATTCCTAGTTAAACGGTTCAAATTGCATTTAAAAAGCCAAAGAAAACCTTATCTTGTCCGGTTTTATAAAATGATGGCGGGATTTGAATATTCTTTACACAGAAATAGTCCGCCAAGACGGCATAAACAGAGCAAAACATGGACTTTCCGATCAATGTTTTGGCCATTTACGTCATGACAGTGCATTAACCCTCTGTCCGACATCTCGACCCTTTTCCCAGATGAATGCCATGTCCAGTTTCACGTCATATGCTATTATATACACCATTAGACACATGCATTTGGGCAACCAAGGGCAGGTAACTGCGGTCTTATCCCTTCTGTTAAGTTATCCGAATGAGAAACGATTTTCCAAGGTAGGTAACTCACTTTCGCAAAAGGCCTATGACCTCACAGTTAGGTTTACCTTGTTACGGCGTCCTGCTCGCGTACCAGGAGGGTCTCCCTTTAATGGAATTACACCACAGGGACCCGTTACTCTCGGTATTTTCAGCCAAGTGATAGGGACAATGGCTTCTGGTTGAGGACCTTTGGGAATACAATTTCGAGACTCTAAATCAGAACCACTTAAGTATTCCCAACGTTTATTGCCTTTTCCAATATTTTTTCTCGCTTTTGGCCGCAGTTACAGAGAAAATCACGATGCTTTTTTAAAACTCCAAAGAAATTACTTTTCCGTCGTTCAGTTAGTTAGAAACCTTAATGTTTATGTAGATACCTGCCACCATTAAAATGTCTTTGGTATGGTATGTAACATAAACATTCATGCAAGGATGATCTAAACACTACTGCAAAGACCAATTCTGGTAGAGACAAATCATAGAAACCTTAGAACGGCCAGTCGAACAAAGGACCGAATGGGAGAATTAAACCTGGTTTGTCGAGCGCTCAATCCTCGCTCTTCCGGGTCAGTGCCAACAAACAAAATAATGCTTATTATAATGGCCTATCAACCTCTGTACAATATGTAAATGAGATACAAGCCTTTGAGACCTAACAGTTCCAAACGAAAGTGTAGTTTGAAATAAAACGGCCAAAGCGAACAAGTTAACGACGTCATACCATGAGAATACATTGACGTCATACACATTGTGCTTCATGGACTAATATTTCAGATAATTTTGACATTGAAAAGTGCAACACAGCTGACTGCATGCTATTGCTAATCGATACAGGATTATGGAGACATTTCCAAATGTTCAGTGGCTAGTCTTTTTTTCTATAACAGAATTAAAACCGTCAATGGGTCGGTTTTCAATACACAGATGAAAATTCAGACTATTGCAATTGCGTTTTGGTCAGTAAACAAATAAAAAAAATGACGTCAAATCGATTGAACAGCAGTCTGGACAAAATGTGCATCGCAAGAAAACCTAGTAATTTATGTACATCTTTACACGGCGCATCTTAATAAAACTCAGACATACTTTATTTTATACATATATCAACAATACCATCTACATAATATATCGCGTGACTTGACTGTATACATGTGCAATATGTATGCATGTCCATGTATGTGTAACTTCGTGTTTAGGGTAGATTATTGGCTGGACAGTCCGTATGGTGGGGGTACATTGGTTAAATGGACATTGTCTATCTTGTTAGATAATATCTGAGGTAGTCCAAACAATAGGTAGGTCCTTTTAGTTGGAATTCTTGGTCTGTATTGCCTGTTAATTTGCAATTACAAACAGTGAACTTTCTTACTTTTACATAGATATAAGCTTAAATATTTACAGAGATATGTTATTTAAACAAGAAAATGAACATGTTTTTATGGTGGTTAACCTGGAAATCACAAGAAAGGCAAGAAAGTCAACATACACCCCAAAGAGCGCAAACATAAAAACCAAGTAATCCAAATGAATGGACCTCCTTGCATGCAGGGATTATTCTGAGGATACAATCCACTAATGTCTCTCACTATGGATGTATTCAATGTTTATGTTATTTCTGGCACATATAGGAACTTGTCAATGATCAACGCTGTATCCACACCACGTCAAATGTGAATGTCATATGCATAAACCCCAGCGAAAACAATTTCTCTGTCACATGCATAACTTTCTTCCAACATTTGCAAACATTTCATTGACAATCTTGATGGTAATTGTGTATATTTTCTGTTTAAAACATTATACTTTAGTCTAATCTTTGAAGATTTTCAACAGTATCTCAAATTTTGGAGCAATAAAACTCGATATTCACCAGTCGGATGCCACCTTTAACACAGCAGCGAATATGGTTTGAAGCGCTTCTATGTCTACCTCTGTACTGGTTGTACCATTGTGACATAATACCACAATAAATACGTTTCTTTTTTAGTTTTCGGGAGTTAATTAATTCTGATAAAATTTCGTCTTAATAATATGTATGTATTGAAGGTTGTGTTGCTTTGACCGGCTAGACGCTAGCAAGAACATTTTGAGCGAGTATAGGCCTACGTGCAAAGATGAATTATCAAATATAATATAATTTGAATACATTTAATATATATATATATATATTACTGTAATTAACGCATACTTAAATCAGCCCATGTCGGGTATATTATGCCTCATTAATGATCATGACCATTAATAATAGGCACCTACGAGGGCTACAATTTAAATACAGAAAATCCTCTACATACATATTTCTGTCCCTTAACAACAGCTACAAATAAGCATAAACCGTTGTTAGCTGATTGCAGAAATGTCCATTTAGAACCATGCTATTGTAAACATGACCGAAAATGGACGCATGTTTCATGGATATCATGCTGCATTTTGTCATTTAGTGACGTCATAGAGTTTACTATTAATTTTCGTAACAAGTAAGACAATACGTAAAGATGGGCGTTCACGTTACATCGATATAATATTTGAAACTGTCACACGCGTAAATAAACAAACAATTCAACGTATCAACATAAGCAGATCATTGATGTGCCATATTACACGGCTGGTTTCATGATGCCGATATACATGTACGGCTCACACAAAGCACAAACCGTCGAAATTCTTAAAATGACCACAGTTTACATCTCTTTTGAGGGGATGATATTTCACCTTCTGAGTTAGTACTGATAGCAATATAGTATATCATAGAAATGTTCTTGACTTGGCCGACTCGTATCTCTTTTATCGACAGTGCACGTCTGATAGATCAATATTCACACGCTGCACATTGTCTATATGTCATGCTTTAACCTTGACAACAACAGTTTGTTATGAGAATTGCCAATAAATAAGAAGCTAATACTCAAGGAAAATTGATTTCACTTGTTTATTGGACTGTGGGGATACTGCATATTGGAAATTTATATTAGTTTCAAATAATGTTCAAAATGCGTTTGTAATATCTTCCCGAAACATCACTAACTGTTAACTGAAGATAACTTGTTAATTATTATCGCCTCGATGTATGCATTAATGTGATATAAGTTGTTACAAAAGTAGCCTACATTTAATGTAGGGTAAAGTTGTGTTTTAAAACTATTCATATTTCCACCATTCCTTGTTTTTCTTTGTTAAACTGTAGAATATTATTAACTGTAGAATATGCCAATTGAGACGAAATCCCCTCCAACGGTCACCAGCCACCGTTGCTTAACCGGGCAACTTTGGAAGACACTTAAACCACGTCGCTAAAGAGGTAACCCGTCAGCGAGGCTGGTTATAAGCGCTTTTATTTCTACCACTATGGCCGTTACAATATGATTGTTCTTTCGTGCGTGACGTGACCAAAGTTAGAAGAATTTGTTCAATAAAATGTTGGTGATAATGTTGTCCTTAGTGTTCCGTTAAAACACCACTTTGTTTGTTTATTAAGCATAAGAGTCGACGATATTTTTGGAACATATTCCAAAAACAAACTCAGCGTTTCGATGGGCCCGTTTCGTCATTTTTAACCACCTAATACTTTACAGAATAAAATGTACACTGTACAATGTGAATGTACACAATTAGTGAACTAAATAAACAAATAACTGTCTTCGCTGACAATGCTTTTTTCTAAGTATTTTTATAACTTAAAATTAAGATGCACTCATTCGTGTTAGATGTTAATAACAGCCTCCTGTCGATACAAACAAGTGATCGCATCCGAGCAGATACCCCCAGAGACTTACAACCAAGACTACTTTCAACCGCATCATTCCTGTTTCACTACGTGTGCCAGTGTTCCCAAGAGAACATGACGGGCAGAATTGCTCTAATTGTCTAATTTAATGTTCATACATGTTGCCGATAGTCCGTGTGTTGTAATTACATAGTGTGTTGATAATGTTCTGGTCGCTTTGATGGTATTGCAGATCTGGCAAAAGCTCCCTAGGAGCATACATGGGAAATAGTCCGAGCGAAGTTTATTTAAGCTTTGCATACTAGTTAGGTCTCGCATTTCACATTCGAGAGTCGTATAAAGATGAAAACAAAATATTCAACCAATGTATTTCTTCAGTACAGACGTTTGCAACTTATTCACATCGCAACAAATATGACTGGGGGATCAATCAATCAATATAAGCATGCGGACAAAGTCTCACATACATGTATCTATATCACGCCATATGTGTCCTTTCATACACATTTAAGCGAGACGGATGTGACTGGGAACCATCAGGGGGAAAAAAGAGCGCGGGAAGACATATCGGATCAATTGATTTATACGTCTTTTTATTGCTCGCTACGTCTTGTTGCTGCTACGTCTACTGAGAACCACTATTACTATGTCCGGTTCGAATGCGCTAGTGGCTATAATGGGCTGTCATCTTATCTTAGTTGTTATACAGTAGAATAGGTATTGGTCTCAGACCGAAAAAAATGTCATTGCGCATTCTGGGATCACAACAAAAAATGTAAATATAAAATAATTTTAACCTTGGCAACTAACTCTTAACAAACATTTCAGTCATGGTGCTTTTGTCATTAAATACTTTAAAATACATGTACCGGGCGTGTGTGCCTAACTCATAATGCTATTTATTTTGCCCTTAATTGAATAACTGTTATTAAGACACATTAAAACAGACAATATGTATACAAAAAAAAAGACACATTCAATTTTCATTCAGCAAAACAAATTTAAACGAATATTTGAGATTGTGCTACTCATTAAGCTTTTTACAGAAAAAAATAGCAAAAGTATTAAATGTACAGAGGTACGCCATTTAATGAGACTTCCTTATCTTGAGTTGAACGATTTTTTATAATGCACGTCTTGCTTGCTTTTAACATTTTCCACAGTGCGGCATTGAAGAAATATCATAAGATACTACAAGTTGGTGGCAATTGCAGGAAACCTGGAAATCGCATTTGCTTTGCTGTATTTACGTAAATGTATCGTCTGGAGTCAATTAGTGACGTTACCTCAGGTTACAATATGCGTGTATTGACCAATTAATGTCGGATACTGGTGAACTGAGATGTTGTCAGGACATACTTCTGTAATTTACACATTTCACGAGAATGTTGGTATTAACAGAAAACGTGAGGAAATCCCTGGCCTCTTTCCATCTCTGAGGTGTTAAAGGAAAATAATTACTCTCTGTAAACGTCCGCCTCTCACGTTTCTGAACATCTTTAATTGTATTCTTTTTACAAACTTCCGTTCCAGTTTTGTTATCTTCATGTCAACAATCATGGGCTTTACGAAATATTTATTTTTTAACTAAATGATATGATAGCCATGACAGTTTCTAACCTTGAACCCTGTCTCCTATAAGAGGACCATCCATCACATAGTCTCAGTCCGAATGTATTTGATACAGTCGCTGCCAATACTCGCCACTGTCTTTGAAAGATGAGGAACCACTTCTGTCTTAGATGGCGGGATAAGTATTAGAATAAAACAAATGTCAACAAATTGCGCCCTCTTGGATAGGTAACAGAGTAACGTATATACGGAAATACGTTAAATACGTCATGCGCCATGCCCGTGGTCATAATTATACTATTGTTGGATTGTTCTGTTCGATTTTAAAATAATCAAGCTATACAGGAACAGATTTTCAATTCATTGTTCTAAAGCATAATGGTCTAGACTTGTTACTGTAACGGCCGCATTTGAAGAAATATAAGCACTTTAAACCGGCCTCGCTTCTGGGTTAACTCTGTAATTACGTGGCTTAAGCGGCTTCCAAAATTGCGCGGTTAATCAAAAGTTTCTGTGGCTGGTGTAAGGATGGGTGACCGTTGAAGAGCCCCGACCTGCGTTACATAACATATGATTAGGTCATTAAACAATCTAATAATAATATGATGACATAATATAATAATAATAATAAATAATATAAAAATATAAACCACATAATGTGAAGTGCATAAATATATGTATGTAAATGTTGAATGGTGGAGTCATAAAATACATTTGAACATTCGGGATCATGCAGTCACATTATTAGTATTGGTTCAACACTGTTTAGCATTGAAAAGAAATTAATATTTACAAACATCTACACTCGACTATGATCGCCAATACTCAACATCTATCGTTTTCATTGTAAATTAGAAAAAAAAAACTTCTGCATTATTGCTCAATTTATAAAAGAAAAGTGTACAGTTATAGATAATTACCTAAATGTGCTAACTGAACAGACTGTATTAAAAAAAAACATGTTATCAAATTAATAATTTCTATTACTCTCCAGAAATGTGGTGTTAGTATACGTATGTGTATTTATACCACGTGACTTAATATCTTGTATACGATATTAAAGATTGTAATAAGATGATGTATGTTTTGTTCAAGTCAATAAAATGTGTTTTGTTCTCTTCATTCTTCTGACGTCATGCGCGCGTGACGGGACAGTCTCTCATTAGTAGAAATGCACCCCGGGGACACATACCGTTAGGTATCTTAGCCAAGTCAATGGTAGAATTACTCCTCTTACGGCAGTTTTGTGCATACGTAAACATTAGAGCCAGTCATAACGTTTACAGCCTTTCTGGTAATGTGCCAGCTTTAAACCGCCTTAAAAAATGATACTTATTATCAGCTTTTTCTCGATGTACAGGACAAAAACATGCACATGTATGGACGTAAAACTTGTGAAGATTTTGTTTGGCTCGGAATAGAAACTTTATGCAAACTTATATATAAGCGAGCTCAACATCCCAAAAAGAATGGATATTAGTTCAACCGGAACTACTAGAGTAATTCAAATAAATGTAACGGACAATGTAATGCGCATTTTTTTCTTACCATACACTAACAGTGACATATGTTTTTTGTTTCAGCTAATTTTTTATAATAAGCAGAAGCAATAAATATAATTCGTTGTATTGGAAAGTTTGGATTTTTTTTTACTCAAAGATGAAAATCGAAGAATCCTGATGTTACTACTGCACGGTTTAGGGATTCTTTTTCTGAAGAAAGCAGAATAGAACGCCCTTGCCATTCCAACTTAAAGGGACATGCATCAAGCCTCGTATGAAAATTGGAAATTTAATTTACCTTAGCTTGTTTTCAGTTCCAAGTCGGAACTTGAACCAAACGAGCACGTCTGCAACACATAGTAATACATTAAACTGTAAAAGTTTAAATGAATATACTATTATTTCAACGTAGCATATTGATTGAAATAATTGACAACTTAAAACCGTATTTTAAAAAGTCCGCATGCACAATGTGCCAAATGTAGGCCATTGAGTGTATTAGGATGGGGTGATTGACTTCATTGTATTTTATGATTGATAATTGATTGGGCTGAATAGGTATAGCGTGTATTTCATCAAACTGGGCTATCAGATACACACCATTGTGACTTGTGTATATGTTGGAGTGGGCACACATTAGGACCGTTGTCTTTACTGTGTCTGAATTCTTAGGAATCATGGACTGGTAAGAATATTTTAATTTTATTTGATTTTTTGCTTCGTTGCTTCGGTCAGTCGTGCCTTAGTTGGCTAAGTAAGAAAGGGCTGACGGGATCAACATGCAGAATTTACCACCATGATTGCACTTGTTTAGAATGGGTTTAATATAAAGAAAATTTCAGGGAAATGTCCATTGCTTAACCTGCTCTCATCGCTTTTTGCCAGTTTATTCCTGAATGTATCGATATTCACACGCTGCACATTGCCTATTTATCATGGTTTGACATTGCCAATAAAAACTTTTTTTCTAGCATTTCCAGTGCAATATACGTACTTATTCTCAAGGAATACCTACGAATATGTGCGGACATTTTGTGACAATTTGTTCGTGCCAGTTATATTGTTACCGAATTATACCAATAACACTCTTGTGGTAACTCCTTCAAACATTACTGTATAGCTTATTGTACAAAATATCTGCTAACTAATTCAAACACATTCCTGTACGTTGAATAAATTTGGATAATGTTATAAGTAAAATGCATACATTCATTCAATGCGGTATACATGTACATTGTGTTTATTTATTTTATATGAAGGACTTTCTTGCTGTCAAGCGGTAAAAATTGCATAACTGAAAAAACCCATCTTGGTTAGTCGAGCTCTCTGTCTAAGCACTTAATAACACTTAATTATGATAAAACAAACAAGCCAAATGAAAACATTATTGAAATGACTTATGATTATGAATGTAAAGTATGTTTTATTGAGTATACACTTTGGAAATACACCTGGCACGGAAACCAGAAAAGAAAACCTCTGAATTATTTGGTGTACTATTTCATTACCCTTTTACAGTCAACTATTTGCATTTGCGTTGCCTTAAATAGCCTGCATGAAAACAGTGACTTAAATATTTTATTTTGGGACGGTCACCGTTGGCAGTTTGTCTCTTTTCTGTCTAAGCAAAGATATGTGAGGCAACATAACATGCCTCCATTGCCTTTAACGTTAGATTGCACAGTATATATATCGTTGGGACTGTGTTTATATTAAATACCATACCAATCATAGATAAGTCGTCGTCTAAATCGTAGTAGGCCTCAACATTAAACTTAACCATGGTAGGAACAAAAATCAACTACACTCATTCGTGTTACTTATCGGCAACTTCGCCATGATGACATGTCCAATGGTTTTGTTTATCCTCGCCTTTCACCTTATGGCATATGACGAGCATGCGCATTGATACACAACATATACCACAAGAGACTCACAACCTAGACTGCTTTCAACCGCATCATTCCTGTTTTACTATTTGTGTCACTGCTTCCAGGAGAGCCTGACCGGCATAATTGCTCTAATTATCTAATCTAATGTTGATACATGTTGCCTTTGGTCCGTATGTCTGTTTTTGACATGGTCTGTGTATGTTTTAACCGCTTTGATGTTAATGATGGTATAACAGATATGGCAGATACTGTTAAAACACGAATTGGAGAGAGTCCGGGGGTAATTCATCTCATTTCTCGTCTCATACATTTATTGCATCAAACATACATTTTTATAGAAAGCGCATGTAATAATAAAAACAACGAAGCGATTACAAAGATTAACAAAAGCTTTCTGGATAATATAAAATATTAAACAGAATGTTATAAGGAACATAATCATATGGACAAATGTACCTTCTAAAGTACTTCTATTAAAGTTTGCATAGTATATGTACTTTGATGGGTAAATTATTTATGTTGTGGACATCTTAATCATCTTAAACATGAAATGAATGAACTTTGGATGAGTTGATTGAAAATATCGCTTTAAATATTTCTTTCGCAAATAAGAAAACTTTGAACATGTAAGTTAAAAATTAAATTCGTTCTGTATTAATCCCGAATCATAATTATTGAACGCGTTAAACTTCATGTCATAGGAACACTGTTTTTACAGAGGTTGGTCGCGTCAAGATAACGCCAATTCATCATTGTGACTAACTATTACAGAAGAGAGTTTGTTATAACTACCTGTTTTGTAATAAAGTTGCAGTTTGTGATAAATTATCAGAAATCCACTCGATATGAAACGCAAGGGTTCAACAGAATGTAATGTTATTGGACATATATAATAAGCTTCGTACACACCAGAACAGGGTCAGACATGACTATTTTTAGAAACAAAAAGCAAATTGGACAACACAATCCTGAGTACACGTACATTAATTTTACAACCCTTTTATAAAAAAAGTTTCAGTTTGTTATAAATCAACAGAAATGAAGGACAATCGTTAAGAAATTCTGGCGTTTAACAGAATATAACCTGATTTGATATAATTGGCCTATTAAAACACCTTAACATGGCCAAAATTACTTTTTCAGAACAATTTCTGAAGGAAAATCCGCTTTGTAATAAAATTCATTACAAAGTGGATTGGGCCACACAATCCTGATTACATTTGACTTAACAACTCTTTTTGTAATAAAGTTGCAGTTTGTTTTAAAACAATAGATGTGAAGTCCAACAGTTATGGAATGCAAGGGTTCAACAGAATGTAAAATGACTGGATGTCATATGCCTCTTTTACCAACATTATGTGTAGAGCAACTGACTGATATAATAAGCACTGGTCATTAAGCCTGTTGCATTCCAGGTAAAAATATTAATGTGTGAAATTGTTACCATAAAAGTGTTTAAGACAGCTATTATTATGACAAATGTTACTTTGAACATCTTGCCGAGGCTTGTGTATTAGTTTCAACCAGTTACTGGATAATACCGCTACTACAAACCGTATTACTGAAGCCAGCACTCCTTTTCACCACGACGCTCTTCTGCGTCTAGAGATTAAAGCAGCCGTTCGATGTTCCACCGGTCTGGCACTTTGTTTATGGTCCAGCTGGTGGTTGTGCTTCGACCTGGCACGTCCGCTTGCTGCTTTCACCAATCAAAACAATCGACACTTCGTTGATAATCTTCCTTTCCATTTGTTCAATTTTAAGAGTCAGTTTCTCGCGCATTGCTTTAATAAGACAGTTGGTTTGCTACTTTTCAGATGCGTATTCTGATTTGAACACCTAAACACCCTAAAATCATTGTGTATGAGTGTACTTCTAGTGCATTTATTATCAGGCACTCTGTCCAAAAACAACTTTTGAGCATCAATTTTCACTGTATATCTTCCAGACACGCTTCTTTCCTTACAACGTTGCAGTGTCTCCTTTTATTAATTAGATAATGTTTAGAGTGTCCTCAAGCGCTAGGTTTTCTTGTTTAAGAGCAAATAATTAGCTCGAAATTGGACCATGAATTGTACAAGATATTCGATTTCGGTTCTTCTGGGATCCGGGTCGATTACCAACACTGCTTGGTTATCGTTTTACGCGACATTAGCCTAATTAAGGACAGCCTTGAAGTTGTCAAAAGACGATTAATTTACAGGCACAAGTACATACACTTCGTGTGCTAATTTGTTAAAGAGTGTCTCTTCAGATATATTCGATTTGCGCTTTTTCAACTTTCGTTCGAATGCCCGTCTGTGAAAAAAAATGAGAAAAATAAAAACGATTTCTATTATTATTTATAGACGTAGCATTGTAGTCGGTCGCCAGAGGACACATTATTATCAAGATATCAAATTAATCGAACAGAGTGGTAGTGGAGCGCGACACCTATATATGGAATACTCACTGAAATTTGCATATTGGGAAAGTCTGTTTTGCGGACTTTCATAACACTGATAAAATAGGGACATTATTCCGTAAATGGCGTTCCTTTTAGCTACATATTCATTCTTAGGTAAGTAGCTAGGAATGCTTCTCCGTACCTCCTTTGATGTTCGGACTGCATGTTAACAGAGTGAGATTACGTACTAACAAGGAAAGAGTTCATTGCCAAAATAGCGTGTGATATGTATGCTTGAAGTATTCTTGGGAAAGAGGTTAATGTTGTGGAATTGGGATCGTTGGGTTTAAATTTAAACCATAAACCCGTAAACAGATCTTATTCGATTTGGATGATCATTAATTAACATCCAGCACACAAAGAAAGCATTTAGAGCATGCTTGAAGTATTCTTGTTCTAATCGAGAAAAGTTGGAAAAAATTGCAGCACGGCCAAGTTATGATAGACCCATATAACCATAATATAGATGGAAAGAGCTATTTATTGTCTATCAGCAAGACCCAGAAATAAGTCAACTTTTGCAATTTGTTACAATGTTCGTAGAATGCATATCTCGCCAAATTGCCAGTCGGTAACCCCCAAATCTCAATGAAATAAGTACTTCCGGTAAAAGTGGATCTACTATTATTGTGCACATGTGTCCAAGATTTTCGCTTTCTTTTAATTCTGTATAGTTTCAGCTTCCTTTCGACAAACACAAAAAGATTATCTTCAAAATAGGAAATTTGATGCAAAAACATAGCAACATGCTGTTATCAAAGAGATAAAGTTGATGTCACAGGTTCTAATTCCTGTCGGTATTTAGTGTAACCATCCCTTCATAAACCCGAAAAAATACGGCTCCTAATTCGGTAAATGACGTTCTTTTTTATTTTATTTTTATGTATGTTTATATTTACGTATTTTTGTGTGCCTGTAACTTTCACACAAACATAAAACGAACGATTGTGGTATATTTCTTTTCATCTAAAAAATTTCCAAACCTTGAACGTAATTGAACATGGATTCTCGGTACGCCCTTGAATAGTCTTACTTATTTAAATATCTAGGAATGCTTCTCGATACGTCCTTGGATGTAACGACTGCATGTCAACAAAGTGAGATTATTTATCAGCAACGGAACAGTCCATAGCCAAAAGCTGCTTGTAATATCATAAATATGCTTGAAGTGTTCTTGGGGAAAGAGGTTAAGGTTATGGAATTGGAATCGGAGGGTTCAAAATGTTAATCATAGACCCGTAAAGTTTATTCTGATCTTATTCGATTTGGATGATCATTAGTAATCGTCCAACACACAAAAAAGTATTGTAGCATGCTTGAAGTTTCTTGATCAACAGGTGAAAGTTATCGACTCGTGATCGCGGGGTTCTGGGCTAACACGAGATGACATTAATCAGACTATAACTTCAATCATAGTTCTTCAGTAAATTGAATTTTGAAATTTGGATTTGTTTATGCCTGTATTGACGTTTTTATTGTTGGTATTGGGTTGTTTTTTGGTGTTTTTTTTGCGAATTATCTTCCCGAATTCCACAATATAAATCTGATACACGATTAACTTTAAGCTTTATTTTATTTTATTTGCGCAAGTAACAGCTATCATTTAACATATGTAAAACTGTCTATAGTTTATTATTGCGCAACAGAGAAGTTTCGATTTAGTAGCTCCACATCTGTGACTTTTGACTTTTCCACCTGACTGTTTTCGCAACGTTTATTCCACATATTCATATACTCAATTAAAAAACCTGTAAAACCTTATTTCCCAGTTTTTATTTACAATTCCAATTATTATTATAACGACAGTCACAATACAATGTAATAAAACAAGGCGCTTATCATTTTATATTATCGTAAACATGCATATGTAGCCGTATCATCCGGTTAACCCGATACTATCCGAATAGAAGGTACTGGTATCCGGATATAAAAAAAAAACCGTTATTCGTTGAAATTCAGGTATACATTACACATACTTTTCCGTGATTTAGAGTTAATGAAAACTATCCAATAAAAGCAATTACTATTCAAATATGTCTTCTTGCATGTTCCCATATTGCTTTAACCGTTGTACCGGTTGAAGTGTTGGCGTTTGATGCTTCTCCTCAATGACTTTTCTTATTGAGGCCTGTAATCCTTCATTGTCGCAGCGCAAGAGCGCGGCGTCTATATGTATTCTTCCTGGAAACGTTTTATGGATGGCATCATGTTGTTCTTCAAACAAGTGAAGTTGAATGCGTTCCTGCATTAAATTTCCGTTATTATTCATTGGGGATATCGGAATTAAATAAGAATGAACTACATGTCACTTGAAATTGTTAATGCTCAATATGTGTAAGTAAGATTTGTTAATTTAAGTTTGCAATTGTTACGACGATGTAATACGAACAAGTTAAATGTTATGCTCTTTTCTGTTATCTGCATATTCTTTTAAAACATACTATTATATATTTGACGGCATTGTAAATCATTGAATAACAACATGGTTGCTAATATTTGCACATAAAATCAAATGACTAACATTCATTTAATCATAAAGTTGGTATAATGTCCAAAGAGATTAACATCAATTTTACACACAAACTGCGGAATCGCCAATAGTAAATGCATAATAACTGCATTGTCACTGGCCGTTATGGCCATTTGGTGCACGCCCGCCGATCACAAATCACATTTTATGTAGCATTTTACAGTAGTAAATTTACTTATATCACTAAGGAACGTATGGTCTCATTGTGAACAGTTGAAATTGCTTTTCAATAAAAAAGATGTAATAAAATCACAAACTCTCAGAGCTTGGAAAAAAAGTCTTAAAAGTCGATTTTGGTCGACATGAATGGGTCACCTTAGTCCGGATGGAGGTCTGGACCGGTAAATAAATAAGCTAATCGAAAGCAAGCAATGGCTTTCGTTTTGATAAATTGTAACAAACGACAACTTTATTACAAAACGTGTTGTAACGGCAGATGTAATCAGAATTGTGTCGTCGCAACTTGCATCAAAATAAATTTACTACAAAGCGGGCTTTCCTTCAGGAATAGTTCAGAAAGTTTTTGACCCTGTTCTGGTGTTCAATAAGGATATAATATTAAATCACATTACATTCAGTTGAACCCTTGTATTTCATACCGATAGGTCTTCATTTCTGCAAATTCTAATCAAACTGCAAATTGATTACAAAACTGTAAATGTAACAAGGAATGCCCCGTCCTAACCCGCTTTGCTATAAATTTTTTACAAAGCAGATTTTTTAGAAAGCGGGCTGTAACATAGGTCATTTGAAATGCATCTATTCGATTAATCAATTGATCGCTTGTAGCACACATTCACAGATAAAAGACACATCATGTTTTCTGGTTTCACGTGATTTGTGTCGAGACTTACCATTTTCCGCGAAACCGTTGTGACCTTGGGGAACAATTAGGAAAGTGTAGCGCGTCTGATTCGATTTGGTCAATTTATCCCGATTTGGTCAATTTATCCATACATCTCCGAACTGCTCCCTACATCCTGCAGCTGTGACGTCTTGATTTAAAGACAACAATACAAAATAAGTGCCCTGAAGTCATTTGTTGTTAGTCTAGCTTAAGTATGTTTGGAGCCATTAGGCGCACTCACACTATCGTTAATGTTGTCGCACCTTAGGATTGTAATTGCGCTATGCAAAGAACATACTTTGTGTAAAAACATGTGTTTGGTTCAAATAGAAAATAGATACTAAAGGCGTATCGTCTTTATCTATGTAAAATAACTTGACTGAACATGAATCACATGTCTGTGTTTTCAACGCGTAGAACAATATACTTTTTTTTTAGAAATATAGTAATGCATGTATCGATAAACAATAACATACGCTTCGTGTTGAAATTAGATGACGACATTTAAGGCCAACAAGAAGCTAAACTTTTGTCCATGTAAAAATAAGTAACTTGATTTATTTTGTAATAAATGCTTTTGCAGCTTTTTGGTGGTACGGATTCCGTAAATCAACACATACATCCAATTTTCTGGGCAATTTACTAAGAAATTTCTCTTCATAAACATGTATCGACTGCCAGCATACTATGCAGTAAATAGTCTGCGTCACGTTCAGTTTCGCAATGCGTGTAGCGTCCTTTCAGTGCCCCATCCTGGTACATTGTCAGGACATTCTGTAATACCGTACAAACTATTATTGCAGACGTACATAATTCTTTCAGCGGGCATTCAAAAGGATGCTCCCACCCAGGCTGATGTAAAAAGAGAAGTTCAACCCTCTTCTTCTTTGTCTCTGTCAGTATCTAAGAGATTGTACAGCTGGTGCTTGGTCTCTGTCAGTATGTTAGCCATCGTTCCGCTGGTGCCTAATCGCTGTCAGTGTCTAATACTTTCTGCAAATGTTGATGGTCTCTTTCAGTGTCTTGGCCCTTGTGTCAATAGTGCTTGACCGCTGTCAGTGTTTAAAACATTGTACCGCTGGCACTTGCTCGCTGTCAGAGTTTAAAACATTGTGCCGCTGGCACTTGGTCGTTGTTAGAGTTTAAAACATTGTTCCGCTGACACTTGGTCGCTGTCAGTGTTTAAAACATTGTGCCGCTAGTGCTTGGTCGCGGTCAGTGTTTAAAACATTGTTCCGCTGGCACTTGCTCGCTGTCAGTGTTTAAAACATTGTGCCGCTGGCACTTGGTCGCTGTCAATGTTTAAAACATTGTGCCGCTAGTGCTTGGTCGCGGTCAGTGTTTAAAAGATTGTTCCGCTGGCACTTGGTCGTTGTCAATGTTTAAAACATTGTTCCGCTGGCACTTGGTCGCTGTCAATGTTTAAAACATTGTGCCGCTAGAACTTGGTCGCTGTCAGTGTTTAAAACATTGTGCCGCTGGCACTTGGCCGCTGTCAATATTTAAAACATTGTACCGCTGGCACTTGCTCGCTGTCAGTGTATAAAACATTGTGCCGCTGGCACTTGGTCGCTGTCAATGTTTAAAACATTGTTCCGCTGGCACTTTGTCGCTTTCAGAGTTTAAAACATTGTGCCGCTGGCACTTGGTCGCTGTCAGTGTTTAAAACATTGTGCCGCTAGTGCTTGGTCGCTGTCACTGTCTTAGAAGGTGTACCGCTAGTGCTTTGTCGCTGTCACTGTCTAACACAGTGTGCCGCTGGTGCATGGTCGCTGTCACTGTCAAACACAGTGTGCCGCTAGAGCTTCGTCGCTGTCACTGTCTAAGACAGTGTGCAGCTCCATAATACATGTGCTTCTCGAGTGTAATGTGTAGACAACGCAGCATGTATATTACACAAATCAGTATATATAGGAGTGCGTAATTCCATGAATCATTCATACGCCCTAAAGTGTTAATTAATTCGAAAGTAAGTATTGTCACGCGCAGTCTTTATTGTCCCGGCTCATGTGCTGCAATGTGCGAAAGCTGCATGTTCCTCGTGGGTTTATTCAGTCTGTTTGGTGTAAGCAGCAACGTACAGACATGTATGATTTCTTCGAAGGGAAGAAGGTATTGTTTATATTGCCTTATATTTCGGAAGCAATAGTGTAGTTCTGCCAATAAAGACTTGTATTGGGCCAAAAATATAAAGTAGCAGAAATAGATAAGCCGAAGACGATGCGTTGTGATCCACGTTCTTTCGAGTGTGCATAAAGAAACAGAATGCCTGGGATCCAATACCCCATTTTGCCAGACATATCTTTCTTGTGATGGCAAAGAACATTAAGGCTATCACTTATACAGATAGTATGACGTCGGCCTTTGAATCATAACCCCTATTTCAGGTTCGTGCGTACGTATTTCCCATGATTAAGCGTAGGAGACTTGAATCAGCGGGGTATTATACAAAATCACATTATTCATTTCTTTTTCACTAATTATTATATTAAAAAGATCAGCGTTTGTGTTGTGCATTTGCAAAGGAAATTGAGTGTATAACACTTAGGCACGTTGTCCTAATGTGCTATTTTAAGAATCTTACTGAAAATATGTAAATCGCTTCTAGTTACAAAATCCACCATTTCTTTCATAGGAAGTTACTCGATAAAATGAATATAAATGGCGCTTTCAAGTCGCATAAGAATCGACTCGCTGTCAGGATCAATTTTTATCAGAGATCAATGGAGGAAATGCCTTCATGTAAGCTGTTGGATAGAATTGTGTTGTCTTCACCAATGTGACGGATGTAATGAGGACATTGCCTTGTTACTGAGCATATTTAAGAAGAAACAATCTTCACAAATGGTATCAAACCTATACTATGTACGACAAAGGTTTACCATTGTACTCTGTGCACATCGATTCTATACAAAACATAGACGTTTTCGTCTCATATTTTATTAGATTATCTTTCAATAAATACCTTGTGCAAGTAGACCTAACATGTCCTGCACGTTGTATCAAATTTATCATACGTATTCAATGATGCTCACATAACTTGATTTACCTTGATTCTTCGCAAAACATGAACATCGTCATCCAATATTCGTGTGAAGGTTTCTTTTAATAATTGTCTCCTGCTTGTCGTGTTTTTTTTCCCTCTAATTCACCATACTTATTCAATGATGTTTATAAAACCAAGCACGTTGGGTGCGTTTCATCATAAATCTTAAGATCGTTTTTATCTCTTAAGATTGATTTTCCTTCTTAAGAGCGTTTCAATAATTTTTCGGAAATTGCTCTAAGAACAAAATCGCTCTTAAATCTTTTGATCGATTTGCTACCAATCGCACTTAACGACAGTTTGTTGAAACACACTTAGGAGTGATCGTAAGACCGAAATTTAAGAACGTTTTTCAATCGAGCATAAGATATAGGATGCAATGCACCCATTCTACTCTTTGCACACCCGAATCCCGTGGATAATTCTCTTCGATGGGGAAATCATCGAAAGACCATTCCCAGACAATCATTTAGTTCATGAACATTCATTTGGTTCATCGACATTCATTTGGCACGCACTGTTATTTTTACCCTCGCAATCTGACAGTGGGTCAGTTCTGACTGGCATATAGGTAAGGTGGGCAGGGCGATGCACTTGGAAGAATGCTGTGCGCCTAACTCACCTGTTGCAGGAGCAACCATAAGCCACAGAGAGTGTAGCTTCCAAGCGACTGTATCAAACAGTCATTTTATCGGCATATTCGATTGCTTTGCTTTCTGTAAATGTAACGTTTGTTATCCGAATGTACCATTGTTTTACAAAATGAAGTTACCCGATGATGTCATCATCTGTCGTAGGAATATTGACTTCTGATTTCATTGAGTTATTTCACAACGATCGGACATACTTTTCTTATTACTGACAGAATCAACCGATATCCTAAAAGAAAGTTGATAATTGGACCAAACAAAAAAACGTACAGAGACGGGTTCTTCTAAAAGCAAATTACATTCAAAAACTTACTACCTTATCTATGATGTAACCGGCCGCAATAGCTCAGGTGGTAGAGCGCCGGCTTGCGGATCGGGAGGTCGTGTGTTCAAACCCCGACTGGGTCAGGCCAAAGGCTTTAAAGTTGGTAGTATTGGCTTCCCTCCTCACGCTCGGGGCTAAGGGGACAGCATTACGCCTGACTGTCAGTATAATGAACCGGCCGGATTCAGTCCCTGGTCACCTCATAAGTGCCCCTGTGCTATGATAGAAATGTCGCTGCACCGTATCGACAAAAATGCCGGCAAATCTCAATCTCTATCTGTTCTTTTTAATAATATATCGCATGCTCTTTATTTTCCCTCTCAAAAATAAACGTTTTTTAGTGACATTTGAAAGCAAAATTAGTAAAAACTAAAGCGCAACTATGATTTACTTATGACATGAATCAGTTTTGCAAAATAATTGTATTAAAATAATCATACATGTCAGTTAAATTTGTTTTACAGGATGTTTATAAACTAATTGTGGTGTTTTGCCCAATGTTCCTGGCATGATAATGCAAATAAACGCATCCACTGAAAAATTAAACAACGATTACTTGGCCGTTTAACAGAATACAATAAACAATACATTACTGTATTGTTAGCCATACATCGCCCTCAGTAGCTATGCGAGAAGATATCGAACATTCCGACGCAATGTTGCTGGGCCCAGCTCAGACTCCAACAATAACAGCTCGCTTCATTGGCGGGAATGTTCTCACAGTGTAACGATGGTAGAGAGGGCGCTAGATGTATGCCTGTTTAGTGGAGAGAGTCCTCTACTTCCAGTATAGTGCATTCGGATTCCAAGCTGCTGACGAATGGTTGTAACACTTATATCCATTCATATTCTTCACTGTGTCTGCCTTGTTGTCCGCTAGTGAAATAATTGGATTTATTTAAACACGTGGTTGTTCCGACAGGTATGTTACGATTACTTCTAAGGCTTATTAGATTAATAATATAATTAAATTGATATTTCATGAGATACAGAAACGTGATATTACCTGGTGTATATAGTGTTACTAAGAATACATTGTGACACTAGTACATAAAAACAAGTTATAAATAAACATAATCTTAATTTACGCATTGTTTGCTTAAAAAAGTTTCTTTGCTTAGAAATTCCTTTTACTTAATTCCTACTTGTCTCTGTTTTATTATCGATATTATTATTATTATTTATTGAAGTAAATGGTTTAATTGTAAGACTTGTTTGCAATACTTGAGTCGTTTACAGGTAAGGTATTAGTACCATTTGTTTAATGTTGTAATTTTGAATTACATGTAGTTCATATTGATTGTGAAATGTATTCTCATAAATTCAATGGATATATCGGTAAACTATATATTTATTACAGAACTAATTGGCACTTAATTGGTTCAAAGTTTGAAGAGTTACATAACTTCATGTTTTGTTATTGATTTGATCTATGGATCCTGTTTGAAGCTTTATCCCGTGGGATTTCAGTTACTAATTTGTGCTAGCAAATACCAGGGACAGAATTTATTTTCCCTTTCCCAACCTAATTTTGCTAAATTTGCTAGAAATCATACTTTTTTGTTGTGTTACCGAAATACCTCGCATCGACAAATTATGATAATTATAGTGACGTTGAGCTATATTGGTAGAGGAAAACAGACTAATGTCTGGATAGAACCACCGGCGTACCTCAGAAATCCATGCTTATGTTAGGTTAATGCTAACACCATTCATTGAAGTAAGCCTTGCTTGGAAAATAAAATCCTATAAAATTACGACATGAACAGAAATACCGTGTTTGAAGTCTGCAAAGATTTGTGGGGAGCTAATAAGAGATATTGTGTTATGTATTTTCACCCCTAACCTGCTTCTGTAGCTAACGCACGATACCAAAGTTAAGTAGCACTATAAGCAATTATGAACCAGGTGTTTTGTTACAGACTGGTCTCCAGGTAGATCAGATATGACAGCCTTGAGCAGGGAACATTTGATCTGTGCCTACAATATCTGCAGTGGCATGATCTGTCATGGTAGTTAGGGGTTAAATGCCTAAAGTCTGTAGAATTTGAAGTGTAAGTTTTTTTATTGATAAAATGTCATCAATTTACTGAGAAGTTCCAGAATCAACATCAATAAAATCTGCCGTACACTTACATGTTTTGACAATAGAATGTATAAATTGAATGTTGGCCATTGACTAGAACACAGTGACATATTTATACAATTTAAATGAATTGATCTTCTTCCGATTTAAAAAATATTCACAACATAATCGTTATTTATGTTATTTACTAACAGGTTTTTACCAAGTACTTATATTAATATGGTTCCAATAATTACAAGTAAAAACATATAATTAAAGAATGTTTTAGCGGAACAGCCAGTAGACCACCGGACCCTCCTGCAGAAGGTCACGAGTAGAAACCTTGTTTGATATATTCGATGTATTGAAACTGTACTACTTTTCCTTTTCTTGATTTCGCTCAGTTTATGTGGGAGTTTTTTTAATTTAATGAGTTTTAAAAATAGTTCCAGGCGTAATTAATGTTGTCGTAATATGTACCTTGTGAGAAATCTTGCGCTCAATCCTGTGCCGTCATTCACCAAAATTTAAATGGCATACATTCAGCTTTGAACTCAATATGTTTCTTCCAGTGTTATATTTTCCAGTGTTATTGAATAGAAATAGTGCTATATCGTGTTTTGTGTCCAATACAGTGCAAGCATCACTGCGTCTGTTATAATAAACACCAGCTTCGTATGTCTCAAGTTTTCTCTTCAGTGCACTTTACTTTCCGAAGAAAATTGATCTCATCTTAGCTGCTGGTTAGCTGTCGCCCCATTGAAGGTGGGGATAAATGCTTATAAATAGTTTTCATGTACCATAGCCGGAGCCTCAAACAATACTCCGGAGATCAATAAAGGTACAATATCAAATTATTTTTGTTAGATGGTTATACGGAGTATTCATCGAAACTTCGACAGTACTGCTGATCCTTTATTATATTTATGATAATTTAAAATGTTGTTTCCCGATCCTTTGCAGTTACGATGGTTTACTCATAAATTATCGTAACTGGCAAACGTAGTCTAGTCGTCTCCGTTGCCGCTGTCGATATTAAATAAACGTCATGGAAATATTTATATTTTTTCAACAACATGAAAGAGCAAGAAACTTCTACCAATCCTCTGTAAGTGAAACCATTAGAAGTTAGGCGAAACAATCACAGTACCTTTTATACAGTACAGAGGTAAAAACCGTTAAGATGTATGAATATATCGTCATTCTGTTATAAGCAGGATTACTTCATGAGTATTTTAAGCAATAATCAGAAAACAGGACTCAAATCAGGATGAAACCTGATTTGTAACCAAGGACTATGTCCAATAGTTCCATTGGGGGCTAACAGAGTATCACGAAGGCCATTTCCGGACATCGATTTGATAAAATGACTTACGACCACGCTTTACAGATAAAAAAAAAGCTAGTTCAAAGAACAAAGTCAAATGGACATATTGACTTTCAAAGAACAAAGTTAAAATGGACATACCGACTACACTGGAATATACTTTGTTATTGCTAACTGAAGCGGTTCATTTCACAAACAATATATAAAAATGTTGCCTACTAAACACTAGCACCAGTGGGAATGCGAGTCGTTTCCGACATGTATCTCTTGTGGCGTAAAGCAACCGATCATGCATATATGTGTATTGTTTCATTGTACTCATTTCAGTAGAATGTCACCAGCGTTGATCTGCTTCGATTACATGAACACGAGGTGTGAAATTAAGAGCTTTATTTTCAATAAATGCCACATATTTGTTTCGTTGGTACTAAACGCAATGTTTGCACACCAAAAGATAATTCATTTTGGAGATGGATGGGTAAATATGTTAAAAACTTTTGAAAGTTAAAAAAAAATCTTATAAATTCGTGACAAAAAGTATCATCAACAACATCGACAAACGCAAAGAAAACCATTATTTAAACATGTACTCTGTATAAAAGTTAATGATTCAATATGCGAACGGTAACATTCTATAACGGTCATAAGTATTAACTGAGCTTTAAATACATGTTAACGTCTGTTATGAAGACAGACAAATACGAGCCTCCTGTTCCGTTTTACTATGAACTACACATAGGATACTAGTTTGTGTGTAGTTTATTAAAGTGTGTCCCATCAGATCTGTCTTAGCAGAAATTATATTTTTAAATACATCATACAGACACAACATTTTGACTAAACATTTGTCATTATAGACACATTCAGCTGTTTTATTACAAGACAGCTATGTATCTCGAAGAAGCAATACCAAAAAGCGGAAGACAACATTATTCAAATAAACTATACTATGCAATATCAGTTAACACTTTCAACTTGAACATAATAATGTTATTGGACAAAAGTTTAAAAAATCCAGGTTCATTCCTGCGTTTAAACTTGCTATTATTTGGCATGCATTAAAAGTGATACATATATATTGTTATAACAAAATATGAACTTGAAATATGAGAAAGCAGCCATTTATGTTCTAAGTTGTTTGCCTAGACAAACCAACGGTTATATACATTGGTCGGACTAACTGAAGTTAACGAGTGTCTGATTTCATGAATCATTCATGCAGCCAAGATTGGCAGGCTCGTAATTAACTCGAAAGTTAATATTAACATGCAATCTTCAATGGGTCGTCTGACGGGTAGCCTGGGCAGAGGAGCTGCACGCGATTTATCTTTTTATTTAATCTCTTTGATGTTAACAGCAACGTGTAAATGCATCAAATATTATATTTAAGTTATTTTGCTATAACTGTTCCGGATTCAACCTTTTGTCTTTCTCTTCAACTGAAATTATAAAACAACAACTGTGCTACAGTTTATGCTTTGGGGAATTTGTGCCAACGGTCGTATTTTTTAAATAATCGGAGAACTTAATTTACATGTCTATCACTCACTTATATTTTCATGTAAAGATCAACGAGAACTAAGGTATTTATAAGGCCATTTTAAAATGCATTATTTATTTAGATTTATCCAAATGAGGGATTACTTTTTATACTTTTATCATTAGGAAAGTATTATTTTTATGTTATATAGTTTTATGCCATTTTGCTCAAATCGAATTATCAGCTGATATGTGTGTGTGTGTGTGTGTGTGTATATATATATATATATATATATATATATATATATATATATATATATATATATATATATATATATATATAAATGGAAAGAAAAACAAATACTTGGGTCTGTTGTTTTATCGCATATCATGGATTAAAATGTGTTCTTTTACCGTCTACATAAAGAAAGGTGTGATGTTATTAATACTATGGTTGAATATAAATTAAAAGGCCATTTAGTTCGAAATTCGACTTTTGTAGCTGTTTTGTCACTGTGTTTTTCCCACAACTGGATTGGATTTGATTGTAAACGTATCTGAAATATTTTGCTATTTCTTAAGATTGTATCTATATATTTACTATAAAGCGGTCAATTTACAGTTTAGCCTTCCTGACGGTGGTTGTCCCTCTCTCTTTGCTTGCTGTTTCCAGGTATTGCATCTATATATTTACTATAAAGCGGTCAATTTACAGTTTAGCCTCCCTGGCGGTGGTTGTCCCTCTCTCTTTGCTTGCTGTTTCCAGGTATTGTATCTATATATTTACTATAAAGCGGTCAATTTACAGTTAAGCCTCCCTGGCGGTGGTTGTCCCTCTCTCTTTGCTTGCTGTTTCCAGGTATTGTATCTATATATTTACTATAAAGCGGTCAATTTACAGTTTAGCCTCCCTGGCGGTGGTTGACCCTCTCTCTATGCTTGCTGTTTTCAGGTAAAAACATCGCCGGGAAACTGCTACATGTGAAAAAATAGTAAGAATAAAAAATAAGAATTCAGCGGGATTCAAACCAGAGACCATATAAACTGTTATGTATGTATCAATACTTAAATGTATGGGCTTATATAGTTTACATGTATGTTTATTCCCTAACCTTTATGCATCAAACTGAAACCAGTTCGGTCTATTTGTTTCCGTAAACCGCGTACGGAAGAATACGAATATGCATAAGTGTCAGTTCAGTGATGCCAAATAATGCCAGGATTTCTTAGCGTCCGTGCCCAGTGGGCAAAGTTGCTGATTTGTAACTCTTCTGTTCTCTTTGTCCGTCACTGCGTGGCTTTAAGTACCGGTAGGGATGAAAGGTTTCATTTGAGAAAGTCATATAGATTACTGGCTCTACGCAGGTGGTTCTACCTAAACATTTGTCACGAGATGGGGTTCTGTACCAATAATAATGTCCGTCGCTAAAGTGACCATAACTGAATACAAAATATAAAATAAACCCAGCAAAGGCTGGCTTTGTCTTCACCAAACTTGATCAGAATACTTGGTCACGCGGTGTAATAAGTAGGTTACTCGGATAAATCCTAGAAAAGAAAACTTGCGAACACAATATATTCTACATTTATGGCACAATCTTTCACTAAACTTGATCAGAATGTTTGTCTGCATGAACTCATTGATCAGTTCGTAATTGGGTCCCGTGGGTTTGAAAAGTATGTCACAGTGTCAAATTCAAGAAAAAGACACCAAAAGAAACCCCACTTTTGGCCAATTCTTCACCATTCTTGTTCAGAATGATTGTGTGCATGCAGTCTGGGTGACTTTGTAACTGGGTCAGGTGTGACCGAAAATTAGGTTACTTAGTCAAATTATTCAGCCACGTGGACACCCTATAAGAGATTTTTGAGGTCTTATATATTAATTAGGGTATGTGCTTAACATAACGTTCATCAGATCACACAAACCCTATGTCCCGTACAGTGTCGTGTTCTTTGTACTTATTGTCAATAGAGGTAGTGTTATTTACGCCTTAGTGCCAGAACCGTGCGTTAAGTCAAGAAATTGACTGGAGCGGTAGATTCGAGATTTATAGCTGAATAGTAATTTTCCCGAGCTCAAGCTAGCACTTCCTATAAAGACCATGCTTAGGCATCTTGCTGAGTAAATTCAATATACAGTATATGTTAAATAATTATCATACACCAACATACGATTTGTGTCTGCAGAAAATAGTTGATTAAAGGCTAGGTGAGAAATCCAGCTGCAAGGATGTCTTATAGAGCCATGATAGATCAATTGGCCACAGATTCCGTGTTTAACTCGAATAGAAAGCGACTCTGTCAGGATTAATTTTATCAGAGATCGACGTCTTTTCAGAAATAATTCGTTCATGTTAACTTTTCAATACAACTCTGTAACAGAAACAGTGATTAGATGGCATTCAAAGTCGTTTACACAAAATACATTAATTGGAATTCCAATAACAGTGTGTAGAACTCATACGCATGTACGACAGGAATTTGCCAGAAAAGTCCGTGTAAGTTAATTTTATTCTATCCGAACATATGACTATTGGCATCTCATGTTTTTTATACAACGGTTAGGTCCATAAATAGCATGTGCAGGTACACGTCACTTGTATAACAAATTTTTCGAAAATTACGTACGTATTCAATGGTGCTAATGTGATCACCAGCATTGTATTCATTATTCTCCTAAAGCCGTTGGATGATATCTTCTGATTGTGCATTCACGAAGAAAACGCTCACGTGCATTCTTCTGGCTCCTCTACAGTCAACTGGCACGCACTGATGTGTATGAAGAATGTTCTGTGCTTAACCCACCCACAACAAACGACTACGAGCTCGTCTTGTATAAGTAAACAAGTTGAGGAGTCTTCGATCAGTTGATATTTTCAATCAAGATTCAATACAAGTCGATACTGTTTTGGTATGTTAAAATGTCTCTTATTTCTAAGCCTCTAGTTTATCACAAACGAATTATATTTAACTATATGTTTGCATGAGAAGATATCGGTAGAGGGCTTAAAATAATATGTTTTGTAACTTATAAGACTTTAATTTAAATATGCTTTTTTAATATTCCCGCAGACCCCGTACACCCTCCCCCCCCCTCCCCCACCCCCTCCCCGCCACACCCTATCAGGCATTCACGGAACGGCCTCTCCAAGACATTCATTTGGATTCTTAGCATATATTTAGCTCGTCCACATTCATTTGGCTCCTCAACATTTATTTGGCACGCACTGTTGTTTCTATTCTTCGCATTTTGACAGAACCGGATTTTGCCGGTATATCGGTTGGCGGTGCTGTTTACCTGGCATAAATATAGCGCGCTCAACTTCCCGTTTACAGGTGTATACAGAATGCACCCTTAGAGCCTCTTGCTCCGACATGCACTACTAGGCTATGTCGAGTCACATTCTGGTTATATCGGCACATTTCGACGGTTTCCGCTAAATTCATCTTTGTTTCCCAAATTTTGTATCATTCTACACAACATGCTCATGATACCGGCATCTGTCATGGCAATTATAACTTATGAGCTCCGAGTATCATTCCACAGCTATCTAATAGGGGGAATGTGTTCATAATTGGAAATATTACGTACATCTGATACTATTACCAACGATCACCTACCGATGTAATAATATGCGATGGTTAGACAGATATATGATAAATATGACATCAGGGATGCTTTTCTCAAAATACATGTCAAAAGATCTTCGTAAATGTTTTGTTCATGTTGATTTAATAAATTGATGTTCATTTTTGTAACATGCATTTTCTAAAGAAAAAAAGAACTTGCGAAATAAAGATGCAGAATTGTGATCTACGGGTATTTATTTTCAAAATGTACGGTATAAGGCTTTAACCTGCAATGTCCATTTAATCTGATCGTACCTTAGGAGAGTTAATTATCTGTTTTTAAAGATGTGATTGAGTTCAGCATTAATATGTTCTAACCATCTTCATGTAAATGGTAACTTTGTTTCTGAATGGTTATTTTACATTCTGTTTATTTTCAATGTAAAAATAAAATTAATTTAAAAATAAAAATGTTCATTAGTGTTTTATGTTTTTATTTGCCGCAATATAAAATTGGAAGGGATATAATATAAATTAATTTAATAAATTAATTATAATGCTCGTTTTAAATAAAGGTTGCAGGAAAGCTAAGGGACAGGAACATCCTATAAGAAATATTTTTCTCTAATACAAAAACAAACTGTAGCATACTGATTATTTTCAGTAATAAAAAAACCTTAGTAATGTGCCCTAAAACATCTCAATTCTAAACGCAATCACACTGTTTACTTTGCGCAAAAACAGTCTTGTATGTCAAAGTGCCACCACAATCATAACATGCATGTCATCTTACCGGAGAGAATAACCGCTCCAGAATCAGTAAAATCAGTATGCATGGGGTGGAATAGTTATGACTTTGAATAAGAATATATGACAAAGTCCTATGAGCATTGCAACATATACCAAACTCCGAAAAGGCACAGAACAAAGGTTTTTCACATGCAAACCAAGCGAAAAGTAAGAACAAAGTTGTGATGAGTCATTTAACGAAAAGAGCAAGCCCGACAGTTACCGTCTTGGAACGGTCAGTCGGCAATATGGACCGACTGGGGTGAGACAAACATGTCCTTCATTCTCGGTCCGTTCCTGGTTTTACTAAGATTTGCAATAAGAATATATGACAAAGTCCTATGAGCATTGCAACATATATCAAACTCAAAAAGGCACAGGACAAAGGTATTTCACATGCAAGCCAAGTGAAAAGTAAGAACAATTTTTTATGATTCTAAAAGAGCAAACCCGACAGTTACCGCCTTGGAACGGTCAGTCGGCAATATGGGCCGACTGGGGTGCTTAAACTGGTTTTACAGAGCTCTAACCTCGCACTTCCCTGTGTGCTATGCGTTGTCCTTGCCAACAACAGATTTGTTGCGAGTATTGGCAGTATAGTAACCTTTAAAGTACCTTTGGAAGATCAATTTACAAAAATATACTCGTCGAGTTTACTCGAAGTTTTAATTGTTTGAATTATGAACCTGGCTTGATTGCCATATCATGTTTTAAATACCGTTTATGTATTGATAACATCGATCTACTAAGATATTGTTATTATTTTAGATACACGGGACATGCCTGAAATGAACTTTAATCTGTTCATTATCATTGACAACTTTTTAATGCAGAGTAGCTGTTTTTGCTTCCATTGTAAGTTTTCTTCTCAAATAATCTTTAATAAAGAATTAAAAGCAGATTTCTGTTCCTGCCAACACCCTTAAAAGAGTACGACATTTAACTTATATAATGTCTGTGTTTGCTTGCGTTGGCTCGTGTATCTGTATCTGTATCGTGTTGACGATGCTTGTGTAAGTTAAGGTCGCTTTTCCTGTTGTAATGTGATCTATGATGTGGCAGAAGCTGTTAGAATACATTAATAGGAAAGGAAGTCCAGAGGTAATTTATTGAACTCTTCAAGTACTGTTTTCTCATAGGAATTCTTTTCCCACCGATATACAAGAAGTGTGTAAGAAATGAAAGTTGGATGTTTTATAAGTGACCATTATGAGTGACCAGTAAAGAAGATAAATCAATTGAGATAGCATCATTCAAAATTAAGTGATAATATACTACTTACACTCAGATAATTGAAATACTGTTGGTGGGACGATAAACCCAACAAACTACTTATACAGATAAAATGCACACCTTCTATTAGTAATCACGCGATATTTGTCTGGGTTTCTTACAATGTTCAGTGAGGCATTTTTGACCTTGTGAGTTATAAAAATGTACCGCGTCTGATTCGATTGGATAAACCCATTTACTACTGTTAGTGCTGCTCTTAACGGCATGATTCTTTATCGTCTTGGTTGAAAAGCCACGAATCAAAAAAAGTATATTGAAGTCATTAATTTTGTAGTTGGTCCAGCTTGATGAACTTTGCGCTGTAAGGGTAACAAACGCCGTCATTAATGCATTCGCATTTAAGGATTGTAATATTTGAAAAAGTATACCTGAGGCAAAATTTACAAATGCATGTCTTTTTTGTTCATTTATATATTGATCTAATTTATAAAATACATGAGCTTTTTAAAGTGCAGTGTAAGTCAAACACAATGAAATATTATAATAATTGTAAAACATATAAAAGACAAACTGTATTAATTTACCTAAGTATTTCGTTAATATCGTTTAGGCATGGTATAAGACAGTGTGGCAGTGGGGGTAAGCCTGCAAATGTCGATTATATCAAAATGTTTGGGAAAATATTACTTATATGACTTTTATTATATTTAATATTAAGAGATGAATAATTTTATATTACTTTCTATATTCACGTTTTACAGTGTTAGTATTTTCAACAATTACCACGTTTCTTTGGCTAACTGAGAAGTATTGCTGTCAGAAATACTATGAATTCTGACGGTAATTTAAATTGGACCTTGCCACACAGGTCCATCCATCACAGAAGATCCGTGTCTGTCGCGTCACTCAGGCTTTGATCATGCAGTAACTGTCATTAATCGCCACTGTGATATACGAGGTGTCAATACTGTCTCAGACGGTCGAATATCAACCAGATTAATGTCAACAAATCTTGGTCGCTTGGCAATATGAAAAAATATCAAACATGTACGATCGAAGGTCTGCAAGACATATTATCCATGACAACAGTAGTGTGATCCCAAAGAAGAGATCATTAAGTCTATCGATCACCATTTTATATCATTTTCTGAAGCACGTTGGTCTGAAATGTCATTGGGCAAAATGTTATTGTAAAAGCTAACTTACAGTTAAATACATTCTTGCATGTAACATGTTATAGTTGCAGATTCGTTTAAAAATGCGTACTACATTAATAGAAAATGAAAAAAAGCACAAAAAGTAATTCCTAAGTTATTGCTAGATTATGCAGAATTTCAGACCAAAGCTGAATCTATTTAGTTTAATTGACTTAGTGTTCCATATACATACACCTCTCAAAACAAACTGATTTTTGTTATCTTTGTAGCGTCAATAATATTGACAATCACGGCACTTGGCCTGTTGCAGGGGTATCGAGTAAGAGTAACGAACGATAACTCTAAGTGTGAGGAGAGTTTTATTTACACAAATGAGTACATGCACAAATCTTAGAGTGAGTGCGTGATTTCATGAATTATTAATGAGCTAAAACTTAAATTTGAATGTACGGTGTGAATATACGGTGTGAATATACGGTGTCATTTTTAAGGCCCACGTGTCGTTCATATACGTGAGCTGCCCGTTCGTCATCGCTGTATGCAATCTCTTTCTCATGCAAGATGTTGGCGGGAATGGTAAGGGACGGGGTGGAGGTGATCTTACCTAAAGACTATTTCTGTAAACATTTTTGATAGCTTTCAATGTAGCGGGTAAAACAACCCATAGATAATGCTATTTCGTTAGAAGTGGCCGAGACAGAATAAAGGTACATGATATGTTATGCTTTTATTGTATTTTCTGTCTCATATTAAATACTCATGTTTGCCAGACATCTTTTCTTGGCCATTAAACTCAAATAACTATGCTATAGTTTAATGTTTTGGCGAACTAAGGTGTCACCGGTGTTGTTGTTCTTTCCTAAAAATGTAATTTCTTATTTAGTAAACACAAAATCTATGACTGTGTATTGTTTTGTTTGAAATACATCGCAGAGACCAATTATAAGCATTATATCGACGCCCAGCCAATTAGGTGAAAGAAGACTCCAAACCGATGTCTGGGTAGAACCACCGGTGCACCGCTTGAAGACCTTCCCACATTAACTCCTTCACTCCGAACGGGACTCGAACCCACGCGGTGAGAGACTAAGCCGTCAGAAGAGTTACAAGTTATCGACTCGACCACTAGGCCACGGGCGCCCTATACAGTGTGCTGCGATCTCAGGGATCGTTGTATTTGGTATTAAAAGGATCGTTGTTACAATACAATGAGCTTCCAAACGAAGCGAAACGAATAGATATGACGAAATATAATCAATTAAGAGAACATGCTTGTTAATTCATACACTAAAATACGATTTAAATCTCCAGGTTATAATTGACCGTCTCGCCTCTGTATTAAAAATCCTGCTGTCGTGATCTCTTTTAAGCGCAATGCTGGATCGAATAACCGTAATTGCTGCATTTAGACACGGATCAATTTCATCTGAGGTCAACGTCTTTTCTCAGAGAAAACGCTGTCATGTAAGCTGTTCAATAAAGCTGTATTATCCTCACAATGAAGCATACGCAATAAAGACACGACCTTGAAAATTATGGTTCTATTTTATTTTATAGGAAATCAAAGTTAATATCATTTAAGAACACTTGTACATGTAGAAAAGGAATTGAGCCTTTACGTCAATATACCTGATTTGTCTAAGTACATGTACATACAAGTTATCTATATAAGCGTCCCTTTTTTCTTTTATATTTTTGCCCGCAAATGAATGCCAAGTGCAAGTGGACAAAATTTGTGGTATACATTGTATTGAATTCAACATACTTATCAACTGATTCTCTAATAACCAAACAAAAAGTGTTCATTACACGCTCTTAGCTGGGGTATGTTTCTATTTGGCACCCGGTATGTCGGTTAAGTGATTGGGGAAATACCTTGAATAATGTGAGCTTAACTCACGATTGCATAAATTAAGTGAAGGCAGCTGTAGGTTGTTAAAGGGCCATTACTCGCTTTCAAGTTACTTTGTATCACTATCTGCTTAACGTTACTTTCCTAAAAACTCGGAAGTTTGCTTTTGCGCACAACAGGACATTCTCGAATAATGTCGTAATGATAATAATGCACTTCTTAACAAAGTCCAATGCGATTTAATGGAGGTATTATTTAAATAACATCCATATATTGCTGAAAGCCACAGCCAAAAGCTCTGGAGACATTCCTCTCTAAAGCTTTGTCAAAAGATTTATGTGAATCCGTTTACTCATATATATATCTAATATTTGTGTGTGTTTTCTCATTAACTGTAGCATCTTTTCGGTAAAAGTATCGATAAAACGAGCTCGTTTTAACTAAAATGTGGCATGCTTTTAGCAAAATACATTTTGCGGTAAAACTATTATTGGGAACTTATGTTATTTGTTTTTAAAATGACACGCAAAAATAAAGGATGTTTGTGCTGTATGTAGCTAGAATCACTATTCATCTGCCGGAATAATTAGTTTGGGTGAGATGCTGGATCGATGGTCATATATGACACAATGCAACACTCCGGGAGCATACAAAAAGTACTTACTGTCATGATTAATTCTATCTGAGATCAAAGTCACAGAAACATGCTGTTTGTAAAATTAAAGCTCCGCTGTCCTCAGCAATGTCAGAGTCGTGATGAAGATATTACCTGGTTTTTTGGTTCTTTTAACTTGTACATGATGATATGCAGTTCAATGGTTTTAAGTACTGCCGAACCTAAATAAATGAAAACAACAACAGCAAAAACATTTTATAATTGAATCAACCTTGCTATACAACTATGTTTATTTAGTTCTGTTATTGGATTTCCCTATAAAAGTGATGTACATCAAGCATATCTTATTTCCCTTTCGCGTTGTTTCATAGTAACTATACTTGAACTATGATACCCAAACAAATAAACACCTTGTTTCCATCCTAGGACGTAAGGTAACTGATGAATACCACTGATTGGGCATTCACCGAGCTATTGCTCCCTGGCATTCAATTGGCTTCCCAGAATTCATTGGCACGCTCTATAATATCTATTCCTCGCCATCTGACAGAACTAGTTCTAACAGGTATATAGGAAAGGTGGGGCAGGTTGATGCCAAAGATATAATGTTGTGAGTTTAGTTCAACTATTGCAGCAGTAAACAGGAAGCATCATAAGTCTTGGTATAGCAATTGTCTTTGTATCACAGTATTCCCAAAACATATGTCAAAGGGTGTAACAGTATGTTTTCATTCTATTTCGGCGTTGCTGAACAATCTAATTGTTGACATACTTACAAAAGATGATGCTAGGTCGGTCTGAACGAACACCAAAGCGACTGTTTTTGGTAGAAATTCCAAATAACATATAACACCATATACGGTATTATACATTTTAAACGCCCACCCCTCACCGGTACCTTTAATTACGTAAAATAATTAGAAAATAATATGATAATAAAAGTCTAAACAACGACGTCTTCTTATTAAATTCTTTTCTTGTTAATTGTTAATTTATATTAAAAATCCAAAAAAACTAAGTGCAATTTTAGTAAAAAACAAGATCGTTGGACAGCGAATGTAGCATGCAATATATTACTTTTTAACGCTTCATGATTATTAACATTTCAAAACGACTGGTATGGTTCAGTGTTTTATAATATGCTCGTGCTATCAGTATCATAATCTTATTTCAGAAATTGACGCTGTCTCGCAATTTTAATGCCACAGAAAATGATATGTTGTTCAATAAGAAAAGAAAGGGCATTGGAACAAGTGAGGCAGCAATGTAATTACAATTCTTTAAATATTGTCTTTTTTGCATTTACAATATAACCAGGCCTACCGGCTCAGAATGTTGAACATTTTCTCTACCGCTGTAGAGGTGGAATATTCTATTGCGTACTTTCTAATAAGGTTATATTGGTTTCTAGATCATACCATGAACCAATTTTGGTGTATTTTTAAATTTTTCCAAAATGTTAATGCACACACACACACCCTGCCGACACACATCTGAGCCCAGCTCAGACTCCTACCTTAATTGTTCGCTTCAGTGGCAGAAATGTTCTACCACAGTAGCAGGATGGGTACTAGATATATGTCAGTCTTGTAGAGAAAGAGAGAGAGAGGGAGAGAGAGGTCTTCCCGAATTGTGTACCCGTATTCCGTGCCACTGACACATTTATACACTTCACTGTTCCATTCATAGATAACTATTGCTAGTGTTGCTTCCTGGTGATTAATTGGAGTTATCTAGAACACGTGCTTGTTCCGACAGGTATGTTTTGGTATACTTTATAAGCTTGCTTATCGAATATTCGTGCTACAATACTGCAACGTGATATTACCTAGCTAGTAGTCACTAATGAGGAAATATGACAAAATCCTATTAACTGACACAGGCATTGCAACATATACCAAAATTTGACAAAAGGCACTGGACAAAGATGTACAAATACAAGCCAAATGTAGAAGAATGTAGTTTAAGATACGGTACTTGTAAAAATATAAGTTATATTTAAACTTCGATTTTTAGTCACGTATTATTTGCTATAATGTGGAAAACTCGTAACATATATTGGGTGCCCAGCTAACCATTGCGTGTGAGGTATTTTAGCTGCAGTTAAAGTGACAATTTAAGACACTACATGCAATAACAATAAATAAAACACTTGTACTTAAAAAATCTATATATCTATATTTGTATTTACATCGCACTACCGTATGCCATATTTACACAGAGTAATATGAAAACAGAAATAAAATCAGAGGTACTACCATAGTTTGCCGTTTGGTTCTGAAAAATCTATTAATTAGTGTTATTTGTTTAAAAACGTGCATTCAATACATTAAGCCTAATAATAAAGTTGAACTGATCTCTTTTAAGCCATTATTCATTGAACTGTAAAATTAGTTTTAATTATGAGCCATTTTGGCAAGTCTATTTTAGAAAAGCAGCACTCTCTTTTTTTGTAAGGATTCTTTCATTGAGAAAAAGGCAGTAATGTTGATTGTAACAATATCCAGTCATTCAATTGATTAAATCAATATTTCAAGCCTTGTAAGGCCGGGTTTGTTATGTTCCCTGTTCGCTCGTGTTTGCCTAAATGAATAACACCATGCGTCTTATTGATTTTACAAATTTGTCTTAAAGACTTGTTTCCTGTTGAATTACAATTTATACTGAAATACTTTCAGTATTTGAGACTTTGTGCTTATTTGTTGAAGAAAATATAGCTCGTGGGATAGGGTTTTTTTCTCTCCAATTGAAACACGTATCTTGCCCGATTTGCTTATAATTTAAGCCATTTTAGCTATTTCCTAGCATATAATGCAGACATAATTAGACGCTACAACAAACTGGTCTTCAGATAGACCAGAGTCGGATTATTCGCTTTTCGTCAGAATCTGACAAGTTGGCATGTACACTTTCGGTCTAGACCTGATCCAGTCGTGCTTCACATAGTTATGTATCCGCTACGAGAGCATTTAATCCCTAGGAATGTTAAACTGTTGCCAATACTTGGTAAGTGCATGCTGCCAAACAGCAACTTTATGACAATAATAAAACGCGCCCATATATGTTTGGCCAATATTAAGATTTGACAGTAAAGTTTACCGATGACAAGGACAAACGGGCATATCTTTGATATTAAATTTTATAGCTTGGCTAGAAAGCCCACTCACATCATTAACATTATTTAAGTTCTTTGCTGACAACATTTTATCAGTTTACTTATATCTAATGGATGTCGGTATGGCCGCGGACAGTATGAAGCACTTATAGAAGATCTTTACTGTTCGATGAAGCGTAACTTGATCGCTTAACTAAGGAACTTTCTTAACATTTATATATGTTCTAGGCATTTTATTAAGTCATTGTTATAATGCGAAGTCGGATAGAAATGGTAAGTTTAAAGCACGGCTCTTATTTGTTAAATGATTCAGCTCATGTAAGCATATTTCTTGCTTAATTTGCGTCTTGTTGCTTGCAATTAACTCGGCTCATTTAATATGCTGATATGTTTGTTATGCTGGCCTGTAATGAACACATGGAAATTTATTGGTATCCTAACGTAGCATTATGCTTCTATACTCTGTAATAACGAAAAGGAGATTGCGCAAAGTTTAGTAGTTCCGAAGACAGACCGCCAATTGGATCTGCAAAACGTGCATTTAATATACACAAAATGAACATGCCATAATTGTCAACCGTATGAAAATCCCACGTCTTAACTTGCCATAGTAAATATCGTTTTTTTTTTAATTAAATTAGTTCGCCACTTCTATTCGGAATTATCGAGCAAAAGCTTTTACATTACATGTACAGGGATGTCTAGAACTGTCGTTCTGTTAAATGTCAATACCATGTTTTCAAGTAAGCAGGCTTAACAAGAGTTGTGTCTAATGTATATTTACACATGCTTAATTAAATGTGCTAAGTTTGAAACAGTTCGCTTTAGAAGCTACTGTATTCTGGTAGTGTGAACTGTAAGACTCACTTGAGAATAAAATAGTGTCTAAATGCAGCTATACGTACCTTTATTACGGCGTTAAAGCCATAATATATCCCGAAAACAATGTAACCACTCAAAACAAGATACAGCCGAACTAAGGTCTTTCAAACTCGGGTTGTCCAAAGCCGAGGCCTTATTCGAAGTCTCTGGTCGGTACCGATTTTTTCATATATTATATAATGTAAACAAACCTCCGAATATTCATATGTATTAATCAAAGTTTCGGCATTATTCGAATTCAAATTTGGTCATGTTATTCTTTAACACACTGTCCAAATCATTTGAGGATAAAGATATATATCGACATTGTATGGAATTAAAAGTTATAGCACAAATGAAAACAACAACAAGGTGGCCGGTACTATTCTGACTACACTAGTAGCGCATAAATGGTTTTCAGTATTTCGATGTAAAGTGGCCATCTGACTGACAGGTGTTATGTAATTTGTGTCTTACCCATACTATTTCAGCAGAAATCACATTTTGTTTTATTAAAAACATCGCAGCATCATAATCATAGATATTATGCTACCTGCAGCTATCATTGGCGGAGGAAACCAAAGATACGTATATACTTATAACTGTCGTCGCACCTTATGCCATTTGAAAATCTTCTTTAAGAATTTGCCTCAGACTAGAGCCTAATTCTAGGTTGTAATAGAAACAACTCGTAAACGGGCGTCAAAAAATACCCGTTTCTTAGTTTTTATGCCTCACAAAGTGATGTTAGTACAAACATTTTTTTTCTATACCATTAAGTTGTATGCACTGGCAGTTAAATCAAAGAAAGGTCATTGGACCTGTTACCTTTTGATCCTGGGGTCGACGATCTACCACGTCACCATACTGACGCCGCATGTCTATCATACCGGGCTAACACCCTCCATGCAAACAATTTACAAGTGATACAAATGTATACTGCTAGGCATTACAATTACCTACATAGTATCTGAAATGTGTTATTCCGTAGTCTATACATCGTCTCGCCCTCGTAATTGAAGACGATATGTTGTCAAGGCTTGTATTCCCTAGTCTCGTTTTCTGCTATACTAATTGGATTTGTTACGTTTTTCTTGTGCCAATTTTTATAGATTTGTTTGAGTCCGAACAATTAGTTACACTAAGGATTGTACCTAGGGATTTAGTAACAGTTTTGACCAAATAAATTGATTGTATTTTATGCCATGGTCTCATCTTGGATGTCTATTTCAGCTGTACGACCTAACAAATATTTTATAAAAAATAATTCCTGAAGTATATAATGTTGTATTAGTGTAATCAATTGTTTGATGTTTTAACTTAGCACTATTCTTAAAGGAAAGCATCGGTTAGATTAAATGTTAGATTTAAATTGAACAGAATCAGATTTTCAGTGGCGGGGGTGATGTTTCACAAGACCACTAAGAATACAAAGTTTATAACAAAGAGTCTAATTAACAGTTTCGATGTTGCAACCAATAAGCACTTGGCAAATCAAATTGTTTGTGCAGCGTAGCAGAGGGATAAGGTGTTGCGATATCAAGCATGTTTATCTTCTTTGCAATATCAAGCGAGTTTATCTTCTTAACCATCAACTATTTCAGTTATCATTAAATAATATATAGTAACGCTTATTCATCGGGCTTCCCTTCTTAAAATATATGGCCCAATGGTTTATTTTATTGTATATGAGGCAGTCAATAACCATAATTATAAAGGAACTTTAAGTTAGAACAATTTGTAAACATGCGCAGAGAAATAAATTGCAATGTCTATAACAGTTTTTACAACGAACCTTGCAGAAACAGCATCATTTATAAACCAACTTATATTTGCTGCAAATTCCTGCGCCTCGTGTATACTTATTGCATTGTTGTTGTTTTTTTCTACAGACTTTATGTAATCATGCATACTTGATTATTTGATTGTTGCGCTCTACACTTCAGGTATCTCATCACAAATGTACCGCTGTAGGATAAATCAAGGCATTCTGTACTTATACTACCAATGTGGCAGAATGAAATGATGTTTCCGTAGATATAGACTCTTCTTCATCCACACATCTAGCATCCAAAATTATATTAAATTTTAGGTACTTATATATTTAGGTAAAATATGGTTTGAATATAGTGTACTTACAACGAAGACATGGAAAAGGCATTTTGTAATAGAATCGACACTTATATATAACAAGAACTGTCAAATGCTTGATAGTATAATGTTATCTTGATAGCTCGCATAACCTACATTTGTATACACAGCCATTTTCTAATTCGAAACAGAGCAATATAATACTTACAAAAATAAACGTAGAACTACCAATCCTGATTACCTCAGTAGGTATAGTCATAAAAAAACAAATGTCAAATTTCATTCCATCTCTTACACTGGTTGATGATATATAGGTTTGATTATACATACACCTAAAACTTAAACAAGCTCATTAGGGCGACGCCAATACCGACGCCGACTTTCAGGTAAACCGATTAGCTCTTCTTTCGTGAAGAAAATGGTCGAATCGACACGTATGATATTAAGGTGTGGTTTTAAATAAACCTCACACCAAAATTAACAATACGTCAGTTAACACGATAGGAAATGGTAGGAAATTGCCATTGTTTTCTGCAATGGGCAATTGGTATTACTGCAGGTATAAATGTACGAAAAATAGAGGAATAACTGCGATCATTTGAAAACATTCAGAACAACCCGGGACTTCCATTAACAATCAAAATACATAAGTACAATGTTTTGAAATACTCAATTCTAAATTGTTGAAGGTAAACATAAGTGTAATGTTTTGAAATACTAAATTATAAATTGTTGTATTAACATACGTACAATGCTTTGAAATACTAAATTATAAAATGTTGTAAAGAATTTGACATTTGATAGCATGTTCCTTAAACCCTGGACAGCAACAAAAGCTGCAATACCTTGCGTTAATCAGTCAGAAATGAAAGTATTTACTTATCTCTCCTGTATACTGTAGTTCTGTCAAGGTCACGGTAAAATTATTCAATCATATTGCTCACTATTAAGACGTTTCTTGGAATAAATGCTTTTTGAGATGTTGTCAGTCTGCTAAATCCATAGATACGAGTGTCCTTGGAACTTTCTCTGTCGCTTGGTTTCTTATGAATCGATACCAAACACGAGATTCCATCCAGTAACATCCATTTGTCACGTAAACTCGGGACTCCCGACTCTTCATACATCACTGGATTGTATCTCGAACTGACAACGCCGTTTGTTCAGTTTGGTTTTGTTCCTGCTTTAAATCTTTAATTTGAAAAAAGAAAATGTTCCTGTCCATTTTAAGTGTTTTCATTGCCATAAAACGTTATATTTTGAAGTGTGATATACTACTTTGAGAAATATTGCTTCTGTCCTCAATCTGTTGAATTTATGCCTTATTTTAAAGCACTACGTGTTTGTCTTAAACACACAACACGAGATGATTGTTATTAATGTTAGCTAAACTGTGTGTTACATTTTTATTCATGTAACTTCATGTAAGTTTTACTAACTTTGGAAGGAAAAAAGGCTTGCGGTGAATGTATCTTGTAACATCATCTATTTGTCTAGACACTTATTTAGACTGATCATTATAATTTATTTACATCTAAATTTTGGTCCTATGGTGTGGTCATCGAATGAAATAGCAGCTGTAAAAGTAAATTTAACTCTGGGTCTTGTACATGTGTTTTCAGATGGAAGTTGTTAATATTAATTTTATACTTATACAATATTATTAAAATCTACTCAACAATCACGTCTAATATGCAGCATTGTTTTATCTATGTATTCTCATTCAATGTATCAAGTGCTTCTTTATGATAGGTTTAATAGATTAAGATAACTACTGTTTGGTAAATTGATTCTAAGACTTTACCAACTGTCATTAGAGACCAAAACAATTTGGCCCAAATGGTATAAACACAGTAAAAACCGTCTACGTTGTTCTTGTTAACAAACATTGACACGGTCTTGCATACCGTGTTTGAACGAAGAGGATTCTGTATAATATGACACCGTACTTGATTTTAAACTTCGTATACTAAATTGTTAAGCCTAAAGATCGTTGTTTTATCAAAGTCGTTATTTGTGAAAGGTGTTCTATTAGATATTCACTACACATGTTAATATGACCTGCATGGGAGTTAAAGATATGGTTTGAGCTTTTAAGAAAACGCGTACTTTACAAGTAATAATGTAAATGAACCAATATATTACTCTAAACATTACATACATTAATGTTATATAATCATACAACGACGATGAATTGTGAATTGAAACATGGTGCAATAGTACAGTTTCTGTTTTTAGGGGAAATAATTTATTTAGATTGTCGCTGATATGTGCCTTTTTTCTAAAGTCGATAACAAAAATACATTATTCATTATTTGTTTCCCCAAAAGTTTTACCATGTTACAATCAATCGGACAACTGAGCGTTTAAAGAAACACCACAGGAAGCTAACAGTAATTATAGGGCATTGAAAACTTAAATTGCTTCTTCTTTCATGCACTGATGTCTGTCATTATTATTTGTGCTTCCTTTTGTAATTTAGCTAAATCTGAAGTTAATGAGAATTTAAACGTTTAAACGATTTTTGGTAGCATTAGAAGCGAACAGTAATATTTGTTTTCTTTAAATGTATTTAATTAATGGCGAATGAGCCTCACTATTATTTGCAACAATTTTCATGTTTTGTCAGTCGCTTTTATTGTATCATTTTGTTTAACCCAATTTAGAAATTACTAACTATTTATTAATTCAGAAATGTTTTTCAAAGCATTCTCTGCTCTGTTTATTCATTCAATCATGTTTGAACAATCAAATTACACTGTGGTTTATTGATTTTACAAAACTTGCTTGTGAAAAATGTTTCCTGTGGAATTAAACTACGAACAGCATTAGCATGTTTGACATTTGTACTGGATTATCTGAGGAAAATGAAAAAAAAAACACCACCAACAACAAAGACATCCAAAAATATAATAAACGATGCTATATTATAATCCATACCCATGTAAGGTATTTCCTGTTACAATATGCAAATACAACTTGACATTTGCTACAAATCAGATTAGAAAGCATGCTGCACGAGGTTGCTGATTTGGATCTGCTTTATTTGCCTATGCCAGGCCGATTTCGATCCTATCTTGATAAGAAAGTAAAGATTTGGTTTCCGGTTCCGGATCATTTTAATCTTTAAATATAAAGCTTTAAGTCCGATTCTTATAAAACTGCTCTGTACGAATGCACACTATTAAATTTGCTTCATTGTCAGACTAAGTTATAGTCCCCACATTACATTGCCTCAATTAAAGTGGTTTACATGCTGCGTAAAAACCAACATAGCATTTGACATTCTTACATTTGCAATTTCCATTACATTGTGTATTAGCAATTATGACGTATGTTTTCTATATCATGGTGATAAATGACTGTTCCGGAATGTATTAGGCAGATCTTGTTTACCTCTTATTTTGGCAAACGACAACTTTTAACTACGTTCCTTGTGCCCGGTTCAGTTTTGTGAAATAAATGCCTCGCGGAAAGTTGCAAATCATTCAATAGTAAATTTGAGTTGATAATGAGTTGAAGACGTAGTGGTCTGTTTTCCATGGGTTGCCATAATTACAACGATTTCCCGAAGACTTGTTGTCACCAGAAATAAAACACACCTTGTGCACTCACATTTCAGCGAGAATACATATCGTTTTTAGTAATCACATTCCACGCACAAGAAACAGCTATAATTAATCTGCATAGTGCTTATTTAGTAAACCCAATTTATAATGTTGTATTATTTGAACACTCCATGTACCGTTTTTAAGTAACAATGAAAAATCCCATACGATCTGAGAGATAACACTGGAACATAATGTCATTTTAAGTATATACATGCCGCTTTTAAATTATATACTCTCTTGATGTTTCGTTCAGACATTTTTGAAAGTCAATATTCAATGAAACGGGTCCGATTTAGCCTGGGTCTGGATTAAGCCGAAAATAATTGCCAGTTTTCGATTGCTATAAAGGCACATCCTACTCGTTGATACCAAGTTCTCAACTGAGTAATTTTATTAATACTAAATTGTCAAAAGAACCCAATAGACATGTTGCATCTCTGGCTATGTTTGTGCCTATATTGTTTACATATGTACATTGAAAAGGTGCAATCCCCAAGTCGAAGGCTTTACCAGCCCGCTTGGGAAATCCAGTAGTGTTCCAATGTAGTAACATGCATCGCCGCATAAACATGAAGGGAAGTAGACAGCTACTCCTATTAATTTTACATGTTTCTTTTGAACTTGTAATCTTGCTAAGTTCTTACTATGAGTTGAGAATTGCAATTTGTTTATTGGTGTACATTTGTTTTATGTGTTCGAAATAACAATGAACTCAGTCACTTTCTGTGAAAGACAACATAGACATTCCTCTATAGTCATGCAATATTAATATTGATTGGAAAATATAGTCTGTATAATACGGAGATTAATATGTTTGTAACAGTTTGTTGCTTTGCCATCAGGATGTAGTATACCATTGTATCGACGAAAGGAATTATTGTGCAATGGAAAAGCTGCTACCTGAATGAAATAATAACAAAAGCTATCAATTCATAAAAGAAGAAAAAAAATGGTTGACTGACCATTTAATATTTTCGTGGACACCAATTATTCATCGCTACGGATTTTAAGGCGTGAACTGATTTCAATAATCTGACGTTTGATATTGGGCTCAAACCAGTACAATTTTGTCCATTGTATAACATTATGTCCTTACTCACATACGGTTTTAAATCACTCGAAACGCCATTCGGACTCTTCTCATATGAAGCCGTTTACTCACCGTCAGATGTGTAGCCATATACTGGACCTGCATCCTCAGGCCGTATGATTGTCAGCCTTTCACTTCCTAGCGGGTCTGTTGTTGATTGGTCTGTACTATATAAACGCTAAGAAGTAACAAGGCATTGGGTGCACTTGTCTAGTCTTCTGGGAAAATATCCATGCATATTACATAATTCAGACATGAACTTTTTTCTTGCAAATCTATGAATTTGTAGTTTGCGAAGCTACCAGCAGACTCCATTGAACACGATGTGTTGTCGGAAGTGGTTTTTCTTACACCAATTTCATTGCTTTGCTAATTGTATCGCTTTTGTTTGGCTCTAGGCAATATTTGAATCACAAGATTGTGTATAACGCAAAATTACATGTTTTATTATATTTAGGACATCTTTGGTCTTATTTTACCGACCTGTCATATCTTGATTGCATGTAGTCACTGATACAGCAAATAGCATACCTAAGGAATGGGCTTTTTAAAAAAAACATAATTTGAACTTCTTGAAGCAGTGCAAATAAGATTTCCGGTGGACCTGAATGTTTCCGCGTATCTTATCCACGATGTCACGCATTTATCTTTTTACTTCATTCTGTTAATTTTAATACGAACAACGTTATATGAAACAATGAAAACATCAAAATTATTTGACATGACACAAATACATTAACGGAACGAATTTCAAGATTCTGCTGTTCTCGGCCTGTTTTGTTCAAGTTAAGTGTGGTGATAAAAATGTTCTTACTATTGCGATTTTCTACAAACGTTTTGAGACACCCACATAGAAAATATGCGTAGGCAACTTTTAAAACACATTTAAACAATGGCCATTACGGTAATGGGTAACAAGGTACTTGCTTATATTTCTGTGAAACCTTTTGTTTCATTTATATGTTTGACACCACGACATTATCCAAGAATTCAAAAACTTGCCTCATGAAACTAAATACTGGTTTGTCAAATGAAATCACTGACTTCTGGATTTAAAATGAGGTCTTGTCAAACCATTGTCAGTCGTGCGGGTTCCTGGGAAGCAGTTGTCTTGGAACTTTCCCTATCGTATGGTTTCTCGGAAATCGATACAGCATAGATATACATGTAAAAACACACGACAGATTTCTTGATAGTATAACTGCATAATATCATAATATCTCACGGAAACGGAGCTTTGTGTACTGACTTGCTATCATTTACAGACGAGAGCCATATATATATGCTGTACATATACATGTTGACTGGCCAGACAAAAAAGACAACTTTTGTTTTGCTTTACAAGTTATTGTACACTACGAGCTGGACACCAAAACGCTTGCAAAACCTGTCTTTATTTTTTTATTTTAAACTTACATATGTGTCTGTCCTTGTATTAAGAAAAAGCAGTTATCGTCTTCACATACGTGTTGATGTGGGTCTCAGAAGCTTTATTTATTTAGCTGTTATTAATTTTCACGTGCTTTGAACGCTGAAACTGGTGGCGCCTGCATAGTGGGTAACATTCTTTTACGTAACGAAATTCTGTAATCAGATAAGTTTAATTGACATGTTATAATGTTATGTCATTGCAACTTTCAGAACACTTACAATTGTGGCAGTTTTTTGCCTGGATCACATAGAAAAATGCACCAGGACGTGTATAGTCTGCAGTTTAGGAAATTGGAGAAATTGATTTTGTGTTGCAACAAGGTTCGATCTTGTCGTGTTAATTGTCTCAGGAAATTTCAGCTTCGCGTTTCTGTACTTTATTCGTTATTATCGAAGCTTCGTGTTCCTGTACTTTGGCTATTGTAATGACATCGTCAGATCAAAAGTTACTATTGATTGAATTTTTCTACATGAGTTAATTAGGTTTTATTCCTGGAAAATCACATGCACAGATTTTCTTCTGGTTTCCCTGTCGGATCCGGAGCTTCGGTAACGTGTATTTAGATTTACACTGTCTTACCGTTTATCTGCTGAGCTAAAATCATAACTTCATGTATCGTCTGTTATCATTCCTAAATATCTACAAACAATGGTAGGCTATCGTTATTTATTGGATAAAGGCGAATTGTCGAATCGCACTTTAAATAAGTGATGAATTCGGTCTTGAAAGTCTGATTTAATAGATTTTTATGGATTTTAAAATTTCGACATATTAATAGACGGTCATAAACAAATTAGATTATGCCCGCTAAGCATCTACGATAAGCAGTTGGTGTTATATAAAACATTTAAGAGAGCTGTTAATGAGCAAAATGTCAGCCATTACTTTGATCTAACTTGTACTTTTCCCCATATTTTAAATCTACGTAACCAGTTATTATTTTATTGTACTGGTCGCTATAGCTAAGTAATCGGGCGTATAAGTAATTTGTGTATACAGGTCATAAACTGGACACTAATTGGTCCGATGTTAAAGCCAACATTCCCTTCAAGAAATATGATGTGCGTATTGTGAATTTCTTGTGTCATGTGTAACGCGCAACTCTTGACGGGTTGCGTGGATCTTTGCGTCATGTATGTACGCTAAACTGAAGAGTGTTTTGTGGATCTACGTATCACGTACATACGTCCAATTGTAACAGATTCTTGTGGATCTATGTACATAAGCTACACTGTGAAAGATTGTGTCGATCTATGCATCATGTACGTACGTTCAACTGTGACAGATTGTGTGGCTATATAAATGTATGAACCATGTAGATACGTCCAACTGTAACAGATTCTTGTGGATCTATGTACATACGCTACACTGTCACAGATAATGTGGATCTATGTACTATGTACATACGCTACACTGTGACAGATAATGTGGATCTATGTACTATGTACATACGCTACACTGTGACAGATAATGTGGATCTATGTACTATGTACATACGCTATACTGTGACAGATTGTGTCGATCTATGTACTATGTACATACGCTACACTGTGACAGATAATGTGGATCTATGTACTATGTACATACGCTACACTGTGACAGATTGTGTCGATCTATGTACTATGTACATATGCTACACTGTGACAGATTGTGTCGATCTATGTACTATGTACATACGCTACACGGTGACAGATAATGTGGATCTATGCACTATGTACATACGCTACACTGTCACAGATAATGTGGATCTATGTACTATGTACATACGCTACACTGTGACAGATTGTGTCGATCTATGTACTATGTACATATGCTACACTGTGACAGATTGTGTCGATCTATGTACTATGTACATACGCTACACGGTGACAGATAATGTGGATCTATGCACTATGTACATACGCTACACTGTCACAGATAATGTGGATCTATGTACTATGTACATACGCTACACTGTCACAGATAATGTGGATCTATGTACTATGTACATACGCTACACTGTCACAGATAATGTGGATCTATGTACTATGTACATACGCTACACTGTGACAGATTGTGTCGATCTATGTACTATGTACATATGCTACACTGTGACAGATTGTGTCGATCTATGTACTATGTACATACGCTACACTGTGACAGATAATGTGGATCTATGTACTATGTACATACGCTACACTGTGACAGATTGTGTCGATCTATGTACTATGTACATACGCTACACGGTGACAGATTTTGTCGAACTATGTACTATGTACATATGCTACACTGTGACAGATTGTGTCGATCTATGTACTATGTACATACGCTACACGGTGACAGATTTTGTCGAACTATGTACTATGTACATATGCTACACTGTGACAGATTGTGTCGATCTATGTACTATGTACATACGCTACACGGTGACAGATTTTGTCGAACTATGTACTATGTACATATGCTACACTGTGACAGATTGTGTCGATCTATGTACTATGTACATACGCTACACTGTGACAGATTGTGTCGATCTATGCATCATGTACGTTCGTTCAACTGTGACAGATTGTGTGGATCTACAAATGTATGAACCATGTACATACGTTCAGCTGTAACAGATTCTTGTGGATCTAAGTATTGAGTACATAATTATGCTACACTGTGACAGATTGTGTGGGTCTATGTGTCATGTACGTACGCTTTACTTTGACTTGGCTGTTTACTTGGACAACCAAATATAGAGGGCATTAAAGTTCGTAACCTATACACTGCCTTCATTAAAATATTCCAGATATTCAAGACCTGCTGAAATTTTGTGCGTGGCGCATTTTGTATTGATTTAGAATTTATTTCTGGCCATCTCAGGATTGCTGCTTTGAGATTTTTCATCTCTTTGCAAGTGAAAAAAGACAAAGTCAAAAACTCCTGCATCGACGCGCACAAGTTCCACACACACACGCACACAAACACACACACACACAAACACACACGCGCGCGCACGCACACACTTCCTCGATTTAACTGTGTGGTAACATTGGTAAATAACTGTAAGCTTTGATTCGATATGCATTATGTACCAATATTTTGAAAGTTGTATTAGATCAATTACATTGCGTAGGCCGTTTATTAGACAATTGAAAGGTGCATTCTGGTAAAAATTTAGAGCTGACATAATTTGTGTAGAACTTTATTATTTGTTCTCATACATGTTTATTTTGGTGAGTTATTAAATGCGTTTGCTTCAAGGGTCAGAGGGCCGTGATCTGTTTCAGTAAATACAACTTAATTGGTCTTTTAAACAGCTAAGTCAACAACACCAAAGGTTTTTAACGGGCCTAGTTTGGCGATCGATTTTTTCCCGACTGATCAATGCTCAGCGATAAGACCATACATGCATTGCTTATACAAACATAAATGATTGATTGAATTCGTCTGCTACCTGATTCTGTTGATCAGGCGATATTTATTTTCAAACGAGATAAGGCAAATTTGGAAAACAAAATCAGAAATTTTATGACAAAAAGTTAAAACAGACATTTTTAATAAAAAGACTTTTAAAATATATATATATATATATATATATATATATATATATATATATATATATATATATATATATATATATATATATATATGTATATATATATATATATTAAGTCTAGCATTAGTGGATCTGCTCACACAGTCATCTTGACTCTGCATTCAATACAGTAGCCAAACTCCATCACTGTGAGATTCTCTGTGTGTAGGTGATTTGCTGTGGAGTAGGTTTCAAAAATAAGTATCCATATTGATTTTTGTTTTCGTAATGCCGATTAATTCTGCTATATGTAGAACGTTGTTGTTTTAATATTTAATGACAAAGAACCAAACTAATATTGTAACAATATTTCAATATTTACTCGCCACCGTGCGATATGTACCTCATTTCTGATATTTACTGTCTATGTGTAATTTAAGTTTTCGAATGCAAACTAAGCTTAATAAAGTTATCGTGCCTTGACTTGACAAAACCTTATGCGGAACAAGGAGATGTTCCTTAATGCGGGTCACCATCCGGTCGGTAGGCACCTGTGAAAGTTCCGAGATGCATGCTGTGCAGGTGTGTGTTAAACCTGTGATATTGTTACATTGTATATTGAGGTATAACTTTACACCGAGCTCTCGAGAGCGAGCTCTGATCGAACAGTTGTCACTTGGATATTCCGTGCGTCCCTCAGGGTGAATGCAGTGTAGGTACACCTGTTGCATATAATCAGGAGCAGGTAAAACTATCGATAAGCAGCGAACGGGGCGATCGGTCGGGCACCGGGAGATTAATATGAATGGTGTGACCCGCGGTCTGGGTTGAATATACATGTACCACTTCAGTTCAGGGGGAGTATAAATGTACCTGTCGGGGTTTACGTTCATATACGGTAGACTCGTGTACAGCTGGCAGCGTCTCAAAAAAGTTTCAATATACCCTCGGCCATTGCAGTGGCCTGGACGTGAAGGATTTAAACCCACTTTTGGAACTCGGATAAAATGATAAATGTATGTACCGCTTTCCATTTTGTGTGCTACCATTTTTCTCTCAGCACATGTTCTATCATACTAAATCGTTATAATTGCGGGTTCTTCACTCTAAAACATGTTATAAGCACACGGAGCCATGCGTGTGAAGGAACATGTAGATCATTATCGACATATGTGACATGTACTCTTGGGATCAGGGGATCAGTGAATCATTGGGTTGACATACTGACAATTCTAGATGTGATTTATCGTCAGCGACGATATAAAAACGTTCAGCCTTGTAAGGGGAAAATGTAATTATATTTTGATATTCATATGTTGTGTATGGTTTAGTTTGTCTTTGTAATTCACTGAACAACAAAAGTAGAAAAAAAATGTTATCACGTGACGTCACATGTTCCAAATGAAAATAACAAGAACTAGAACCGTAATATGTGGCGTAACTCTTTTTCCCACTTAGCGAGATCTTGCCAGGCGTAGACACATTGTGTAGATATAGACCAAACAGCAAGCGATGGGAACTGTCTAATAAGTATCTAGACTATTTGTGGCTTTGTTTTTTTTTTAAATACATGTTGGTATGCATGCATGGAGATGTGAGCAAATGAAGGTCTTACAATAATGTACCGGAAATAAACAAATATAGCCAGATACCAGTTGACATGCATCAGCTTGCATGTGGTAACGTGTAAAGGACTCGTAGATAAGTGTATGTATACATGACGAAAAAACATGTTGATTATGGTGATGAATGGTTTTGAGTGCTCAATTTTGCTCCGTAATTTAAATAGTATAAAATAATATGTAGTTCGGTGGTGGTAGTGGTGGTGTAGTGTAGTGCTGCTGTTGATAGTGATGGTGGTAATCCTGATCATCCTGATGATGATGGTGATGATGATGATGATGATTATAATGATTATAATGATAATGATGATTATTTATCTCTGATTTAATGTGACGGCGACGACAACATCAGCAAGGGTGATAATATTTTTAGAGTCTTAAAGAAAGTGATTACATTTATCTTTCATCTATTATGATGTAGACGGGCTCAATTAAGGCAGACTGTTTATTGCCTCGTGAGTCGGCTTATATATCCAATTATCCTTTGCTGCCATAAAGTGGCTAAACGATGATGAATCTTAAAGCCCACCCCGCTTCGGGCAGACTCCGATGATACAATTCCATCTTGATTGGATCTAACTGCCGCATAGGTGATCGATCCCTTTGGCTTATACGGGCACATGAATAGTACAATCGGAAACGAAAATGAGTTTCCTTTTCGAAAAACTGGTTTATATACGAGGCCCATCTAAAATTTCTAGTAAGATAAGCTTATGCTAAAGTGCACTGCCTTTATAGAATGCAGCAATCGAACGGCTGATTTAGACAATGTCCGGTTCTGAGATCGATTTCTTTGTAATAGGGTTTTCCACGTTGGCATTTGTGCATGTGACGTTTACTTAAACTGATACGCTAAAATATTAAAATTTTGCTAATATAAAACCGTATAATATTTTTATTTTAATCATCAGATTTAAGTGCGAATTATTTTTCGTTTTGAATATACCGTGTAAGTTTTCGATGCCAATATTACTTAATTAAGTGGAGTTAACTCCGACACGCGAAGTCAAAGTACGGATGATGTATACCGGACATTTTAAAATTAAACAGGAACAATTTTACAGATTCCTGTCATGTCTTTGACTATGAATGCAAGTCGCACTCTGTGTTTGAGTCCACAGTGCATTCAGCATGAATTTAAATTGTTTAAATTCTAATAATAGTTTTTGTTGTAACCATAGGTTGTTTCTGTAACAAGTTTAAAATAATGTTGAACAGGTAGACTTATATTATATTCTACTGTAAGAAATAGATGCAAACCTTGATCTCAAACTTTCGGTCATCGGCCCCATCCCATGTTGTTTTTTTTCACCCGACTTTCATCTCCCACCCAGAAAATGAGTGCTCATTAAAAGTTTGATATGAAATATCCTTTTAAGGGATTTTCCCTCGCATTCCAATGTCGCATTTTGTCTTGATGCCAACTAGGTATGATATGGGTAATGGTATTAGGAAGTGATGAGCATGTGATTAGATCGATGTTTTGGTACCATTATCTTAACAAGATATGTATGCATGTTTCATGCTAAGATGTATGAGGCCATTGATGAAAGTTGTTGTTTGTTATGTAAGCGTGGGTAGACTCTCATAATGTTACAATAACGTCTATGATGTATTTTAGATGCCAAATAGGAGTATCTTTCAAGTTCGTGTAACAGTGAGACTCACAGCCCTTGTTTACATAATTCATATAGATGTTGGAGCTTATCGTAAAGTCCCTATAGAATAGTTGATTGATTTTTAATTAGTTTCCTGCGTGGCTTTCATTACTATACTAGTATACATGACATAGGTTAGACCTGTATCATTTGCATCTAAATGAGAAAAGAAAATGCTGATGACAGCAATATTAAAATGCTTATGGCTCAGCGGTCTCGGCTCTAATGACTGTATAAACAAAACAATAGTGACTGTGTACTGGGACATTACAGTGCACGGGATTGTGATTAACGGGTCTATGGAAACAAATAACGCGTTTAATTAAACATCTTACATCCTGTGTATTTGAAATGTTTAATACTTTACTTATTTGATAATATAAACAGCACAAGCGATCTAGAATGCATTTAACGTAATTCGCAAATTACGTTTCATCAACCCTTGTAGGAGTATCTTTATCTTTAAAACTGTAAAAAATACAATACGCAAACAGTCGCGATAAAGTACAAAGTGAATGTAAACAATAAATCTGACTATGCGTCACTGTGTTCCTGCAATGATTAAACCATAAAATATTTTTAAAAAATACTATTAAAGATAACATAGTTTAAAGTCTTCATCTGAAACATAAGTTGTTGAAATATTGATTGTATCATGGACGATGTTCCAAGTTACATATTTGTGTAAGCTCATTGGATTAGTTATTCTGTCTATATTGTTTTAGTTATTTGCATTGTTTTCATTATTTATCTTATCAGGGTGTTATGCATTTCCTAATATCGCACCTTTTCTAAATCACAGCGCAAATATCGAAACTTCAATGTTAACAGATGCAAAAGCAGTTACGAAGCGTCTTATACTATCTTTGCTTGTTTATATATTTAGATGTAAAAGTGTTCATATTATTTAAAGGTTGTCCGGATGCTGCTAGAAAACAGAAACAAAACACTGCAGGCATAAACCTATATATATTAGTTTCTGCATGTACTGTAAGAAACGAATGCTACATCATTTATGGCATAATTCATTTACTGTCTGTATTGTAAGCGATATTGATTGATAGCTTTCATCAAAAAGAACAACTTCCATGCAGAGGCAAAGTTCTCACAATAATTAAAACTATATCTATTCAATATGTTATATAAACACACGAGCTTCTTCCGGCTCTTAGACCGGTTGATGCTGGTTTTGCTAAAAATCAAACTCCAACTCACGCTCATAATTGATCCTTAATTTGATATTTAACAGACCCATTTCAAGACATATCCTTTTAAGATTATTTATTTTATACATTTCTATACAAAATGACGTTGTGTATTGGCAGTGAAGACCTGAACAGGCCAGAAAATACGGTTAAATGGCATTGTTTATTGTCAGTAAAGTCCTGAACAGGATAGAAAATACGGGTTATTGGCATTGCGTATTGGCAGTTAAGTCCTGAACAGGATAGAAAATACGGTTAAATGGCATTGTTTATTGGCAGTAAAGTCCTGAACAGGATAGAAAAAAAACGGGTTATTGGCATTGCGTATCGGCAGTTAAGTCCTAAAGATAGAAAATACGGTTATTTTCCATTCTTCAGTTGTTTGAATAAGTGTTGCTTACGTTTTGTGTATACATTATATTGCGCTTATTATTTCATGTAAAAATGCACTAAGTTCATAAATATTCCTCCGACTCATCGATTTCTCCCCGCGTGGGTTCGAATGGCGGTTTAGGCAAAAGTCTTGATGTGAAGTCGGGAGGTCGCGGGTTCAAACTCCCGCCGGGTCAAACCAAAGACTTTAAAATTGGTAATAGTGGCTTCCTATCGCTCGGGGCGAAGAGGGCAGCATTACGCATGACTCGGCGGTATCAGTATCATGGACCGACTGGGTTTAGTCCCTGGGCACCTCATAAGTGCCCCTGTGCTACAATGTTAGAAATGTCGCTGCACAGTATCGGCAAAAATGCCGGCAAATCACAGTTGTTGTTGTGTATGGCTTTGAGCATTGTGTCTGCGGTTTCTCATATCGTTTTGATTTAAAACAACGCAAAATGAAATTTTAATTAAAATGATTGCATAAAGCGAGTTAGGATAACATTGTGTCAGATTCTTTTGTCGACCTTCTTGTCTTTGCTCCCGTGTTCTTGTTCATAATCTTTTAAAATGTCTGCTCACATTTGTGAATATACAAGCTTAAACAAATATGTCAGAACATTATACACCAAAAGAATGTGCCTTTAAGTAATATATTTTTTTAAACACTTAACAAGCATAAAGCCAGATGCAATCTCTATGGGAATTACACTGCTCGTTTCCTTGTATAATTTTAAATATTATACATGCTTAAAACTCCAGTTATTGTATCAGACTCAAACGCGTGCAAATAATCCCACGAGGTTGGCTGAGAGAAATGTCAAAGCGCAGATTTACGCCATGTGAATATTTCATATCTGTACACATAATTTCCATACTTTACTTTGTATAATAAGAATGTCTTAACTCATTTCAATTGATTTTAGTGCGTGACAACGCCTTTCTTACCTATTTTATATTTTATTTCATGCTTCCGTATGCCTATTCAAATATGTTAACGTCTACAGTCAGTGTTATTTCTTTTAGTAAAGTATACTAGTTTACTGTGTAATGTTAAAAATCTATTTTATGCAATGTTTTTGTTCATTCTGAAATCTTATACAAGCACCAAGCATATATATGTTTAATGAAGCTTTTCCCCAATTACGTTTTTTTCCATATTAGTAAATTAAGTAAAAAGTCAGCATGAAGCTCTTTTAAGCATGTGTTTTCATTTCAAATTCGATTCATAATTACATACAAACCTATACAGGAAAGATTTCGTGTAATTCTGACTCATACATTTCTCACTGGAACGTCCCAGTTGGTTACCCATTGAAATTTCACAGCGAGGCGATCCCAATAAAAGCCACCAATGTGGGGGTGGATAATAGTTAAGAATCTGACTAAGACATATCCCTCCCCGTTAATCTGGCTATGTCAAATGTTAACGTCAGATCATGAACTTTTTACATAAAACTTAAGGGTTGATAGGTAAAATAACTTTAAAAAACACACGCTCCCTTTCTTTTCACTGTAAAGAGAAGTGTAATGACGCACAGACCGATATTGTTACGTCTAATGTGAAGAGATGGTAATTATTTAAAGTGTATGCTTAGCGCCTCGGGTGGACTCTCGGGTCAGTTGACGTACACATCATGTTGTGTTGTTTACCGAAAGTGAGTGGATCTCTAGGCCTAATAGGCCTAGACCATCCGTTATTCATCGAGCCCGGGTTTGGTAAACACTGAATCAAAAGTAGCAAGACTGAACAGGCTTTAAAACTGAGCAGATTGCAAAACTGGACATATTAAAAAACTTAACAGATTGAAAAAAGTGGCAGAACTGCAAGACTGGGCAGATTGCACAACTGACAGCAGATTGCACAACTGGGCAGATTGCACAACTGAGAGCAGATTGCAGGTAATTCGATATGGTAAAGAACACATATCTCTCGTAGATCATACTTAGATACGCAAACATATCATATCCAATCAAGATACATATACATGACCATGATCCCAACTTGTTTGTTATTTAACAAGGTACATGCTGTTGCTGCTCTGTTAAAAGCACTAACGATTGTGTACATGACGTATGAGACTTTCCACACTGGTATATAATACTTCTATAAATACAAATATTTTTTATGTTCTCGTCATAACTGTTTATAGCTACATGTAAATCTATATCCTGTTTTTCACTTGCGCCGAATACTCATGGGCAATTTTCTCGCTAACAGGTTATCGCATTACGGACCTCTTGCTTATATAAACCTGAGGAATGTTGCCATAGCATGGTAACACAACTTTACCTCTCTATGAGATAAGATACAAATGAACTTTTTCAGAAGAAAATATGTAAATACGTTCATGGATAATATTCTACATGTATGCGAAGCTCAACTTAACAATCAGTTTTAATGTGCCACCAGCACAACCGGTCAATATTAAAGGCTTTACGATTCAAAAGTCACGAACTTTAAAGGAATAAATGTCCCACCATTTGCAGGACTTTTACAATGGGAAACAACCCACCATAAATCCCCAACAAATGTCTGTTCTCGCGTAATGATGACCCTGACCCGACGTTAATTAAAGCACGGGCACATAGCCAATGTCTAAAGGGGCATACTAGTTCTTCTGGCCTTTGGTACTCGGAGTACAGCTTCAACAGAACATGCATTGCGAGGTCCTATGTGTAATCCAAAACATATTAAAATTGGACTTGCAACAGACAAGTTAATATAACAGTAACTAAAATGACTGAACTAACTACATTGAAACGAGATATTATACAAAAAGGAAGAGAGAAAAAAATCAACATTTAGTGAATGGCAACGACCAGTCGGCAAATGAGGTGCTGGAACCGACTTGAATGTTGCTCTAACATCGCACTTTATGAAGGTGTTTCTCTGAGAAAACGATGTAATGAAAACGTGTATAGTCTCGTTGGATTTGACTGAGTAAGAGCCTGAGCCCATCACACATTTGTGATAAATGAGTATAGATTGTGGGATACGAATACAGATGGTATCTTTATTAGAGCGGCCATATGACTTCGTGTCGGCTGTCTTGCTGTCCATGCTGGAGAAGACCGGCTGTCTTGCTGTCCATGCTGGAGAACGTCGGCTGTCTTGTTGTCCATGCTGGAGAACGTCGGCTGTCTTGCTGTCCATGCTGGAGAACTTCGACTGTCTTGTTGTCCATGCTAGAGAACGCTGGCTGTCTTGTTGTCCATGCTGGAGAACGTCGGCTGTCTTGCTGTCCATGCTAGAGAACGTCGGCTGTCTTGTTGTCCATCCTGGAGAACGTCGGCTGTCTTGCTGTCCATGCTGGAGAACGTCGGCTGTCTTGTTGTCCATGCTGGAGAACGCCGGCTGTCTTGTTGTCCATGCTGGAGAACGTCGGCTGTCTTGTTGTCCATGCTGGAGAACATAATATAAGAGCATAATCCCTGGAGTAGCTTTCTTATTTGAATAGGCAACACTAGCTGGCTTTTTTCACTGTTTTTTTATACTTACGTGTAAGTAAAGTATGATGAGGTATAAATCTTTTTCAAAGTTGAATTTCAATCTGTAAATGTCACTTTTAAGACGATAGAAATATTAGAATCACCGAGATAGTATACTGTTTCTGGTTAGATTATTCATGACATCGTTTATAAATATTACAAGAGGTTTGAAGTATTTAAATAACACTGAACGAATACACGTGTTTTTACAAATGCAACATACATTCATAACAGTAAAAGTCGCTCCTTTAATATATTTAGCTTGCTTTGTATATGAACCTGTTTTACCTGGACATACATTAGCAAACATTCCTCACGAGTGACCGGCAGGTTCTGGAGATTAACTTAGCCCTATGTACATGTCCCAGCATCCCTTTGCACGTAATTGAAGCCCGTGACGTTCGAAAGTAGCTGACGTCTCCAATGAAGGAGTGTTACGTGTACTCGTATATATAGCATGTAATGGGTGTTTGTAGTGAAGTTTACGTCAAGTTAGTACCGTTTTAACGTTAGTGGGGATTTTACAGGAGATAATGCGGAGGTGAGTGTTCGTTGGAGGGATATGTGTATCCTTGTATGGCATATCTCAATGGTTCAAATTAATTAGGTTTCGAAAGTGTAATCGGAACATCTTGTTAATTCAATATTTGATATCTGTATAAGTTAATTGTATGAATATTAATTTGTCTGTATAATAAATATTTGTTATTTTATTTTAACAAAGTATTGAAAAGTAATATAATCTATTATTTACTCTATTATGAATAAAACATGATAAAATACAGAACAACAACAACAATTATTATATTAAAACAGATTATAAAATCAGATTATGCAGATCGTGTCTAAAATACTTAGAAGCATGAACGAATGTACGATCACATAATACTAAATCGCTCAAACGTTTTTGGTGTATTTTGTGGTTTCTAATACTATCTAATACTAAAACTGCAATAAAACTCCAGTAGTTTTGGTCTTTATATTTTCGAAGAATATTTGTAGATACAGCGAGGGGGCGTTGCGATTACAAAAATAGACTGTATTCACAATGTTGGGCGGAGTAGGTTTCGCTTGAGATTTACCATGGACAGTGCTTCCCCGACCCTTTCTCCCAATCAGATGCCAGTATTTCAGTTTGCTCAAGGAATTAGCCCCTTCGCTGCGTAAAGCTTTAATTCTGGACTCTTTAAAAAACGTTGGTACATGCTGGCATCTGAAAAGGTAGGGCAATAAAAAGTGTAAATAATGTAAAGAAATATGTAGTAGAATCCAGTTCCAGCCAGTATTTGCGGTCATCTGTTTTATTTAATACGCATTGAGCTACCACATACGAGACCCTGGGGATTTAGGCTCCAGTCAGTGAATTGAATAAATTGATAAATGTAGTTGTTCTGTTTACTTGACAAACTTATGACTTCTATATAAAGATTTAAACAACCCATAGCACTATGCATAAGATGATGAATTTCACACGATGATATATTTCACATACACATGCTTTGGAAAAAAAACGGAAAAAATATTTAAATTGTCACACAACATTCTGTTTAAAATAATACTGTTAGCTTCCGAAAGGGTTCTTACATGTGATGCTGTACATCGACTTTGTAAAGAATAAGACACAAAAGTAAAGCACTGTATCTTCCTACCACAACAGTTAGTGCATTTCGTGGAAAAATGCACTAAGCTATGAGAAATCGCTAAAACACTAATCGCATGACTACACATCAGGCGAAATTTGACATTCAAACGCTGGTGACTGGCGTACATTTATACGGCGTATGTGCTTCTCTGTTGGACTAAGACGTTCCTAGTGTGAGTCCGTTCAGGATTGCTCACTGTCCCTTTGGCTAAATTGTTGTAATGCAAAGAATACCTGATGAATGCCACATTATTTGTCATGTTTTACTGCTGGCATGTAACTTACTTACATGTAAGCTTGGAATGGCGTCAAGCTATACCACCTCTTAACACAACATTGTCATTCAGTTTCCTGCTATGCCCCGACATTAACTGGATCGTTCATATATCAGCAATTAATAATGCAAACAAAAATGTAAAACTTAATTCGATTACCTTATCATAATCTTCATGTAAATATTAAAGCTAATATAAAGTGCAAATTAATACACCGAAATCAATATATAACCGACAATTTACTCTTTAATAAAGAACGGGGTCATGCTAATTACGCGGCACAATACGATAAAAGTCAATAAACTATCCATCGTTCGTTGCTAACGACTCCGTCGTGCAATGCGTGTAGTTCCATTTAGATCTAAAATTCACTTCAAGCAAAAAACAATATCAGGCGCATGATATGAGGACTGTGCAAATGTACAATTAATTATTCAAGAGACAGCTCGCAAACTAATGGCAATTACATTAAAATCCCAAAGGTCTTTTCTATGGTTTCAATATATTTTCCATTTTAAATAATCCAAATAGCAGATTTTCTAATGGGAAAACAAGTTTAAACGCTTAATCGAATTTAAACAGCCTCAAAGTGCTGTATGATCTAATAAACAGTTAATGTTTATACAGATTTTCAAGCTTACTGGTTTGACTCGCGAAAACGTCGACCAACAAGAAACCTTTATATAACAGTTGAACATAATTTAATTTATTGATGTTATAGTTGTAATTAAAATTTTAAACGTAACACTGTAGACTTATATTTATAATATTATCAAAAAGTATGACGGGTTTTATCAAGAATCGCTTACTCTGAAAGTTCGAGAGCCCAACTGGCAAAGAAAACAATCACGTGAATGATGATGATTTCCAAATTACCTGCTTCGTGCGATGGATAAGAGGACAGCAAAAGAACATCACATTACACAGTTCAGTCCCCTATAACGGCCATTAGCAGTCTAAGCAGCTGCAGACATATAGATTGTAAAATAAATTGCATGTCATGTTCGCCTCCATTTAAATGTATTTAAATGTAGCCAAAATAAGGTCTAATATAAAGTATCTGCATCTCATATTGTACACGTTTTATACTTTCAACAACCTCAATTGCCAGTTTTAAAGGAAATATAGAACATTTTTATGCCATGTTACTTTTTTAAAAATGGTTGAGCCAAGTTCCAAAACATAGTGATGCCTGGCAACATGGTTTTGGTCGCCAAATGGTGAGTGTCCCTTAAACGCGGTTTATAACTACTCAAACAATAGTAAAAGTACATGTATGATTATATTTCTAACATTATTTTTGTCATCATTGTTATCATTGTAGTTTTTTGGCCTGTAGACATTGCTGTGAATGCGCAAATACCACACACTATTTGTAGCGTGGGGCGCGTGCGTGTATTTGCATATATTTTAGCGTACCAGTCATGTTTTACTAACAGATGTCCAGTAGGCATTACACATTCGCCAAGTTTCCCGATTTGATTCTTGTGAAGACATTTTCTTTCTTCTACTTGCAGGAACACTTTTCTGCGTAGACGAGGAATGGACCTCGCCATGTTTAACCAAATAGCCCAAATCAACGAGCACCTGTTCTTGAGCAGCGCTGCTGCGGTCAAGACCGAACGTATTCGTGCGTTGGGTATCACCAACGTCATTAACTGCACAATGGAAATCCCCAATCTGAGACTCCCCAACCTGGAGTGTGTTCAGATTCACGTGGAGGACACACCTAGTGCCAGACTCGGGATCTACTTTGACAGATGTTCTGATAAAATTCACCAAGTTCATAAAGCCGGTGGGAAGGTTATAGTGCACTGTGTGGCCGGTGTAAGTAGATCAGCCAGTCTGTGTATAGCCTATCTCATGAAATACCAAAGAATGACTCTGGACCAGGCCTATTCTCATATAAAGAAACGTCGACCAGTCATCCATCCGAATGTAGGCTTCTGGAAGCAGCTGATCGAGTACGAGAGACGCTTGTTCGGCAGGAACACCGTCAAAATGGTGCCTTCAGGGATCGGGCCTATACCGGACGTGTACAAGGAAGAAGTCCGCAACATGGTCTGGGTCCCTTCTCGGAATCAACCTAAAAACCCCTTCCCGACTAACTATAGCACTACATACAGCCAGTCCTACAGTAGTCGCTGAAACTGTCTGCAATCAGTCCTTACAATGTCTGTGATCGCTCTTAAATGTATCTATAGCAAATAACAGGAGAGACTTGCAGCTTGAGATCAATGTTAATAGGGTTGGCTCACAACTGTCAGAATATATTTTGTAAAGAAATGTATGGCATTTTGTTGAGTCGGTTTAAAATTTTGGTTTTTAAACAATCTTTTGTTCAAAGGAAACCCGTAATTCAAATATCAGTTATGATTAGCGGTTGATGTATTGGAACATGTATAAACAGACAATGTATTTGTCTAGTACATATATAAAGCAGTACAATTGCCATTGCGTAAGAGCGTGTGTTTACATTAAAAAGATATAGAACAAAGCCAGATGCCTGAGCCAAAATTCATTTTTGAATTCATCGATAAATGGCACAAACCGTCCTATAGTTTTGACCAACAAGCGTCAACTAAAATAAACGATGTCAAGATTGATCAATCGTTGATTGAGTAATTGACCCGAATAACAAAAGCACATTTAACAAAGCGATGGCAATATTTAAAAAAAAAACATAAATCAGAAAACCTTACGCACGTTTCTCAGTCTTGACATGCTTTTAAAAATTGAAATCATTAAAAGTAAGATAGATTTCAAATTTATAAAACCTTATAGACCGATATTTTGAACAACGTATATTGGTACACTTGCAGCTACCGTGCCCTCTCCCTTCCTAACAATGATGTCGATAATTCTCGTACCGAAATCAAATTCTATGGTATTATTTAACAGTCATTAAACATTTTGCTTTTTAAATTATTTTCAGTAAATAGCGAATTCCCCTTGCAAGGAGCATTTGTGATTTAATAGCTACCCATGTGTGAAAGCTTGTAAATGTATGAACATACTTGACACTCTTATCAAATTATGTATTGTTTTGTTAATACTTTCTTGCATGCCAAAGATATTCCCCGATTTACCCTTTATTCCATACAACACTGTTTAGCGTTATCTTACCGATGACATAAGTTCTTTAGATAAGACATGATTTGCAAAAAGTGAAACTTTTATTTTACTTTCTCGTAAGCTTTGTGTTTCTCGTTTTTACGTTTCCTATCAATAGTTTGTATAAAGAAATAACCTTGTCACTAAAGCTTAACAAAGTGCCCCTTCACTTCTTAAATCTGGTGTTGTTTTCTTTATTAAGGAAAGCTTTTGTGTTATGATTTATCAGTTTTCATTGTAAATTATTTTCTTATCTTATTTTTATTTTAAATTTATTAAACACAAACAAGTTCGTTAACCAACATGACTGATCTGTTTTTAAGTTACCTGTATTCGAGTTCATTAAGATATAACCTGATTATCACTTATTGATATAGCAACCAGAATGGCAATATGACAAATAGTGTGTTTACATACATATTCAATAAAGCCTAATATAAGTATTCTCATTAACAACATTCATTCAATTGATACATTCTTCTTAAAACATAGTTGAAGTGTTGTTTTATGTCAATTTGTTCAGTGTTGCGAACAAACATGTGTCACCCTGTGATTGTTATGTGTAAAATACGTTTCTAATCTCTGTATATATAGTTGTTGTATTTGATTGGTTGATCTTTCTAACAAGCATGGATGTTACAAATGTTATTAAAGTTTAGTTCTGCACTTGATATGTGTTCTGCTTTTTCACATTTTCTTTTTCCGCAGTTTATGCTTTGTTCAAATTTGAGTTTGTTTACGGTTTCTTTTCCCGTGACACGCTGTTTTAAGCCCATTTAACTAATTATAGGGCCTACATTTGCTAGGGAACCATTTTTATTTGTGAAGTCAAAGCGCACAGAATCTTATCATCTCTGGAAAAAATACTCTTTGCTCATCTTTATTGTAATTTCTATTATTATTATTAATATTATTATTAGTAGTAGTAGTAGGAGTAGTAGTAGTAGTAGTAGTAGTAGTAGTAGTGAACTTATTATTATTAGTCAATCAATTAATCAAGTATAATTATTATAAGTATTAGTAATATTATCATTAGTAGTAGTAGTATAATTATATTATTAAGTATAATAAGTATTATCATTAAAAGTAGTAATAGTAGTTTTGTTAGTTTTAATATTATTTGTACTCAACTACATACATTAAATTAAAAATACATTTCGAACTGTCTACAAAAGCTATAGACAACAATAACTAATTTTGTCAATAAATTAGTTGTTATAATTATAATGTCTTAATAAATAGAATGAGCAGTGATCCATGTAGCTACAGGCCTATTTTGCACGAAATTGATCAGGCAATGGCAAATTGTAATGACATAAATCCGCAGCTGATGCTTGGGGCGGTTTGATCAGGATCTATATTATTGGCCACCATAGCTGTATCTTTTCATCGTATAACTTTTGCATCCAAGTTTTAATTAGCAAGTAACTAAGAATTTAGTAGTGCTAATTTACAACTGTGCATCATAAATGTAACTTGTTTCTTCCAGGATGTCAATTCTGTGCCACCCGTATCACGATCATCACCATTTCCGGCACTTTTAACTTACCTTATATTTTTCTACAAATACTGCGAACTTTAAATATCGCTTCCTTTCGTAACTTTTCTTAAAATAAACAACAACAACAGTTTTAACAATTTCAAAACAATTAATCTAGCATATACACCAGTTACACATGAAACTGGATAAATTTGTTCCGTGTACATTAATACATTTGTAATAGTCAATCAATGTTGGATACTCATAATGTTTCAAGAATGCTATAATAATAATAAGTCGAAGAAAATCTTAACCATAAGCGTAATCACCCGTACTAATAATTGCGAATCCTAAAGCTAGCTAGACTGTATAAATTTTATCAGAAGAATATCAATTTAACTGAAGTAATCGGTCATAAAAGTGCAGCAAAAAGATGCAAACTTCAGAAGGGCAGAAACATTATATCTTAAATCATTGTTTTACTATGTTTAATCGAATCGTTTGATATCGGAGAGTGTTTATTCATGCGGTAATAACTATCTTTTTATAAATTTGCTTATGTTTTCTGAAATTCACATTCAATTCAAATCGAGGAAACCCTCCCCCGTATACCGGCTGTTCCCAAAGTAAGGATGGCCCCGTATACCGGCTGTTCCCAAAGTAAGGATGGCCCCGTATACCGGCTGTTCCCCAGCCTTGTCGTATTGAAAGTATCGTTTCACGGAATGACATGATCAATAAGTTACTTTCAGTATCTGATCAACGATTCGGTCTACCACCGTAATGTTTTATTTAGAGAAAATTTAAACTGCCGGCAGCAAATTCAATTGAGATAAAGGAGTGACAAAGTACTTTTATAGTTTAATGTAACATTTTTAGTAGTTAAACCGATGGTTATGTGAACCGTATTAAGGAATTGCAAGATCAGCTTGTTTTTCTGTAAACCTACCTTGGCTAGTGATTGTTGTTGTTATTGTATTGTGTATTTTTTGTTAAATACAAAATCCACAACACGATATATTGCACAGATCATGGACAACTGGGAGAAGTTGTTAGCTTTGAAAGTAAAATGGGTCAACTCAATATTCGGGCTTGATTAACGTTCAGTGCTTGGCTCTTGGAAATCCGTTAACTCAATATGCGGCCATGAATAACGTTCAGTTCTTGGCTCTTGGAGATCCTTCCACTCAATATGCGGCCGTGAGTAACATTCAATTCTTGGCTCTTGGAGATCCATTAACTCAATATGCGGCCTTGAATAACGTTCAGTCCTTGGCTCTTGGAAATCCTTCCACTCAATATGCGACCGTGAGTAACGTTCAATGCTTGGCTCTTGGAGATCCATTAACTCAATATGCGGCCATGAATAACGTTCAGTCGTTGGCTCTTGGAGATCCATCAACTCAATATGCGAGCTTGAGTAACGTTCAATGTACGTGCTTGAGTAATGTTCAGTGCTCTACTTGGATATGTATTAAGCCAATGTACGTGCTTGAGTAATGCTCAGTGCTTTGCAGTTGGATATCTATCAACTCAATATGCGCTTTTTATATGGACTATACTCTTGAATCTTGATCAAGTCAATAAATGGGGTTGATGAGCGTTTAGTATTTTTACTCTATGACTTCGTTCAACTCATAATTTGGGCTTGATTAACTTTCAGTGCTTTGCGCTTGGTTATCTAGAAACTCAGTTTGCGGGCTTGATTAACATTCAGTGTTTTGCTGTTGGATTTATATCAACTCAATTTGCGCTTTTTATACGTCCAGTGCGTTACTCTGGGATCTCAATCTACTAAATATGCGGGCCTGATTTACGTCCAGAACTTTACTCGATCGATGAACTCAACATTCGAGCTTGATTAACATCCACTGCTTTATTCTTGGATCTCGATCAACTAAATATACGGGCTTGGTGAACGTTCAGTGCTTTAGTCTTGGATCTATATTAACTAAATATACACTTGATTAACGTTCATGGATCACGATCAACTCAATATGCGGGCTTGATTAACGTTTAGTGCTTTCCTCATGGATCCCGTTCAACAAAATATACATAATTTATTTAACGCTCATGGGTCACGATCAAGTCAATATGCGGGCTTGATTACCATTCAGTACTTGGTTCTTGAAGACTTCTTGTCGCAGGGTCAACATACAAAGACATGTATACGGCATGTTTTCATACCTGTATCGTGTGCTTTCGTTATTTTTATTCGCTCCAAAGTTGTTAGCTTCAAGTACAAATAAAATTGACTGCAGTATATCCATTGTTTGTGGTCAACTTTATGTATACTGTTTCACAATCAAAACAACTTCGACCTACTTTTATATTAACTATGTTAATAGCAACCGGATTTCCAGTCTTTGTCTGTAGATTTCTGCTCCTTTTTGGCGGAATGAAATATCAATTTATCATATTCTGGTCGTGAATAATCATACAGCAGCTGTATATTATGCACCAACTGTTCTTGCAAAGACACAACTTCAAGTTAGAATGTATTTTATAATAAAGTTAAAATTGCCTAGGCTAAAAAAGTAGATTTGTTAGCGGGCCCCGCTACGTCTTCTCTTTTTTTGGGTCACGTTTGATACTGTTTACACAAAAAATGCTTTAAAAATGGTAAAACAAAAATGTAGGTAATATTTGGATATTGAATTACATATTCTTGAAACCATTAAGGTAGCCGGTGTCAGGACAATGCGACCGGTTGTTGTATTATGTCACTATATCTGCTGCAAGTGGTCAATGTCTCTTACCTCAAATAATGTTAGTGGGACTGTTCAACCTAAGAAACAATGATCGCCCAAGTCATGGAATTGGTAGAAAGTAGGAGAAAAAACATGCCTGTTTGTTGCTGACAGATAATCCTCAAATACCCGATTGGTCAGATTTTAGATGCCAATTCAATTCAACCAATCAGAGATGACTGTTAATTGGAGATGGCCTAAGGCTCCAGCTCACAAGTATAACTTCAGGCTCTGGTGTTTTGTAGCCGAAGCGGACACGGGTTCGGTTGGTTGAAGACGATATTGACTGTGATTGTGGGTTCCCGTTCTGCTCCAAACCTGCCGGCATGAGAGACCGACGACAGGAGAAGGCCGAGACATACACAAAGGCCGCAGATAAAACATGTGGGTAACATACACACAGGGCAATACATACACACAGGCCAGGACATAAACACGGGCCAATACGTACACACAGACGAAGACGTACACACAGACCAAACGTACAAACAGACCAATACGTACACACAGGCCAAAACGTACACACAGGCCAAGACTACACACAGGCCAAGACTTCACACAGGCCAAGACGTACACACAGACCAAGACATAAACACTGGCCAAGACTACACACACGCCGCAGATACTAAATGAGGGTAACTGACATACACAAATGCCGAGCCATTGACAAAGACAGAGACATGCTCACATGCCAAGAAATTGCATAAGGTCGTAGATAGAATATTTGGGTAACTGAAATATACAAAGGTCGAGCTATAGCCAAAGACAAAGACATACACAAAGGCCACTGATACAATGTGTGCAAAGTGTGGGTACCTAACATGCAGCGGCTTGGTTGCATCACAGGAAGCCATTTGCAAGCCGAAAGCCATTTGCAAGCCTTAATTATCTAACATATTTTAAATTAAATAATTGTTGCTTAATTATCTACAATTAAATTATCTTCTTATGTTCAATTAAATGCGAAAATAAAATATATCAAGTTCTATTGTATGTACATATCCACGTATTTAGAGACGTTGCTTGCATTGAAACCGGCTAATAGGGCTGAAGTAAAATATTAGAAACATTTTGATCAATACTATAAAGCGAGAAGAAATCTTTTGTTGAGTTGGATAAATGTGGAAAGACCTGTCGGTTTTACTGTTCACAACTTTAGCCTCTCCTTTCTCCCACATAGTCCGTGTCTGACCGGCAGTATTGAAAGCTGTATTATTATTATTATGTTTGAATTGGACATACTTGGCTGATATTCTCATGGGCACCAAATGAAACCTAACTCGTCATACTCAGCTAACATGTTTGCTTGATAAGTGTGGTTTACTTCTAATATGCGTCTGGCTTTTCCAGGTTTTTTATGCTTAATATTTTAAGTCTTTTTAAGTCTTGACTGTATGAATACTGAAGGTAATATCTGACAGTTTGGGTCAAAACAGCTGGAGAAAGAAAAAAAAAAATGCTTAGTTTGAAATGTCCTGTTTAAAAATTTTTATGTCTTATATCTTATATATGTGCGATAGTTGCTATACAACACCAAAATACTTTCACAATAGGGTAAATTATATTCATGTAAGCGCATCAGATATAGCTAAGTATATTTTAGAATCAACAGATAAATCGATCTTTTATCCCGGGTTTTATTAATAAAAACATTGTTCCATTATGTGATGAAACGGTAAGTTTAGGTGAAAAAAAAACATGGCTGTACGTCAAATTTTATGAGTATAATTACGTAGCGAAATCGCCAGCTTGAAAAAGAGATGGAAGTATATTACACAATGTAATCGTTAAGGTCATTGTCTGCGTGTACAGTGTCCAACTAGTGTGGCCTACAAGTGATATCATCGTCTTAAGGCAAGACAATGCGCGAGGTCAGATATCACACTTAACACACACTAATATTGATTCGATGTCTTGAACACAGATTAATACAGGCAAAATGTCGGATACCAACTTTTAGTAAACTGGCAGTTATTGTTACTAACATGGTTTTCATACTAACCTTTGTTCTTTCAGAGGAGTTGAAGGTGTATGCATGGCACTTATATCGTTGGCTTCTGTAGGTAAGTTTCTAAGAAAACTATTAACAGCATGTTTTAAGTGTTAACAAATACATTAAACAAATACTTATGCGTACAAAACATCGTCGATTTGCAACCTACATAGGAGCATAGAAATCACACAATAATATCAGCACCATGCCTATACCTAAAATAAAAGTCACACAAATGCAAGAAACATACACACAAACAAGCTTTTATCAAAATATACAGACCACCATATACATGTAGACACACATCTCAACAACACAAAAGCATGAACATCTATGACAAAATATAGACAGCCGCTGTTTTACGGCTTACAAACCCGTTGTCAAAGTTTTGCTTATAGAACGAGTATGCAACCACACCTTGTTTATGAGTTTTTTTTAGTTTTTTTTTATATATATAGTTTTTCATTTATATTTAAAGTACTTACTAATATTACTTGCACATACTTCTAAGACGTAAGTACAGCTAAACAGTGCTTCCATGTGCCTTTCTTTCTCTCTTTCAGTATCGGTTCTGAATGTCGATTCGTTGTCGATTCTACGCTGACGTCACTGGCCATTCTCCTTTCCATTATGCCATTCACGTGCGAATCATGCTGACGGCACTGGTCTCTTCACTTTTCAACAACAGACCCGTGACATCCAAGCGTGAATTGTGCTGACGTCACTCACTTCCCTCCTGTTCATTATATCATCCACGCGTAATCTATAATGACTTCAGTGGCCTCCCTCTTGTTCATAATGCCATCCACGTGTTACTCTTGCTGGTGTCAGAGATACATAAAATGGCGTCAGATATTACTGTACACATAATTCATAAATATGGCGTCAAATGTGAAATGGCCAAACTGTGATATGTAATATATTTAATTGTTATATTTTGTTGTTTTTTTATGTACAACTAAACGACGAATTTTATATTTCATTTTAAAGAGTTTAACCCCTTGATGTTCAAATTCATAGTTCAGCCATCTTCGGACCCAGGGTGTAGACTGTACTATAAGGAGAAGATGGTAACCTGCGTTGTTGGTTCCGACAGTGGTGTCGTACATATCACTGAATATTACCTACATCTCTGTATACATAACAGTTACACGCGTTTCTCGGAATGCATTGTCCATGATTAAGATGCGACTGATTGCACTTTTAACCATCTCTAATTCACTTTTCCCCATGCCAGATAATCCATTAGACCCCATTGGTAAGAAGTGCCTCGTTTCAATGTTCAGCAAGCTACGCCCCTGCAAACGTCTCGTGGTACATCAATCTGGGCCAGCTACATTGTTTACTTTCTAAGATCCGCTAGGACCACAGACATATACAGAGATTAATTCACGGGACAATGATCTTTCTTGATAATGAATCAATAATTATGTTTTTGCAGTATTCAATCTTCGTTAAATCTGCGCAATGTATTGTGGTTTTAAAATTGTCTACTACATGTTGGCATTATATATACCTGTCGAAGTTTCAAATCTCAAGTGCCTGTAGCGATGTTAGTGATGTTAGTAGTGTTCGTGTGCTGGTTAAGCTGACATAATATTGCTATATATATATATACATATGATTTGGCCAAATGTGTTTATTTTATAAACATGCTGTAACAAAATATTAGAAATTAGTGATATGCAGGAAGATACCTTTTTACAATTTATGAAATTAGCGATTTACAGACAAAAGGCAGGTCTTCTGAAATATACTGTCTAATAGTTAATATATCATACATGAAAACTAACAATTAAGTTGAGAGGGTTTTAATGTATACGTGTTTACTCTTCACATATCGATGATACAGTGTAGTACCAGACAAAGAGTTCGGCCTGTGAGCCCTTTGTAATCATGCTTGATATATCTTGATCAAATACCCAGAGACCCAACCAGGCACGGTATTTATTCCAAGTGCTTACCAAAACGGTAACACACATTGTACATTGCCGTTTATGCAATAGGAAAATATTATTTTGAAGGAAAAAACATTTTCCTGAAACGAAAAATGCACAACAAACAAGAACATGTATTCTTACAAATGATACAAGTACAAAATTTAAGTTTAACTCAAAATACAAACATTCAGCTTAAACCTGTGCAGAGTCATGGTTTTGCTCAACAATTACATGTATGCTTCTGCTTTATTGGTATGCGTGAAGATGTATTGGTGTTAAGACAACAGTGTTTAAAATGTTATTCATTCATGAAATTTCAATCTTTACAAATTATAAGATCAAATATTAATCGCTTTCTCGTACAGGATTTTAAATATTAACACAATATGTGAATGCTTTAAACAATAACTCTTCAGCATGTATTATTGTCTTATTTCTGCAAATAGTAAATACAGTTACTTTATTAAGATTCAGTCCATTCTGAGAGGGAAACATATTTTATAGAAACCGCTTTGGTCGATAGGGCCTATTCATTACGTTTTCAGTGTATAAGCTAGCAGCGAAAGTGGTTAAGTTTTTGCAGGTATATACCCGTAGTTGAAAATTTGCCAAAATATGATCTAGATCAGGTTTAAATAAATATTTGATATTGCTTTTAGATGAAAATAACAATATGTGTTAAGTATATCTTTAAGATCACTATTAGTTAGCAGTGTATGGTATTCGTTTTAAACTGTATATAAGAAAATGCTATCTACAAACGAAATTTTGCAAAACTTTTGAATGGATAGCTGGAATGTTATTTTATATGCTATATACACTAAGGTACATCTAAACGACATATCCTCAGTACTATCTATCATTAAAATACTGCTAGTAGCTGCCTTTATTTTCCTATATGTTAGTATTTTATCATATTTCAAATATCTGCCTTGGTAGTTGAGATAGGATTCCACAAACGCTCATTCCATACACGTCTTTTTGAAGAATAGTGCCTCTTTCATAAATGAAATAAGTTGACACCAAGGAAATCACTTATATCATATGTCTCTAAGTTATACCTAACTTACAGTCATATAATGTTCTATGAGAGACATAACTAGCAATTACATCATGTGTTAAGATAAACCTAGCTTACAATCACACCATGTGTTAAGACAGACCTAACTTACAGTCGCACCACGTCTCTAGATAAACCTAACTTACAGTCACATCATGTTTTAAACTTTACCAAGCTGACATATATCCCATGCCTTAAGATAGACCTAGCTTACAGTCACATTCAGGTATCAATAGAGACCACACTTACAGTCACATCATGAGTTAAGATAGACCTAACTTACATTCACACCATGTTTTAAACTTTACCAAGCTGACATATATCTCATGCCTTAAGATAGACCTAGCTTACAGTCCCATTCAGGTATCAATAGAGATCACACTTACAGTCACATCATTTGTTAAGACAGAACTAATTTACAGTCACACCATTTATTAAGATATACCTAGCGTACAATCACACCATGTGTTAAGATAGACCTAACTTTCAATCGCACCATGTGTTAAGATAGTCCTAACCTACAGTCACATTATGTGTTAAGATATAACTAACACTCATTCAAATCATGTGTTAAGACAAACGTAACTTAAAATAAAATCATGTGATTTTATAGACTTAACTTACAGCCACGTTATGTCTTAAAATAGACCTAATCAGCAGTCTCAAGACAGACCTAACTTACATAATTTTTGTTTCGATGTATTTCAGAAAGACGCCCGATATGGACATTAAATAAACAGTCTGATATTAAGACTGAACTCCAACAAATCCTTTTCAGCCACATTATGTGCTGAGATTTAATACGTCTAACAGCCACATTATGTGTTGAGATTGAATACGTCTAACAGCCACATTATGTGCTGAGTTTGACGATGTCTAGCAGCCACATTATGTGTTGAGTTTGACTACGTCTAACAGCCACATTATGTGCTGAGTTTGACGATGTCTAGCAGCCACATTATGCGCTCAGTTTGACAACGTCTAACAGCCACATTATGTGCTGAGTTTGATTACGTCTAAAAATCACATTATGTGCTGAGATGGATTACGTCTAACAGCCACATTATGTGCTGAGATTGACTACGTCTTACAGCCACATCATGTGCTGAGATTGACTATGTTTAACAGCCACATTATATGCTGAGTTTGACGACGGCTAACGGCTACATTATGTGCTCAGTTTGACTACAACTAATAGCCACATTATGTGCTGAGATTGACTACATCTAACAACCGCATTATGTGCTAAGATCGACTACATCTAACATCCACAATATGTGCTGAGTTTGACGACGTCTAACAGCCACATTATGTGCTGAGTTTGACTACAACTAACAGGCACATTATGTGCTGAGATTGACTACATCTAACAGCCACATTATGTGCTAAGATTGACTACATCTAACAGCCACACTATGCGTTAAGATTGATTATATCTAACAGCCACACTGTGTTAAGATTGAATACATCTAACTGTCACACTATGTGTTAAGATTGACTTTATCTAACAGCCACACTGTGTTAAGAATGACTACTTCTAACAGCCACACTATGCGTTAAGATTACGTGGCGGCTTTAATTTTATTAACTTGGCCAATGTGACTACTCGTCTATTTACGTTTATTCTGTTTTTCTATGTGAACTTTGTTTATTGTTTTTATTTAAATGAGCGTTTTGTGATTTTAAATCCCTTTTAGTACATGCTACATATTAATGTGTCTATATCACAAGCCGTGTCAGTTATCTCCGATTTCTTTGGCAATTCTTACCATTGAAATATAGTAATAATATGAAGCAGTACTATTTTGAAATAAACCCGACACACGCCACTGTTGTACTCTTAAATGTTTTGTCTATTTGTTAGAGTGAAATCTCTTTAGCAGTGTTTCTATCTTATTGCCTTCACCAAACATTACGTGTTGACACGTTGACAAGACATGCGTCTTTGTTGATCAATTTTGAATGTCATTCGCTGTTTTCCATCAACACATTAAAGAGCAAGACTGTACAGAGGTATGTGTTTCTATACAGGCTCCGTAAACGAATATACAGATGGTTATTTTCAAAAGCTTGAAGCAGATTGTTATAACATATTAGTTTGTGTATCTACCAGGTTCATATAAACTCAAGCGACCTAACCACGCCAGTCTCGTCATGTAAGAGCCTTATACGCTGTGAAAGCACTTAGCTTTGAGATCTCGTAAGCTGCACATGTTCTGCTTATCAGAAAGTGACCAAACTTGAGGTATTAAAGTTTATCGTATAATTTTTAATTATTACTTTATATAATGGCTATAAGAAAATTGTCTTTCAGATATATTTAACACACACAATCTACACAATTCATTATTAAACAACAGTTTACAGTAATTTTATTGCCCTGTCTGTTGTGTAAAATGAGTAATCTCTTAGTCTGTGCAGTTTACAAATAACTAAAACTAATTGTTAATCAGTCGCTTAGACTTCAGGCAATGACAACTAGTCATATGTGTAAATACTAAATAGGGAAACCGTGCAGATTCTAATCAGACAGTTCCCAGTGAACTTGCTTATCTGGATCTACACTGTTGAAGTTCTTTAAAACTGTGCATAGAAAGTTAAAATTAGACAAGCAATATCAGTATATGGTATACTGAAATAGCGAGAACATATGTGAATATTTAAGTTGATCGCTTTTTAAAGGTTGGTGTGATGATTATGCATTAAAATACTAAGATTTCTATATAGTTCCAGTTAGGTCATCTGCTACATGGGACCTTGCCTTCTGTGTGCACGTCAATATCATCGTTGTTCTCATGTTGATAGCTCCATGTTTTATTATTATCCATCATCAAGTTTACCACTGTCAAACCTCATGTGGGGAGTCATGTTAAACACGCAAATAACTCTTTCTTGATCATCGCCCAATAGACTTTATCGAAGAGTATAAACTATATATAAACATTTTTTATTCCTGATAATTTAATATAAAAAGAAAACATAAGGTTTTACGAAACTTAACAAGATTTTAAATATTGAATCTATATTAAAGTTTGAACTAGCATCTGATAAAGGGACAAATATGCAAGTTAATTGTAAATGGGACAAAAACACTGTGGTGAGCCATTTCATAAATAGAGAAAAGCAGTTATATACTTGGAACGGTTAGTTGGTAAAAGAACCGATTAAACTGCTCCCTTCGGTTTACCGAGGGCTCAAACCTTGCACTTCTTGTTGTTTTATCAAAGAAAGTGTTCATGCAAAGACCCCGTCAAAGCGAGACTACAATACAGAAACTAGTTTCAAAGAAAATAACATTTAAAACAATGAACATAAAATATGTACAATATGCAAAATCAATAAATGCATCGGACGAAGATCGGAGAAAGTTGTTCATCTGTGTGGTGTCCTTATCAACGTAGGTTAAGATACCATCGATGTTGACATGTACATGTAAACATTTACTTATGTAAAAACTTAAATGAGATGCTAAATATGATTTGTTATATAATGCCTTTTGAAAATGACTATGTTTGAATAGATACAACCTTGCAAGGATTTTTGGATTAGAAGGCGACTTATTCATCCTAGAAGAGTTAACATTACCTCTAAGAGGGCTATAAGTCGAGAGGTTCGACCGTTATAGGAACACCTCTCTGTAAAGATGTTTTGTGAGTCTGACAGCCAGAATTGTTACATTTGTGTAAATGTACATCAAATGTCTACAACATACATACATGTATTCCGCACTAAACGCATGCGGATCTAAATAACAACTAACAATCAGTGTAATTAAAAATTGTTTATAACAAACTTTATGAATAGGTTATTTATATCCATGAACTCAACAGAGGCTTATTTTACTACTCTTGTTTTCAGGTTTTATATACGATTGTTGTATCCGCTTGAAAACCTGTAATAAAATCTTATGTATGTCGATGTTAGTTCGGTGTTGTACGTTTTTTCCAAGCTAGACCAAATGCAGTTTTCCTTTCTTTTAAGTCTGGTGTTGGTTCTTCCGAATGTGTCCACTGTTATTTTATTGATCAGGTTGTCTATAAAACTATTCTTTATAAACAACGTAACATCGGCAACAATGAAACCATTAGTAACAAAAACTAGCAACACACAGATTGTTAACAATGCCAACATGAACTTACAAACTAAATGGTTATTAAACAAGACTACTAATTAACATTTTTTGATCCGAACTCACGGGGGGTCCATGCGCCAGTGGCTCTACACAGACATGGGTATTGAAAATGAATAGGTGTTTATGTGGGTCTGTATGATATACATAGATTAAAGGTCCCTTGTTTTGTACTTCATGGTGTATTTCCAACACAATCTGTCCTTCTCGACAAATTCATATATAACCATAATATGTCAGTTGTAATATTAATCATGTGCCTGAGGAAGAGTCACTCATTCGTGATCTGTTGGAGAGAAATCCTGCATATGTTTGGGCAGGTTGTCATGTCATCAGGCAAGGCAGGGTTTTTGTTGGTGTCCCCTAGGAAGGGCTGTGGAATAACTACTTTCAACAAACCTCTCCTTTGGGCAATACCTTACCTTACCAGATGCCTTTAATTCAGAGATTGAACTAAATATGAAATAGCATGACCATACTTCTAGACAAAGCACACTTGAGTTATTTATGTTAAAATCGATCAAAAGAAATAAACCAGAGAGTTGGTGTAAACATATTTTGGTTTAAGTTATCCACTGACATGAAGTTTGCCAATAAGAGTCAAATATTAAAAACAATGGCAATGTTGATTGATAAATAAAGATAGTTTTTCTTGTGTGTTTGGCTTGATCAGACTGAAACAGTTACGATCATAACTGTGATGTCCAGCTATTAGTGGAGGATGATTCCCGACATACGCCTGGGTAGAACCACTGGTGCACTGCATGTGAAGACCTACACTAATGAAAATGGTCACCCTTGACCAAGACTCAAACCACTCTGTGGCTTAAACAGCTCAGCCATGTGGTGCCAGAAAACCTGGTTTAAACCATCGTTTTATGAATAATAACATTTTTTAATCGCTACTTCCTTTTATTTTTTTCTATTTAATGTGCATGTACATACCTTCATGTGTACTTGGGGATTACAGGTATGAAGTCAGAAAATATAAATTTGTTAAATCGCAAGTTATAAAAAAAGGTATTTGGATCAAATTCTCATAATTTATAAAAGACCATTTCTTGCATGTAAGTATTTTTGTGCATGCAAGGCACAACTTTATTGGGTTCCCATGGCAAGACTGTGGAATAATTAACTTTTATCAATAACCTTTCATTGGGAGATATCTTACTTCACTACATGGCCATGTGTCAGAGGCAACCTAAATGTAAAATAAATGTTCTTTTGTCTTGACACAGTTTGGCAAGAAAGTAAATTGGAATAAATAAAAAGCAAACACATTAATTTCTAATCTGAAAAACTATATCTTTAATAAAACTTAAAGCTCACAAATAACACCTCTGACTGGAGCTCATTATAAATATATACATCACACTTCATAATCACAATTGTGATTGTGAATAAAAATGATGGTGATTGAGGACGACACATGTGATGATGATAATGATAATGATGATGATGGTAGTGGTGGTGGTGATGATGAGGATGATATTGATGACAATAAAATTCAAAGTCGATGAAAAGAATAAGTATATGAAGATGCTGCTGAATTTAACACATTTAAATATTGTTTTAACTTACAATACAAATAAATGCTGACATCATAAAAGGAGATCACTGTGTATATTTCAAAACTTCTTTATTTGTTAAACATAACAATATCATTAAAAGTCACATATACCCAACATGGTATACATGTAGAAGGGTTACATGGACTTCACTCAACATAGAAGAACATGGGCTTCTAAACGTTACAAACATCCAGTCTTGTCTCTTATCCTTCCTTGTTGTTTGAAGAGGGAAACCAGTGACAAGGGACAGCACTCTGATGGATAGTAGTCAGAATTTTAACTAGGTAGTCCTCCTTGAACATTCTTCAAGGCACTTTCTTCAACAAACAGCTGCATCTGGGGATATATATGAGAATTTTAGATTGACATATGGGTCAATTTTAATAATAAAATGCCATAATATTTGGAAATGCCATAATTAGTTTTATAATTTTAGTGATAATTCACTAAGTTTTAATAGAAGTAAATATACTGAAAAACACTGCAGCACTTCTGATTATTCCAACCTAAAGACAACACGAAGAAATAAATTTTACATAGACTCTATAGATCAGAGATACTATTGTAATCCATAATTAGGATTGCCAAACAAAGTTTTCCTTTACAAATTATTCAAGATATTTAAAGAAAATATATGACAAACTGAGCTAAGATCCTTCAAGTACATGTACATACTTTTGTGTTGGCCAATAAAGTTAAAAGTGGGTACGTCCTAAAATGATGATACATATCATAATATCTAACAGAAAGATTATATGAACAATAGCAAGCACAAAAGCATAATAAATCCTGCCTGATGATAACACAATACGAGGGGTGTTCAGAAATATCATAGGCAGGTTTTCCATTTGAAAAGAAACCTTAGGCTTACTTATGTTTCCACAGAGACTGTTTATAACTGAAAACTGCATTGTTTTTCAAAGTGGAACTTCGAAATTTTTTACAGGAATTGTTGGGTGTGGATTATAATGATTTCAATGTAAAAAATTCATGGATATTTTAAATGCGTTTTTATACAATGATATGAATTAAACTACTTCAACTTAAGCATTAGATCAAGGCAATGTAGAAGTTATATTTTGAAAAAGTTTTAGTCTACATCACATTTAAAAGCAATTGTTTTGGGTAAAAATATGAGGCAGGTTGTTGCTTGAAAAATTCATGCACATGAAAAGCATAACTAAACTTAAAGGAAAAAACTAAGTAGGATTTACAATAAATTATTATAATATCCATTCTTTTGTATTTTTGACTCATAGAAGAATAATCAGATTTTTTTTTTCTGAACAATAATCTTATGTACATTCAATGGAGATTGTAATGTTCTAAATTTAAATGTACACTCTTAAATTCTGTCATTAGCTTTGAATGGTATCTGATATTGTAGATATGCTAATATAATTTATAACTATATAATTGATGTTTAAGAAAAAAGATGAAGAGTAAATTAAAAAACAAACATACACACAATATTTGTTTAAAGTTTAGTGAAAATGTAATATTGTTTTTAAGTTTAATCTTAAAGTAACAGCTATTGATATTAGATTAAAAACAATCTTTAAAATCACATTAAGTTATGTAATTTCATAATTAACATATACACATATATATCATGGGTCACTAATTTTGTACCTCATATTAAAATCCAAATACATGCATACTGTTTCAAGACCAATTTACCTGCCTGATGAAGGATGACAAAATGATACATCAATGTTTTTATGACTTTTAAATATCTACTACCTTGAGGATGTCTGTTGCCATGGTTTTCAGGGGTACCAGAGTAGGGTCAGCCAGACAGATCTGCTGTTCTTCTGCTGGTACCCAGGTGAAATCCTGCAGGGAATAACAACAAACAAACAATAAATTGGCTAAAGACAGGCTTAGAGTAGTGTTGTGCTTCAGATAAAAAAAAAATCCACTGACCTGTTAAATGTCCAACAAAGGTTGCTCATCATGTACAACATCCAGTACTCCCAACATACTTTTGACCTTTTCAGATGATAGTTAGTACTTGCAGTCAAACTGACTTGATATATAACAAGTTATAGTAAGTGTGTTCCCAGCACATTATTTGCCTAAGTTGTACAAACATGTGTTCAGCAAGCTAAGGGTTTATTCTTACATATGGATTCCTGTATAAATTTAAACAATAACAGCACATTTCACACTTGACATTTCAACTTATCCTGGAAATGAGTTTCTACTGAACTTCAACATTAAATAGCATTGTGCATTTTTTTGTGCCCAGACAAATGAAAAAAAAAGACATAATGAACAAAACACATGTGAATAATGTCATAAGTAGATAATAAATTCAACCAAGTAGAGTAAGGCACATTAAGATGACAAGCATAAAAATGTGTGACCATCAACAGCAGTCAATGTTAAACATAATCAAATTTATCAGACATTGCAATCACTTGATCACTTTATAATGTGCATACGGAAATAAACCCAGACAAATTGCCTCATGCATTATGAAATACTTAAAATAAGTTGACACAAGTTACAATAAGCTTTACAATATTGCCTATAAACTATTTCTATACGTCTGTACCTAAAACATTGGTCCTTTTGGCACCTGGCATTGAATATACATGGACATTGTTACTGTTATATAAAATATCTTTATTTCCTCCACAGATGAAGATTGTTACAGATAACATAAATAATATTCCAGCGAAAGTAAAGAAGAAACAGAAACAATAATAATAACACAATATCAGACAAACATAACACACAGGATCGGGCAATCACAGAGTGATCACAAACAATGTGGTACCGTGTGAATAAAATAATATAGCATTTCCTGTCTGACATATGGTGAAAATTGTGTCATTTATGCACGTATGTATCCTTGTCGTAACGAAACACAAGGTGGACATTATTCAGTCAGCATGTCAGCCGCATGCACACAGTGCAGAGTAATAAAGGTGCATAAAGGAAGAGCTTCATTTGCTTAAATAGAAGGATCATGAATGACAGTAGTTGTATGTTAAATCCCTTCTAAAAGATTTTTTTGTCCATCTTTGGTAGTTACCTTACGACATATGTTATTTTCATAGAGATTTCAATATATTTTCTCCCAAAAATAAGGACATAAGCAATTTCCTAAACTTCTTAACATCCTTAATAAACATTAGCTCTACTATTATCATACCTTGATGGTTTGCCCTTCTAGGAACTTGTCACCAACTGACTCCTTTGTGTGTATTTGGATGGCCCAGCTGCAGTCTGAGGATAGAAGTGATGTTATAATTTATTAATGTAGTGCAAAAGTCAGGATCAGTCAACCCCAGGCTAATACCTGCCAAAATACTTAAATCCTAAAATTGTTTTGTTTTTTAACTACATCACAGTGACCAATTATGACCATAAAAGCTATGTCCAGCTATTTTGGTGGAGAAAAACTTTAACAAATGTCTTGTTAGAAGTGACTCAGCACATCAGCACAGGTCAGCTAGAAGACCTTCCCACATTAAGTCATTCTCCTCAAACGGGACTCGAACATAGAGAAAGGCTAAGCAGTCAGAGGAGTTACTACTTAAGGACTCTACCACTATGCCAAAGATGCACTCCTTAAAATTGTACTTAGCTTATAAGGGTAATTCCGAACTGGGAATGTCTGAGTGTCAGAATAATGTCGGAGTATTTTGTAGTAGTAATTGTATGCAGTTATGTTAAAGAAAGCACAGAATCTGCTTATATGTTTTATACAATAAAATATTTTATTAAATATCTGTTTCTAATCAACTTAAGGTCTGGATTATGTTTGATAACATAGCAAACAAAATGACTATACTAATAATGCCCAACTTTTATTATAAGTGCAAGATATTTGAGAAAAACATTGCAAAAATCACCAACACACCACAGTTGAACTGGAAGGCCTTTCCAAAAAAAAAAGATCCATGAACTGGGACCTGGTTACAGGCAGACATGGGCTTAGAGGTTATAAGGGGATGACTCTGTTGGCTCAGTCAATAGCACTTTGATGTATGGATAACAGAGAGCTTGATTATGTGTTAAAAACATATGTTGGAGCAGTGTATATAAAAATACAAAAGCAAACACATAAGCTAATATATTATTCAATACAATCCAGAGGAGGATTTTAGCATGTACTTTATTTATTAATGACCTCTTCTTGCCAACAAGTGACATATTTCATGAATAAAATAAAAAATGTTACATATACAAATCCTTTGCACAAGTAGTGCTGCCTTAACTTAGACAGCATGCTGTAAAACAAATGCCATTACTTTTTGTATACCTTGATCCGAAAAAACTTGCCAATGCTTATTTTACATATTTTATTATTAATATCTTGTAAGTTTTAAATAACTGTTTGAATCAAAGATTTTTTCTACATGTCATCAATCCTGCTCTCTGTAATAAAAGCCATGGATTATTTAGTTATGTGTTAATGTGTCTCCTCAATCCTTACCTGTGGGAGGGGATGAAGCCCAGCATGAGCTAAATTCAGCTTTAGCCTTACCTGAGGGGGAAGTTAAGAGCCCAGCATGAGCTAAATTCACCTTCAGCCTTACCTGGCAGCCTTACCTGTGGGAGGTGTTAAAGCCCAGAATCATCCAAATTTAGCTTCAGTCTTACCTGAGGGTAGTGGTTTCAGCAGAGCATCAGCGAGATTCAGCTTTAACAGGAAGGCACGAAGTGATTCCTCCAGGCGGAATAGGTATTTGTCATCTCTAAAGAGAATTAACAAACATACATGTAGTAGTTGGTGTACATCATTACACATACATCTTAAAGAACTGTTTATTATGGGAAATATTCATAACTTACAACAGGTTCTACACATAAAATACAGTGGGTTCTACACAAAGCATACAACAGGTTTTACATATAATATATACAACTGTTTCTACACATGTTCCAAAAGAAGGTTGTAAGAATACCACAGAATAAATTGAAACATAACAAAAAACATGATTAAAAACAAAGTTTAAAATATCATTTGGAATGTCAACAACTCTTTAGTGTATAGTGAAATAATTGCACTTCAGTATTTTGAATCATAAAGGATATTGTTAATGTCTATTTAAAATAATAAATAAAAGACCTCAGAAGTTAAAGTGTACAACAATTGTTATTTCTTATTACCTTAAGTGAGAAGTACTTCAATCATCATACCTGTAACTTAAGATTTTATTTCTGCTATACCTAGAAGTATACTAGTATATTACAAGACTGTCTTATTGAAATATGCCTTTGCCAAACTAGAGATTCCTATGTGATTGCGGACTTAACTTTTTTGTTTGTGTTTCTGGCGCTGGATTTACTGCCTATGATTTTTACCTTATATTTTTTGCATACATCTAAGCAAACTTCTTGTAGTCAAAATGTTATCTGTTAGCCTACCAAAAACACAAAGTAAGCAGGCTTAGGCAGATAGTGTTAATGCACATCAGACCATTCTCAATGGGAGCTGGCTGAACAAGATCAACACTATTTGCTGCTTAGTTTTATATATAAGTCATTTGTGACAGCATGAAAGTAACTTAAATGTTAGTATCACAAATGTAGATTGACAATGGTTTAATTCTATAGTGCAATGTCACCTTCATAACATAGTCATTGTTGTCTCTCAAATCAGACAATATACAAAAAACAACAACAACATGACTTACTTTCCAGCAGTAGGCTGATCCAGCTCAAAGACAAACCTCTCTAGGGGGGTGTCTTGTTTGTCTACAATCACCACGGTAACCAGGTTCACCTCGCCAGACTCCACCATCACCTTCACCCCATCCACAACCTTGCTGATGTAGTCCACAACATCGGGGTGCAAACACATCTAAAAGATACAACTGGTTATTTACTACACATTATCTGTTATATATCATAAAATAATCATACATATATATCTTTGAATAGTCATACATATCATAACATAATCATAAAGAAATCCTTCTTAGTTCTTATGGTAAAGCAAGTGTAACAAAAAATATACAGAATTTGAACTTTAACACAAAAGATGAGTTGTATACTTTAATGTAGATGCATATGCCTAATTTTAGGAACATTCTCCATCCAGTTTTGAATTTTTTGATATTTTTGTCTCCAAAAATTGGTATTAAAGGAGTTTCCTTTTTTTAGAAATAAAAAAACTTCAAATATAACATTATATTCTCTTTAGGAGAAGTATTTTGTTACTGTGTATAATTTTGAAACGATGTCACAGAAATCATACAAAAAAAATTCATTTACAAAAATATGTTTCTGTTTAAATTTGGTAGAGCAATGCAGAAATAATTGTCAAAGTAAAAAAGTAGAAAGAAAAAAAACATTTTAACCTTAGTTTTGATACTCTTTTAATAGGAGGTGCAGCATAACATTTGCTTTACCTTAAGTTACAGCTTACAATTACAAACAACGATAATGGGACATTTTGTGAGAGACTTAGCAGCAAACAGTGTAGATAATGTCCAAATAGCTAGCAAATTTGCCTATGCCTGATCAATCCATCAAACATATAGTCATCAAGAGAGAATCTGTGCACTTAAAACATATCAGCAGCACTGTGCTTTAAAACCAGTAATTTCTTTTGAAGAACTATAAATTGCAAGGTGGATTATGTATATTTAAACTATATTACTGTCCTATGTCACGGAGTGTGATACATCGGAAAATTAACTCTAAAACATGTATTACTTCCAATGAATCAACCAAGTTGATATAATGTATTACTTCCAATGAATCAACCAAGTTGATATAATTGATTTAACAGTGGGTATTCTTATGCTCCATCTCTATGAGATTGGATATTTATTTAATAATTACTCTGGAAATGGTAATATAATTTTAAATACAAGACAAACATATTGAACATTTAATAATAAGAATTTGTTAGGAAATTTGTATGTTCAAGGAGTGCTTAGCAACCTGGATACATTTTTCAGCTTTTGGGCCCAGCCAGGGTGTAGTCTCTGAGACAGTCCAACTTGTTTGCAGAGAACATATTGGTATTTTAAACATGGGAAGCCATGTGGGGTATAATTATTTAAAAAAATATTCAATTATCTCAAAGAGGGGGTTCATGAGAATATCAACAAAACAGCAGATACATTACTTTGGACATCAGGATGTTACCATTGCTGAGGGTCAAACAAAGTTGTGCAGTGGCAAAGGAAATGTTGCACCAAGAAGACTTAACAACAGATCTAGGTAATGCCTTTCTATAAAACAATTTTATGATAACCTTAACTTATGTAAGCCTTTCAATGGAAGCTCCTGAAGCTAAAGGATTAAGCCTTTGTACCCAGGACTGGAGGGTCCTGGGTTTAAGACCCAGAACTGGCAACAGATTAAGTCCCTGGGGGCGACTTTTATGCATTCTGAATACTGGTTCTACTACAGAAATGGACAATTTAGAAGGATTTACATTCATTCAAAGAGTTTTTTTTCCAACACACAATGCACACATAAGTTTGAACTAATACTAGTTTAACATCATACTTTAAGTATGTTTGAAAGTCACATTGTAGCAATGTTATCATGTCAGTATACAAACAATGAAGAGCACCCACCTGTACAGGAACATTGTACTTTTTCCTCCTCTCAAATACTCCTTCAGGGTAAATACCTCTGTTATACAGAATTGTATGGATAGATACTTCCAAAAACTCAGCAAAAATGTCTGCACCAACTGAAAAAATAGCAGTTAAAATTTTAAACACAAATGTTATAACTGAGTAGGACACAACAACAAAATGTTTTTTTTCAGTTTTGGCATATTGTAAGGCCATCATTATTTCATCAATATACTTTGGCCAATCTATTATCGGCACACACTTTTAAATATCAAAATTTTTGGCAGGAAAATAAAATATAAAGTTATGTTTGTTTTTTTCTCTCCAGATTTCATATGTTTATGATAATAACATATATATATATATATATATATATATATATATATATATATATATATATATATATATATATATATGTATATATATATATATATATATATATATATATATATATATATATATATATATATATATATTTTTTTTTTTTTGGTTAAGGTTTTCTGTTAAAAGTAATGTCAGGCAGTAGTATTACTTAAGACAATAAAACCACAAGGTGCACAATATATATTTATGTGCACTGTGTCATATAACCATTATCTGAATGGTTTTTAATTTTGTGACAAAAAAAACAGGAACCCTTTTTGCTTCATGCTGAAAATTTGATTAAATGTGTCAAGAAAACTTATTGTTTGAATTACCAGACATTGGTGTTGCAGTAAAAAAAGTACTTATCTATTCAGGTAATGAGCTTACCATATGATTTGCAACTTTTTGAAGAAATTACTTTGTTCAAAAGTCCTAGTAAAAACAGACCTGTTTTGGTGACAATTAAATGAAGAGTTTAAAAGTTAAGCTGTAACTTCTTCAGAGGTTAACTTAACTATTTCATCCAATTTATTTAATAAATACGAAAGGAACAAAAAAAAGCAGAAAAGGTAGAAGAAAACAGGTGGAAATATCCAGTTTATATTTAAACTTAAACTCAATACATATTGTGTAACTGGGTTAATGTTTTACAACAACAGTCCATGGGAGATAAACCAAATAATATTGTCAGTAAAATAATTCATTTTAAATGGATAATCTCTCTTGTCAGTATTAAAGTTTGGTAATTTTATGACTGGAGACCCTGACATTATAGTTATTTCAGATTACTTGAGTTTTAGACACTGTAGAGAATAGATGTGTTTTTAAAATTCCCCTATTTGGTTAAAAAGGTGGGAAATCTAAGTTATTAAAGTGGTTAAGTTTGTATTTTAATTGTTCATAAGAGTTGTTTATATTGTTAAGTAATTAATGTTTATTAATTACTTATGCATAAATTTGTGGTAGTGTAAAAAGTTTGTATTTTAAATAGTTAGAAATATGTGAGAACTTGGAGATTTTCTCTTCTTATCTATTCCCTTCTTCTCTCCATTTTTGTAACTTTATTTGTATTTCGATAATAAGAAATACACTTTAAATCTATTTCACCCATGTAATAATCGTTGCGGATACCATAACCACAGTGTAATTGAGTCTGGGATAAATTCAGTGACAGTTAGTTGCACACAATGGTAAGCTTGAATATAGATTGAACCCATTGCTTATATCTAGTGAACATGTATGTTGTATATAATAGTATGTTATTTTATATTCATTTTGTAATAATGTTTACGATAGAAAGTAAACATTATTATACTGATTAAATCAAATAGAAGATTAGTATGTCATATAGAGCTACTTTTTATGCACTAAAGAATAAGTAATGTTACATTTTATGATAATTATAAAAATTATAAGGACAACAGTGAATATGTAATAATTATTATTGTCATTGTATATTTCAGATTGTGAAATCTGAGTAAAATCTAAAGAGTGAATTAATAAACATTATATGACATATATCTCTGTGACCTGGTGTTGTTGACTCACAGATATAAGAAATACATAATATATAAAGTATCAACATAAAAACAACAATAACCCAAAGTTACAATATATATTGTTGATATTTGTCTATTGATTTATCATTGATATGCAAAAAGTAGACTCAATGACAGCCCTAGCTACATATTATTATTATTCATAGTGGCAAAGCAGGCCGACAAGTTCCAAAGATATAAATTCTGTTGGTATTAAACCCAGTAGACATAACAGTAGAACAAAGACAGAGGTGGTATGTCCTTTTGCCTACAGTTGATATATGAAGAATGTTACAGGTTCATTATTCAACCATTGCTACAACTAAGTCATGGTCAACTTTAACCTACAAATAAGCCATTGCATGTCACTTTTTTTCTAACCTTTTAAATGCTGATATTTACATTTTAAGTTTACTGGCTCCCATCAGGAAATATATTCAAAATGAAGTAGGCGATGCAGGCCTATTAAAGGATCCTTCCTGAATTTATAATGCATATGAAATGGGCGTCAGTCTCTGTATAAAAGGTAACCAGGTTATTGGAATGAAAGGAGCTCTGGTGGTGTACCACTACAGAAACTTGGACAAAACTCAAATAACTTTCATGGCTGCTTGTAGTGCAATAGGACATTACATTCCACCAATGCTAGTGTTTCCTGGACAAAGGTACAGTTACACTCAGCTCGAGGGGTTTAAAGAGGCTGCGCTCGGGTGCTCTGAAAATGGATGGATGGATTCAGATGTATTTTGTAAGAGGCTAGAGAACGAAGTTATACCAGCCATCAATGAATGGAAGGTGAAAAGGCCAGTCTTATTGCTGATTGACGGTCATGTGACAGACGTGACAATGAGAGCTTCTGATATTTGCATACAGAATGAAATAGAAAAGTATTGTCTATTATAACAACCTTCTCACATGCTCCAGCCACTAGACTTAAGGTTTTCAGTTCTTTGAAGAAATCATGGCAACAGTCTGTGAGAGACTGGCAGTCTTAACATATCGGAGAGTACATAACAAAAAGAAATTTGCCCAAATCTTCAAGAAGGCATGGACACAGAGTACAACGATAGAAGCAGATGTAAAAGGTTTCATGGAATCAGGTTTTTTCCCTATTGATCCGTCCATTGTTGCCTCCTCAGTGAAACTGGAACCAAGTAAGATGTTTCTGTCGGACCCTGCCCTGTCAAAAACACAATGTTAGGACACAAATGAAGTTGATACAACAACGACCGAGTCAAAATCAGCAAAAACAAATGATGATGCAACAACATGAGCACTCAGAGAAAACAGTAAATGAAAGCTCCAAGCCATCATGCAGCAAACTGACTGAAAATGAGACAAATGTCAGTTAAGCTTCTCCATTCTTGAAACCTCTGAACATTCCTACTCCTAAGACAAACACAAAATCCAAAGCTGTCAAGAAAATAGTCATGCCAAAGGATTTTTCGGGTTCAGCGTACTGTAAACTGATGGAAGAGAAACGTAAGGAAAGAAGAAGAACAAGAAGAAAAGGTACACGAAAAGGCTGAGCATTAAGCAAAACAAAAGCTTAAAGAAGAAAAAAACATTAAAAGGAAAGCAGAAGCAGAAGCCAAACAGCATAAATGGGCCGAAGAAAAACAGAAAAAAAGCGAACTGCATATGAAGCTCCTGTAGTTTCTTGAAAACTCAGACTCAGACAGCGCTACAGCATTGGAAGTAGACACAGAGATGTGCTATACATGCTAGAAGTCTTATTCTACTGATTTCATTGAATGCACTTCTTGCTTTTGCTGCTTGGATATGTTGTGGATGACTATCTCAATGTAGATGGTCTACCTTTCAATTGTAAATACTGTTAAGTGTATTCAAAGAACTGTGTTATTTACAGAATAACATCAGACCCTTTCATTGCTATCTCAATGGAGATGGCACTTTCAAATGTAAATACTGTTAAATGTATTCACAGATCTGTGTTATTTTCAGAATAACATTATAGCATTTCATTGTTTTGCACTGTGTGTTCAGTTTTATGATTTAAAAAAGATTTATTTTTCAGGGTTACTGACTTTTTTCAACATGTTCGGTAATGCATGCTGACATGGTTGGAATAACACGCACATGGTTGGTAATACAAGCAGTAAGGTGTCGTTTCTAAACTGCTCTATAATAAATCTACAAATATTTGAGATAGGGTAATTTGCATTTGAAATGATCAACAAGTTGAATCTCTATACAATTGCAAAATTAACTGAAATATGTACTCCCATTACTGAACAATCAACTATTTGGCCTTAAGTGTTCGGTAATACCCACACCCGCTCTAAATGTATCTACCTAATTCATAAATAATCAAAGCTGATTGGCTAGACAGTAAACTTATAAATTTTGTTGCATAGGTAAAATAATATCTTTTTATAAACTATTTTTCTAATACTCAAATATCCTGGACATATAAGAATAAGATTCTAATCACAGTTTAAAGCAATAAAATGTGTTGTTTTAGATAAAAACAGCAGTAAAGTCTTCTATGCATACCTTGTGTCCGATTAATGTCCGAGGATTCCATGAATTTTAAGCATAGAAACAAATGATATTTTCTGTTTTCTCCTGTATGTCCTCTGGTACACCAACAAACGTCATGAGCCTACGAGTATTCGATATACAGAAGATTTACTTTAGAAACACTCACCGAACAGGGTTGGAAAAGGAAATAAGGGAAATAAATCTTACTGCCAAACGTATCTACAACTTCGTTTGATGAGACTTCGTACCATTAAGCCATCATACCGAGAGAATTCGTACCAATTACCTTATGAGTTCGTATCACATATTTTTACGCATATGCTATCAACAAATCTATAAACTTAAAAAAGCTACACAGGTGACAAGTGACATGACAATGAACGATAGTCAGCTAGGCAAGTGCAAGACAAGGTGTACCGCGAGAAAAAGGAACAAGGCTTGAGAAAGCCTACAGTGAACAATCTGGCAGACGAAGTGCTCTCAATTGTAAGCCTTGGGGTCCTACCGATATCCACAGTTATCTCCCTTGCGAAGTCAGTTTAGAGTGATTTCCCTTTGGTATTGGGTAGTTCCGGTTTGTTAAGAAAAACGACGATCAGATAAAATATCGAGATTTATCCCTGTGTTCTTAAAGGAATTTCAATAGTCGCTCTATATTCAACGTAGGAAACTGAGGCAGAACAGCAGTACAGCCAAAGCAAAGAAGGAAATTATGTATGATAGAGTAAAACTGTTAAGTCGGAACAGTTTCTCAAGAAACTGTATGGGTGGGGTAAAATAAGTTGGTACTTAATCTCGACAGATCGTCCCGTAATACTGGCGTGTTGCGATTAATTTCGCTATTTTTGTTGTCTTTTTTCGTCATTGATGAGCTGCAGATAATTTGTGTAAGCTTTTAATGTAAATGTGCTGGAAGTGAAGTGGTAATTGGAGCAATTCGACTATATTAATGAATTTTTATACTAGTCATGATTGAAATTAAATGTGTGGCATGTAGGGAGTTGGCAACATATGCAGCCTGTTTTGGTGTGTGTATTTTTTGCTCTTTTATCCTATTTTCATTAACTCGTTGAGCCCTACAGCCAATTAACCAGTCATCCCCTAGAGGCATTTCTCCAGTCATCCCCTACACCTGGTGGGGGTCTTATCTGCCCCTCGTGCCTTGTGACACATCTGGTGTGGATTACCGGTCAGTGTAAGATATTGAGGGTGGATGTATACACAACACAATAAACATGTCATTTTGGATATACTCTAAAAGTATATTTTCACATACTTGCAGCACAGAAAGAGCTTTACACAACCGTGTAATTTTTTACACTGTAAGAAAATAAATACTTCAGAAAAGAAAGAAAATTACTGAAATCTGAAGAACAAGTAAGATTAATAATATCTAAATTAACACATTTCAAATGATTAAACTAAGATATAATTGACCTCATCAAGTTTTCTTATGTTTATAACGTAAATAACACTGCTTTATTTAAAAAAAATAATATAATGAGTAACTTTAAAACAGTCGGCCGTCTTTGATTGAAAGTTGCGATTTACCGGTAGTTTATAAAAATGACGCTCTTAAACTTCATATTTAATGGGGTCCTACCGATATACGGAGTTATCCCTGATTTCGCTACGTATTTACCTCCCTTGAACGAGGTCGCGCATTTGGGTAGTTCCGGTTTCGGTTATATACAGTAAACTATATTGAGAGTATGCCGATTTTATGTTCAAAATAGCTGTGGATTAGGAAAAAGCGTGGTCACATGTAAGGTTTTTTTATGGCCTGAAATATATGTATTGGAATTTCATGTAACCCGGATGTAAACACAATGAATTAATTATGTCGAGACAAAGAAAAACGGCGATGTGCCTTACTGCTAGCTTTAAAATTCCTATTTATGCGCACATGTATCGGCGGATATGTGGAATTACCTGTGTCAGATTCAATTATAATATTATTGCAAATGTTAACAGATCAAAAGACAAAAGCTATCTCTTGAATATAGCGGAAGTTTTCAATTAAATATGAAGTTTAAGAGCGGAATTTGCGGAACGTGAAGACAGTCCTTCTATCTATTTTCAAAAGTACCCAAACTTCCAAACGTATTTTGCCAGATATCTCAAAAACAAAATAAAAAAAAAATGTTTATCAACTACTGAGAGAGAAAACCCTTTCAAAATTTTGGACTAATAATAATTCTAAATCTATGAACAATTGGTTAAAACAGTCAACAGATTGGAAACAATTAAAGCTTCCAGACCTGGTAGAAAGACTGTCTTCTGTCGCGCAGATTCAGCAGGTTGACCTGCGACGAGCCTTGTATGGTAATTTTGTAAATGAACATATCTGGCACAATAGTCAGTTGGTGAAAAAAAAAATAAAGCCTCCAGAGATTTCCATTCATCATATTTGCCGGATGTCGTCGAAACCGGATATGTTCAATCATCAGATGGCAGTTACAAATGCAAGGAACCACGACCAAACGTAGGAAAGTATCCGAATCAGAGAATGGGCAGCGGATATAAAGCATCGGTAATGTATTATGATGTTGCGTTTGTTTGTGCTGATTGCCTTTAGCATGTGTCCAGTTCTGTATTATAAATACCATTTATATACATTTGCCAGTCAATTGTACTTGTGTTCGCGAAATTTTAATAGGCTGTATATACCTCCAGTTGCTGCATTAGCCACACCTAGTTGTCAATAGTATAAAACATGTTTATCTATAAACAATACAACCCCATGATAACTTCTGCTCTACATTTCTGCCAAATTTAACTAAGCAAATATCGCCGACAGCCGACAACGTGAACGGAGGAATAAAAAATATTCGAAGGTCCTCGAAAATCCGCTCCTGGTTCCAATTTTTAATTTCATTCGCTACTACCAACTAAATGATGATATGAAAAGTAAAAAATAAAAATATAATAATAATACATAAACTGTTCCGTATGCAAAATCATGCTCCGCTCTCGTCAGCAGGAGGAAATTGACAATAATATCAGTACTTATTACACTGATTAATGAGATGCTACTGATTGCATGACAGCTACTGTTAGTTAATCCATTGAGTGATTACCGTTGGTGTCACTATACAATGAACTCTATTGATTAATGAGTGATCACGTTATTCAAATACAATCAAAAGTAATAGCATAATTCAGGGTGAATATTAGGCATCACATTTATATACGCATTTAAATTGATTAATGATAAAATACCAATGACAAAATACTTTGTTAAAAAACTCTGAATTTATAAAACACGTATACCGAGCAGAATACAAAAGTAAAAAGTCAGGAATGTAGACGATCCAATAAATAAGAAAATCCACGATATTGCCATTTTCACGGAGCATCATCTTCAACAAGGACAAGGAATGTACGAATGTGTAAGTTTGGAGTGACCTATGCGGCAACGAGTAAGAGCTACGTCCTCTCGTCTGCTTTCTCTGCCATCAGAGACAGTGGTGCCAACTTTGTCTAATAAAACGAAGTTTATTGTATAAAGCTGCGTCCCAGCTCAATTGCCATTATTTAATAATATGTCGATTAGTAATCGGTTTGAAATCTGTTCAAGAAATACAAAGATCCGTCTCAGTAAGAGACAAAACGGACTTTGCATTTCTATCAGCTTCCGCGTTTCCAGCGATACCGATATGACTCGGAAGCGAGCAGAAAACTGTCTTTGTCAATAGAATAATCATTGACTGTAAACATTATGTTACGTATATGTGGGTTTGAAAGGTTAAGGTTTTTACAGTATTGTAGAACTGACAAGGAGTCGGAGAGAAAATTACATATTTATCCGTGGGATGTACCGAATAAAACCAAGCGATATTTTTATAGCCTGAACTTGTGGCTGTAAAAATAAAACATTTACTTGGCAGTCTTTGATTACGACAATGGCTGTTACTTACAGAGGCACAGGCGACATGTGCATCCGCCTTTGAGACATCAGTATAAATGTGGAGATAATCAGTGTATTTATTGCGTAGTTCAAGAAATTGAGCATGTATGACTAGAGGATCTGCATTTGACTTTATTATATAAAGTTCCAAATTCACAATAGGAGTATTAAGTTGCCATAGAGAAAGGCCAATAACTGGATTTTCAATTACTTGGTTAAGAGTGATTCCTGCTGACTGGATGTTTTCCTTCATTCGTAAACCAAGAGGCTTTAATACTTTAGGTTTACGGTCATCAAATGGTTCAAATTGAAGGTCAAACACAGTGTGGTATACAGGATTGTTAGGGTTTGATTCAAGTTTCGCAATATATTGAAGTGCTAATTTCCTACGTCTTAAATACAGAGATGGCTCATTTGCTTCTACGTAAAGGCTCTGCACAGGATAATTTCAAATGCCCCAAGTGCCAGTCGAATTCCCTGGTTGTGAACAAGGTCCAACATCTGGAGGTAAGATTTCCTGGCAGAGCCATATGTGATGCTGCCACAATCTAGTTTCGATCTGAAAAGAGATCGATATAATTGTAATAGGACCTTCCGGACAGCTCCCAATCAGTATGAGACAAAAACTTATGCAAGTTAAGAGCTTTAAGAAATTTTGTCTTGACATACTTAATGTGTGGGAAGAATGACAATATCCTGTCAAAAATAACACCAAGAAATGTTGTTTCCTGAACGACAGGAATGCAAACATCATTTAAATAAAAGTCAGGGTCATTATGTAGAGTTCTTTTCTGACAAAATTCATACAATTTTAGTCATTGAAATTCAAAACTTAAAACTATTGTTATTGCTCCATGTTTGCAGTTTGTTAATGCATTTTTGTAACTGCCTTTCAACAGTGTTCATGCTTTTGAGCGAAAACATATTAAGAAATCATCCACGGAAAGTGAACAATCTACTCCATTGTGAAGAGTTTTGACAATGCTTTTTATTTTGATGTTAAAGAGGGTAACTGATAAAATACTGCCATGAGAAACACCTTGTACCTGTTTATGTATTTGTATTTTAGGTTTAACCGCACACCGATATTTGATAGGTCATACGGAGCCGAATACATTGAAGCTTAACGAGAAAAGACTATAATCAGGTTAAAATTTAAATACGTGAGCAAAAATATAAAAATATTTCAGGTTAAAATAATGTTAATTATAATTGAAAAAAGGTTTCCAAACCAAACAGTTTTCATCAGGGTATGACGTAAACTGTAAACTTAATGAACGGTTTAAAAATTATAACTTATTAAGAATACCAATCTCGTTCAGGAAGCAAAAAAGCTTAGAATCAGACACTGTTTTAAATAGTTCGTATATGTTATTGACATTTAAATACCTACACCGAACATGGTCTGTGTCAATACAATGTAATAAAATATGATTAACTGTCAGTGGTTTCTGGCAAGGAACACATTCAGGTTGAACTTCTCTTTTTAAAAGGTATGAATGAGTTAATCTAGTATGTCCAATTCGACAGCGGGTAAGAGCTACGTCTTCCCGTCTATTTTCTCTGCAAATAGAGATATTGGCATCGACGTTAGGCTTTATTACGTGTAATTTGTCATAAATAGTATTGTCCCAACTTGTTTGCCATTTGGTTAAAATATATTGATTGATAAATGGTTTAAAATCTGTGTGTGGGATGCAAAGATCTGTCTCAGTTAGGGCTGAGGCAGAATTTGCATTCTTATCTGCATCCTCGTTTCCTCGGATGCCTACATGACTAGGTAACCAGCAGAAAACAATATTCTTATTAAGGATCTTCATTAAGTTTTAAAAGTAATTCTCTAATGAAGGTGTTGGAAAATTTAGATTTTTAATAGACTGTAACACCGACACAGAGTCAGTAAATACTACAAAGTTATCGCCAGAATGATTTGAAATGAAGTCAAGAGAAAGGTTAAAGCCTGAATTTCGGCTGTAAAAATGGACGAGTCGGGTGGTAATTTTGGTTTAAAACAATGAATTGTACTTACGGAAGCACAGCAGACAGAATCTGCCTTTGAGCCATCAGTATGTATTTCGAGGTAGTTAGAATATTTCCTGTTGCGCAGTTCGATAAAATGTGAGCGAAGTATGAGAGGGTCTGTGTTTTTACTTATTATTTGTACAAAGAGTTAATCAACAGTGGCAGTTTTAAACTGCCATGGTGGAAATTTCAATACATTATTTTCGATAACTTGATGGATGATTTAATATTCGCAAATTAATGGGTTTAATTGCCTTTGAGTTACCCTCGTACAAGTGTTCGAATTTAGGATTAAAAATAACACTATGTGCTGGATTTTTAGGGTTAGATGGAACTTTTGTAATAAACCGAAGCGCAAGTTCATCTCGTCTTAGGTATAATAATGGCTATTAAGCTTCAACGTGAAGGCTCTCTACAGGTGAAGTCCTGAAGGCTCCAGTGGCCAGACGGAGTCCCTGCTTGGATATGATCTCCTAGAGAGCCGTAAAAATGATCTAAGTTCGATCTTACCAGTGATATATAAAGTTGTAATAAAACTTTTCTATCGGCTCCCCCGTCAGTATGAGATAAAAAATTCAATAGGTTAAGGGATTTAAGACATTTACTTTTAACATATTTGATAGGAGATATAAAAGATAATTTGCTGTCGAATATGACACCAAGAAATTTAGTTTCCTTGACGTCAGGAACACAAACGATATTAAGGAATAATTCAGGGTCGTTGTATAAAGTTCTTTATGACAGAAATGTATACAGTCTGTTTTGGTAGGTGAAAATGTAAAACCATTTTTGTCATTCCAAGTTTATAATTTGTTGGGGCATTGTTGTATTTGCCTTTCAGTGGTGTTCATATTTTTGGAGCGATAGCATATAAGAAAATCGTCCACATACAATGAACAGTCAACTCCATAATTGAGAGTTTTTACAATGCTATTTATTTTATGTTAAAGAGAGTAACTGATAATACATGTATACTACCCTGAGGGAAACCTTGTTCCTGTCTATAAACAGATGACAAAGTACACCCAATTTTAACTTGAATTTTTTTGTCAGAAAGAAAACTGTTAATATATGTGGGTAAATGACCCTTGAGAACAAGAAATGTTTTCCATGCAGTATTATATGCCATTTCATGGACAAAGAACACCGCTTCTATGTGTTCTTTTTGATAAAGGCAACTCTTATAAAAGTTTCAAATCTATCGAGATGATCGATTGGTGTCGGAATCCGATTTGAAATTCTGTTAATAAGATATTGATTCAAAACTAAAACAAAACTAAATTTAATGATGTATGCGGCAGGTGTTTCAATTGATAGGAAACATCATCTAGTCAAGCAACGGCATCATGAGATTTATTCAGTGCTTCTCTAAGTTCTGTGAAAGAAAAGGAATGGTTGTAATTTTTATTTTTGTTTGATTTTCCTTTTCTTAACCCGATTCTTTTCATTTTGAAATTCTTTAGAGTATTTTTAATGGAAGTTTTACTGGTTGTACCAGAACAATTTTTTGCTAAGATGTTCTTTTGGCTTGTTTAATTATTTGCCTGCTTTTTGCTCCTTTATTTTTAACATTATTTAAATTAACACTATTAGGTTGAATATTATATTTCTTAAGTGCCGCTCTACGCTTTCTTATAGATCTTTTGCATTCATAATTAAACCAAGGTTTGTTACGCCTTTTACTTAACCGTGGTCTTAAGTGTACACTTTGCTCCTATGCTATGAAGAATCGAATGTTTTTTATCATCAGCATTCTCAAATGTTGAAGTAGAGAATTCTTCATAGCAAAACATTGAGAATAATTCCCCCATTCGCTCTGTTCATCCTCCAGTAAATATTATTGTCATTTAAGTCTACAGTTTCGTTTTTTAATACAGTGGAAAAGTGGTCACTTTCTCATAAATCATCATGTACATCCCAGCTATAATTAAGATATATAGAAAGATGACAAGAGATAGATAATGTTCTGAAACAGAATGTAAGTAAGTTGCCATTTTAGTACTCATTAGGCATATTTCATTTTGGGCTATAATGTCCTCTAACGACTTACCCTTATTACTATAATCAGAACATCCCCTTAATGGGTTATGCCAGTTACAGCCCCTACAAGAATTTAAGGGGGAGGTAATTGATTTATTAAGTCATCTAATTTTGATTTTGAAATATCTAAATTAGGTGAAAGATAAACAGTGCAAACTGTAATGACTTTATGGACTGTTAAGCGAATGTCAACATACTGTCAATCGGTATTAAGGTTAATCTTTGAATGTGGCAGTTTGGAGTTGACAAGTATTGTCGATCCTCCAGACACCCTATCACAAATTGTATAAATGTGATTGTACATAGAATAACCCTTAAAGTCAATTTTATCATTTTCCTTCAGGAATGTCTCCTGAAGGCATAGCACAGCAGGGTTTAAAGTGGCCAGTCATTGTAGAATTTCATTTAGGTTGGCTCTAAGACCGCGACAATTCCAATGAATGATTTTATTATTCGTCATATTATGGGATATTCTTATTCTATTACTAGGCCACAGTTACCAGTGACTTTGGCGGCTTGTCTGATGAAGACTCAACCTCCATCAGACAGTCAAATTTATTTGGAGAACGTGTTATGGTAGCTCTCCGTTCCCGAGCTTTGGAAGGGCTACGCCTTCTTTCTTGCCCGGAAAGCCTAGAGGTCTCTTTCGGGGTGCTCTGGGTCTTAGTTGTTTTTCCTTCGCTTGTTGCAGGTCTGGAAGAAGGTTGGGGACGCTGTGATTTAGAGGACTGTGATTGTGTAATATTTAATTGCCTTATTTGAATTGTTGTTTTTGTATTTTGTGGGTATTATGAACTAATTAGAGATTTGATCACCAGAGAAGTCCTCATACTGAGTAGAATTGTCTTTGCTCACCGAAGTTTGTGTCGTCTTTGTTATGGAGGTGAAGGAGGACTTCTGGGCACAGGTGTTAACTTCTCATTGGCCAATTTACGTGTCTCTTGGAATGAAACACCCTGTGTTTATTTGATTTTCAGTACTTCCTTTGGATACAGGACCACTACTCCACCCGTTTACCCCACAACTTAGGGCCAAAGTAGTGTGTTGGTCAGGGTCGACTTATGTGTCAATATCCTGACAGGCCAACAAAGACCTCAGCCACCAGGAACCCTTCCTCGTAGAGATACTGGGTCGCCACCCACGGTCAACAGGTGGGCTACATTTGGAGGGTTCTTGCCCTGCTACAGGTAGCGACAGCCGGAGAATTCTAAGGCCCCTACCGGCAGGGCCGAGATCAAAAAGATTCAACTGTGGGCATTGGTTACTGCGGGTTATAATTGTAAAATCGAATACATAGAGGGCATGTCTTACACATATGCAGACCTATTTATTGTTATTCAAAACAACTTAATATCAGCCATGTTGACCCTGACATGAGTGTTTTATAATGATTGATGAGCAAAACTGTGATGATGACCTAAAGCGCATACAAAGATCTGTTTTATAAACACAATATATCAAAATCTCTTATTAGACACCATATCTTGATAGATGGTTTATTATACTACATCAGTAACCCAGATGACCAGCCCATCTTAAGGTTATACATACCAAGTCATCTAAAGAACCAAGTGATAACTCAGTTTCATGATGAAAATGGCCATATGGGTACTGACAAGACATACGATATAATCAAAACCAAGTACTATTGGCCTAACATGTACCTAGCCATTACAGAGCCTGTAAACAAATGTATACCTTGTCAAAACGGGGACTTAGGTCACAAAAAGCCCCTATGCAAGAAGTAACGGACTTCCCTCCTTATGCCATTGCCAAATAGGTCTCGATCTATCAGGTCCATATCCAACAACAATGCCGAATAAAAAATACATTGCATCATTTGTTGACTAATACTCAGGATGTTTCCGCTTTCGCAGTCCCAGGTAAAAGGGGTGACACATTGCTCATTTGCTAATTGAAGAGATATATCCCAGATCTAAGCACTTTAATCTGCCGAACCTGGTCAAGCATCAATAGAAAATGTAGATGACAAAATTGTCGTATTTTCAAACACTTTTCACAATATAGCAGAAAGGTGTATACCTAAGACCTCGACTTAATCAAAACATAATAAGCCTTGGTTCAATGAAGACTGTAAAAATCTATTTGTAAACGTAGGCCGGCATTAAGACAATTTGATGTTTGACCTACCGATACTAATCTTAATAACCTTAAAAATAAAGGGCTAAAAGTCGTCAGACTGTTAAACACGACTGTAAGTGGGGTTTCAATAAACGTTGACACATGTAGGTCGATGAATATATGTTTATTGAAAAGGTTCTATTGAAACCGGTAACAGAATAAATAGTTTACATAAATAAAAATACAAGAATATTAATTATAAAATTGGCAGTACCATTTCAACAATTCATATTCATTCAACTTATTACGTCATATATATTTCAAATATTAAACACATTAACAATATTTCAAATATATAAAACATTCAAATAGTACATCATCATTGCTAATAATACAATACAATACAATAAAATAAAAAAGGTCTTACCAGTCGTAATGGAGATACCTTGATTACTACCGTAAAACGGGTGTAAGAAACTAATAAAATATGTTTCGACATTATATTTATACTCTGTAAAGTTTTAGCCTAGAATGAATATATTCAAATCAGGACTCCAGTATTTAAACTACAACTAGTACGAACACAGTACATTCATGAATTTCACTCACCCTTAAAACAACATTCTCAGCCATACCAAGCCATGTATTATGTAACATACTGGCCACAGTGGTCAATACTTATCACAGGTGAACAGTGTTATCCTGAGCAGTTAAATATACATGTACAGGTAACAGCTGTAAGTATATTTAAAACACCTGGTTACATTCTCCCCTGCCTTAAAATTAAATGTCTCCTGACATTTTATATTATGAAAAATATATTTAGTAAAATATTAAAGTATAGTAAACAACATTGAATTCTCATGTGGGAAAAATATTATCAAAATATAACTTGATGGAAAATACAAATCGTCACTACCTTAATATATCAATCATGGTATATTTTAATAAATTACATAGCCAAATTAAAACAGTCAATCATCATCATCATCATCTCTATCTGTGTGTTTTGTTTTGTTACTTAACTCTCATGCACTGTGTATGTAGAGTAGGTGTATAAAATTTTCCTGTTGTATGACCCTTATTAATACATCAGTTTCTTGGAAAAGTAATCAAATTCAGACTTATTTTCCACAATATTTGAAACATTTATATGGTCAGAGTTTCAGGTTGGAAAACACATTTGTAAGTGTAGTAAATATATATATATATATGTAAATATATCTCCGACTTAAAATGTATCACATGTATAATAACTTTAACTGTATGTTTTAAAAGAAATACATGTATGTAATATGTACACATAGCTCATCTTGGCAAAAGTATGTTTCAAAAATAAATGGTAGGACTTCCAACAAAAGCGTTTGGTCTGCTATTAAAAGATTAGCGGTAAACCATCATATTCAACTGTTAACCATCTTTAAGCAAATCATACTGTGATAACAGATAAAAAACCTTTCGAACACAATGGCTAAAAGTTTTGTCCAAAACTCCTCATCGGAAAACTACACGCCTGAATTTCAAACCTTTAACTTTAAATCTAATAATAATACAATCAATCCTTTTCATTGAAAAAGCTTAAAGATTCGATAAATAAATCGCATGGTGGTACCGCTGCTGGTCCAGATGACATACCGTACCAATTTTTAAAACATTTGCCAAAAATATCTCAGAACCTATTTCTGTCGATCTTTAATGAATTTTGGAGTACCTGATTCTTGGTCGGTCCAGCCGACAGGGGCCTAAAATACGCCGGCTGTATTCATGCAGAGCGGTAAAACCACGCGTTTGCCGTGCATCCCATTAAATCGGAGATGGGGATTCTGGTTGTTGAGCACCCTCGGAATTGGCGTGCTGTTTATCCGTAGTCACCCTTGGGATGTAACACACCGTCTTGACCCCGTGTTCGGTGTAAACGAGTGGTCGTGTGGACCCGGTACGATCAATCGGCTGGTCACGCCGAGCCCTAGGTTAATATACTCTAAGTTTTTCTATTATTACGTATCTACTTCTCTAATAAAAACCGGGCTTGATGCTTCTTAACCTTTTTTCTATAACATAACCTAGAAGGCAGTTGCTTAGGGGTTAATCGAAAGATATAATAGTCTCTTCGTGTTTTACCCTTTCGAGGATAACACCTGTGTAGCCCAGGCGCTTGGATTTGAAGATCCCCTCCGCATAAGCGTCCCTATGTTGGGCGCTGTAGTGGATAGGGACCACCGGTGTAGACTTTTCTTCTATACTTACTTAAGGATTTTCCAAAATTCATAGTTTATACAGCGGAAAACCTTTTGAACCTTTGTCTAAAATGTCTCAATGTATTATCGAAAAATTACTTAAAGGTGTCACTGGCGATCCAAAATATGTTAAAAAAAATTAAGAAACGGATCCGTACTATTCGAAGTAACACGAAAAACTCAATCGGACCAATTGTAAATTAAAAAAACAAACCTTCACGACTGACATAACAGCATCACCTAACAAATCACTGAACTTTTCGAAATTCGTATCAAAGACGGAATACTTTCTGGAGTGTCTGAAGAAGAAATTTTCAGGCCAAGGTGTTACACACGCTAAACGCATCAACATTACTCGAGACGGATCTAAAAACGAAACAAAAACGGTAATTCTTACTTTTAACTCGCCTCAACCACCATCATACCTTAAAATCCTCTACTGTCAAATAAAAGTTGTAGTTTATATTACCAACCCAATGCGATTCTTTAAATGCCAAAAGTTTGGCCACCATGGAAGGGATTGCAAGAACACACAATTTTGCGGCAAGTGCAGTTCTAAAGGTGACGAACAATTGCGAAATATGGAAAAAAGGAAAAAAAAAAAGAAATTTTTCGAATAATAACTGTGAACAAAATTACTTTCCCAAAAGCAAGAGAATTAATTAAAAAACCATCAAAGTCCTACGATTCAGTTATTAAATAAACTACAAAATCTGTCACCATGAAAGATGCGCAAACCCAAACAGAGTCAGTATCTCCAACACCAAATGCAACTACTCCAACAACACATGTCAACTTCACATAGTAAACGAAAACAAGACCCACAATAAACATAGGTCCTCCATCTGGACGTCAACAAAAAGCGTCAATTAAGAAAACCAGCAAATATAACTCGCTAGCTGGCGAAGATGGTAAGCATTAATCAGTTAGTGAGTTTTCCATCACTCAACAAATAGTCAGAAATCAAAATCGCCAGAAAAAAGCTAAGGCCACCCGTTAAAACTCCAAAATATTATTTAAACACTTTAATAAATTTCCATGAATAAAAAAATAATACATTGGAATTGTCGAGGTCTAAGAGCTAATTTTAATGTAATTTTACATTTATTGGCCACGTTAACCCCCGCTGTGCTATGCCTTCAGAAGATATACCTGAAGGAAAACGATAAAAATGATTTAAAAGGTTATTCTGTGTATCACGACATTCATACAATGGGGCGTCTGGAGGATCGAGATCAAAGCTAAACTACCACATTCAAAGATTAACCTTAATACTGTATTTCAAGCTGTCGCCATTGGTATAACATTCCATAAAATAATCACAATTTGCTCTGTTTATCTTCTACCTAACTCAGATGTTTCAAAGTCAAAATTAGATGATTTAATAAATCAAGTACCTTCCCCTTATATTCTTGTAGGGGACTTTAATGGACATAACCCATTATGGGGAAGTTCAGATTATAATTGACTATTTCAACATTTGAGAATGCTGATTATAAAATGCATTCATTCTGAATAATTTTTCATACCATTTCAGAAAAGTGCATATCTAAGACGACGACAAAGTCAAAGCGTAACAAACCTTTGTTTAATGGTGGATGCAAAAAATCCATTAGACAACTTAGAGCAGCAATTAAGAAATTTAATATCCGTCCTACTAGTGCTAATTTAAATAATGTCAAAAATGAAAGGGCAAAAAGCAGGCGAATCATTAAACAAGCCAAAAGAACATATTGGGAAAAAATTGTTTATGGTATGAACAGTAAAACTTCCGTCAAAAATGTTCGGTCAGCCATTAGAAGAATTAGCTGTATAGCTTCTTCAGCAACAGTAAATCATTTAAAATACAATGACTCAATAGTAACAAACAAAAAGATTTTTGACACTCATGCAAAAAGGTTTGCAAAAAAAAATCATCTGCGGAAAATTACTCGAAAGAATTTCACAATATGGAGAATTTTAAGTCAACCAATAATGAAAAATACGACCAACCGTTTTCTTTATAAGAAATAAGGGAAGCAATTGATAAATCTCATGATACCGCTGCTGGACCAGATGATATTCCCTATCATTTTTTAAAAAAAAACCCATCTAACAAGAAGAACATTAAATTTACTCTTACCTATTTATAATGAAATTTGGTTTTCCGGAGAACATCCAAATTCGTGGAAAAATGTATTCGTCATTCCTATACCTAAACAAGAAGAGGATTCAACAGATCATTTAAGTTACAGACCTATTGCTTGACTAGTTACATTTGTAAAACTTTAGAACGGATGATAAAAGATAGACTCGTTTGGGATCTTGAATCAAATAATTTACTCACAAAATTTTAAAGTATATTCCGACACCAACGCAGCACACTCGATCATCTCGTTCGATTTGAAAATTTTATTAGAGACGCCTTTATCAAGAACGAACACCTAGTAGCGGTGTTCTTTTATCTTGAAAAGGCATACGATACTACATGGAAACATGGGATTTTACAAGATTTAAGTCACCTTGGTCTCTGGGGTCGTTTATCCACATTTATTAGCAGCTTTCTTTCTGGCAGAAATTTTCAAGATAAAATTGGGTCTACTTTGTCTTCTGTTCATAAATAGGAACAATAAATTGTCAGTTACTATCTTTAACATAAAAAAATAACTTCGTAAAAACTTTAAATAATGGAGTCGATTGTTCACTGTATGTGGACGTTTTTTTATATATGCTAACACAATTGAAAGGCAATTGCAACAATGCCCCAACAACTTACAAACTTGGAGTAACAACAATGGTTTTACTTTTCACCCACCGTACATTCACCCACCAAACGGTCAACGGTCCTGAATTATTTCTTAATAACGTTCATATTCCTGTCGTTAAGGACACTAATTTTCTTGGTGTCATATTTGACAGCACCTTATCTTTTATACCATATCAAATATGTGAAATTTAAATGTCTTAAATCTATTAACCTGTTGAAATTTGTATCTCATTCCGACTGGGGAGCTGTTAGAAAAGTGTTATTACATCATTTAAAGATCACTGAAAAGATCAAAAATAGATTATGACAGCATTGATTACGGCTCTTCCAGGAGATCATATCTCCAGATATCTCCACTTGCTAGACGTTGTCCACAACAAAGGTCTCCGATTGGCCTTTGGAGGTTTCAGGACTTCTCCTGTAGAGAGCCTTAACGTTGAAGATAACGAGCCATTATTATATATATATATATATATATATATATATATATATATATATATATATATATATATATATATATATATATATATATATATATATATATATATATATATATGAACACTTGTACGAGCGCAAACCAAATGTAATTAAGCCGTTTGGTTTACGGATGTTAGAAATAGTACAATCATCACATCTGATTTTAAATCAAGTAAAGTTAAATAATATATTGGAGTTTCCAACAAAACTCCTATTGATTTAACTCTTTACATCCCACACACTGATTTTAAAACACTTAATAATCGATATTTTTTAACTCAATGGCAAACACTTTGGCACAATACTATTTATAACAAATTACACATAAATAATATCTAAGGTCGGTTCCAAAGTCCGTATTTGCAGAGAAAACAGACGGAAAGACGTAGCTGTTAACCGCTGTCGCATATGTTACGTTTAACATTTTTACCATATTTAATATGTTAACCTGTTTTCAATTATAATTCATATTGTGTTATCCTGAGAGATTTTTATATTTCTTCTAGCAAGAGTGTGAGCGGTGGTCATGTCAAACGGAAGTCGCCTAGCCGACATCTCATGCGTAGAAACTTCTAACAAATAAGTTATAGATATATTAAAAATTAAAAAAGCTAAAAAGATCGGAATAACCATAACCTTTAATATATCAAAACAGGTGAAAAAATTGCCAAATGATACAATAGAGGATATCAGCATATTATAAGTGAACGTGTTCAGCATATAATCTGATGACTGTTTAATCTCTGTCATTGTTAAAACATATAACACCTGCTGTCACAAGTAATATTATAACAAACTTGGCACACTAGTAGGGTGTTGCAATATATCATACATTGTATCACTGTGAATTGCTTTTATTTTAAGAGACAAAAATTGATGCGCTGCATATTTGAGCATATGTTTGCCTTTATTTATGTTAGAATGTCCATTATATTTTTTATGTTACTAAAAGGTTATATGGAAGGTAAGTATAGCACCAAATGATATCCTTCCAAACACTGAATCAGATCAAAACTCCAACACACGGAAGTATTGAATCCATTATATACCAGGAAAAATGAATCAATTATATACCAGCAGAAATGAATCCATTATATACCAGGAGAAATGAATCCATTATATGTCAGCAGAAATAGATTCAAATTGAATCCATTATGTGCAAGGAGAAATGAATCCATTATATACCAGGAGAAATGAATCCATTATATGCAAGGAGAAATGAATTCATTATATACCAGGAGAAATGAATCCATTATATGTCAGCAGAAATAAATTCAAATTGAATCCATTATATGCAAGGAGAAATGAATCTATTATATACCAGGAGAAATGAATCCATTATATACCAGGATAATGAATGCATTTTATACCAGGATAATGAATGCATTATATGCCAGGAGAAATAAATTCAAAATGAATCCATTATATGCCAGGAGAAATGAATTTATTGAAAAATTTGAGAAGTGAATCCATCATATACCAGGAGAAATGAATCCATGAATCCAGTATATGCCAGGAGAAATGAATTTATTATAAACTAGGAGAAGTGAATCCATCATATACCAGGAGAAATGAATCGATGAATCCATAAATATGCCAGAAGAAATGAATCTATTATAAACTAGGAGAAGTGAATCCATGATATACCAGGAGAAATGAATCTATGAATCCATTATATGCCAGGGGAAATGAATCCAAAGTTAATCCATTACATGGCAGAAGAAATGAATCCATTATATGCCGGGAGAAATGAATCCATTATATACGGGGAGAAATAATTCCAAAATGAATCCATTATATACCAGGAGAAAAGAACCCAAAATGAATCCATTATATACCAGGAAAAATGAATCCATTATATTCCAGGAGAAATGAAGCCATCATATACCAGGAGAAATGAATCCATTATATGCAAGGAAAAAAGGAATACATTATATACCAGGAGAAATGACTCTATTATATACAAGGAGAAATAAACCAATTATTACCAGGAGAATGAATTCATTATTTTATTATTTTTAGAAGAAATGAAACCATTATATACCAGGAGAAATAAATCCATTATATGCAGAAGAAATGACCATTATATACCAGGAGAAATGAATCTATTATTATCAGGAGAAATGACTCCATTATATACCAGGAGAAATAAACAGATTGTATGTCAGGAGAAATGAATCCATTATACACCAGGAGAAATGAATCCATTATATGCAGGGAGAAATTAATCCATGAATCCATTTTATACCAGGAGAAATGAATCCATGAATCCAATATATGCCAGGGGAAATGAATCCAAAGTGAATCTATTACATGGCAGGAGAAATGAATCCATTTTATACGAGGAGAAATACATCCAAAATGAATCCATTATATACCAGAAAAACTGATTCCATTATATACCAGGAAAAATGAATCCATTATATACCAGGAGAAATGAATCCATTATATACCAGGAAAACTGATTCCCTAATATACCAGGAAAAACGATTCCATTTTATATAAGGAGTTAAGAATCCATTACATACCAGGAGAAATGAATCAATTGTATACCAGGATAATGAATGCATTATATACCAGGAGAAATGAATGCTTTATATACCAGAATAATGAATCCAGTATATGCCAGGAGAAATGAATCCAATGTATGCCAGGAGAAATGAATCCATTGTACACAAGGAGAAATAAATCCAGTGTATGCCAGGAGAAATGAATCCATTATATACCAGGAGAAATGAATCCATTATATAACAGGATAATGAATCCATTATATACCAGGATAATGAATCCAGTATATGCCAGGAGAAATAAATTCAAAATTAATCCATTATATGCAAGGAGAAATGAATTTATTATAAACTAGGAGAAGTGAATCCATTATATACCAAAAGAAATGAATCCATGGATCCATTATATTCCAGGGGAAATGAATCAAAAGTCAATCCATTACATGGCAGAAGAAATGAATCTATTATATGCCAAGAGAAATAACTCCAAAATGAATCCATTATATACCAGGAGAAAAGATTCCAAATGAATCCATTATATACGAGGAGAAATGAATCCATTATATACCAGGAAAACTGATTCCTTTATATACCAGGAAAACTGAATTCATTATATACCACGAGAAATGAATCCATTATATACCAGGAGAAATTAAATCAATTATTAGCAGGAGAAATGAATCCATTATATACCAGGAAAACTGATTCCATTATTTACCAGGAAAACTGAATCCATTATATTCCAGGAGAAATGAATCCATTATATGCCAGGAGAAATGAATCCATTATATACCAGGAGAAATGAATCCATTATATACCAGGAACAATGATTCCATTATATACCAGGAGAAATTAATTCATTTTTTACGTGAAGAAAAAAATCCATTACATACCAGGAGAAATGACTCCATTACATACCAGAAGAAATGACTCCATTATATGCCAAAAGAAATGAATCAATTATATGCAAGGAGAAATAAATCCATTATATAACAGGAGAAATAAATCCATTATATACCAGGAGAAATGAATCCATTATATACCAGGAGAACTATATAATATCCTGACAGTGCATTGTACGTTTTATTAAATGAACGCCGTCGACTTTTCAGATTTACAATGGTGGGTCAAAGTTAATGTATTAGATGTGAAGTGCACGAATTAGCCATTTGTTGGATGTTTGCCCATATTTTGATAAAAAGGTCAATTTGAACTGTTAATAGACGGATAAACAAACTGAAGTTACGGTTACATTCGGACTTATGATAATAAACGCATCTAAAACCCCCAGACAAGAAAAACACACCAAAATATGGCATAATTGTTGTAACAGAAGAAACCTGGAGATCAAGCCACTTACTATGATACACAATATTGTGCAGATGAAATGAATAAAAGATTAACTTCTGAGGACTTATATGTGCTACCCCCACCCCCCCACCCCCACCCCCCAAAAAAAAAGAAAAGAAAAAAGAAAAAAAAAAGAAAAGAAAAAAGAAAAAAAAGTGAGAACTAAGATATCGACTGTAGGCCTTGTGACACAGGTCACACTAGCATAGTTAATTTTCTTTGAGGTTCTCTGCCTACAACCGGCACGGATCTCACAACTTATGACACATTAGCAGTCGCTTATAAATATGCCCGTCTATCGTATTACAACCAAACAGGCATATGCGACCAACAGCATTTTGTAGTTTTATAAAAATAAATTATATTATAAGTTTATGGTATATATAAGTCATTGCTTGGCTTAGCCTGCCTTAATGTTATTATAAAAACAAACAAACTAAGACAAAACAAGAACTCTTTTTCGTGTTTACCACCTCAAGGCATTTTCGAGAAACCAAACTAATCTTTTTAGCATATTGATTAAAGTATACATCTGGTACCAACACACGATTACATTGTTACTTCCATGATAAATCGTACATTTATTAGTATATGGTTGTATTTAAACGTGTGTATAAAACACATTAGTAAATGCTTAAAAGGACAAATATTTCAGATACACTTAAATTGTCCCGCATAGTTATCGTTCTTTCGTTAAGTACACATGTGTACACACGTATGCTGTAATGTTTATGCATGAACTACTTTCGTTTCGATGTATTCTGAATGAGAACTAGACTGGACAGACGCCATATGTAATATGGTGGTCGAACGTGCATGAATTTGCTATTGAACAAGAACATCAACGGTGTTAGAAGCAATGGTATATAGATATTAGACTAGTGACAATGGCGGACTCATATACTGGTTGTAAGTATATTTATTGACTACTTTTTTAAGATTAACATCTTAAATGAATATTTGTATGTGCCATGCATAAAAAAGTAAGGACGTGTAGCATGATTAAGATTGCGAGGGCTAGATTGGATCCCCGATTATTGGACAATGACGACAAACATCTAAATACCATCGACTCGTAATATTGTGGTCAAATTGTTGTATATTTGGTATATTTTACGCTTATTTTTTAAGCTTTCTGCAACAGACATAAAGTTAACAGTTTATTTCAGCTACCCAAGCTTTAATACTCGACATTTTCAAACTGCTTCCCGGAAGTAAATATGGGTTTAAGGCATTGAAAATTGGAATGTGATCTTATTTGGCTGATATGTGTTCACAGTGGGAGGCTAATGTATAGCGGGAAGGAAGTCTGGGTGGGTGGGTGTAGCCGGCTGGACAGAGTCTTAGGCTGCAGTAGTATCAGGAAAGGGGTTGGGTTTAGAGCGTTACTGAACAATGGCTGTGCAGTAACTCTATGTCCATCAAGTGTGACTTATTGTTTTACGATCTCTTCCCCTATGACACATATGTTTATAATAAAGGAATGAAGTCTTCAATGTGATCTCACAGCATGGTTTTATATTTGTAGGGGACCTCTAAAGAAGGCTCTTTTGAAAGCCTTTATGTTTTGCAACCTGTACAATAGAGAACAATAGATCTTTTCAGCACCGCTGTCAGGGTCTTATATTTCTACCGTGTCGAAATTTCTCACACGCCACAATGCGCATGCGCAAAATTTTAATAGAAATATGAGCCGCTATAGAGATGGTCCAAGATTTCCTCCCGGGCACAAATTGCCATCTTAAATAAACGTGAAATATTATAGGTATACATGTATGTCGTAATGATAGAACGATTGGTACAACAGGAACGTCAGACCGTGTATAGACGGACTCAAATTTTCACCCAGGCACACATTTCTATCTTAAGTAAACGTGTAAAATTCATCTATATATGTATGTGATAGAGTCAGAAATATTGGCATGTAAGAAACATTAGCCCTTGTACATATGGGCTTATAATTCCACCCAGGCCCACAATTCCATCTTAAGTAAATGTCTAATATGTAGGGATACATTTTCATGTATATGATAGAGATAGAAAGCTGGGCTTGGTAGAAACATCAGGCCATGCATACATGGGCTTATATTTTCACCCGGGCACATGTTTCCATATTAAGTAAGCCTTTTCTATCTATTAAATTTGTTGGATATGGAAGATTGTAATTGATACATGGGACAGGCCTGACAATATGTACATTGAAGACTGTATATATAAATGTAAATGTAAATATCATTCATTATTTAAATTTTTGATTTCTTAAAAGAAAATACTTTTAAATGGTCCTAAAAAGGTGCCACTAGCATCGGTTTGAATAATATAATTATATGTTTTATCTTTTATTTTAACTGAACACATTTTTTGGTTTTTAAATTCTTGTATGATGCTTTTTTAATACCATTATAAGTCCCAAAAGAGGCACTGTATAATAATATATTGTATCTATACAATAAGGCGAATCAAACTATACTCTATGTTATTTAGCTGGACTGAAAAAGAAATGTACAAAAAAAAAAAAAAAAGGAAGTGCGTACTAAAATATTTTACAAATCATTTTTTTACGACACATACATCTCAAGCACACATATACATCACAGATAATACAATCACCCTTACATTTTATATATTAGCCTATTGTCAATCCATTATCAATTCATAATCACCTTTATTTTGGTAAATTTTTAATCTTTTTAATCTTCCGGACATTAGGCAACCCTCACGCCATTAAAAATAACCCACTGTGATATTCTATTTTAAACTTCTATATATTAATGCTCGCCCTATAACAATAGTTAGGGCGAGGGTAAACAAAACCAAATATTGATTGACTTAACTCCTTATTGGCCATTTCAAGTAGGCCCTACCTGTAGATCGTTAAACACACTTTCATTGAGAATGAAATTAAACCTTGTACACCGGTAGACGATAGAAAGGAAATATCCGCTAAACTTATACTGTATACTTTGGTGTGTTTATTAAGAAGACAAGATAGGCAGAATAATACAAAGTATCACTATCAAGTACTAATGAAATTCGATGAAACTCGCATTTAATATGAAGTACAAAAACACAGCAAATTACACTACAAAATTCAATGCCTGAAACTAGACAGACTTACAATAAGAAATATAAACATTAAATGTACAAAACGAGTCAAATAATGACAGCATTGGCGGTATAAGCGGTTCACCTGATCACCAATCAAGTATAATCGTAAGATTTATCTTTTGAAATAACTATGCATGCATGCGTTTTTGTCAGGAGTCGAGAATAGTTGGACAGTCGAGAAGCTAAAAATTGTACCTCCGAAACTAGAGTAGTTATTACCGAAATCGAATAGGGTTACACACAAGTTCACTTCCATAGTAAAAGGTCCGTTGTGATGTTAACAATCGCGGTTTTATTGCCATTTGGGGGGAATTAAGGTGCACGGTTGCATAAATATAGCACTTAACCATGTTTGATAGATCTCCATATCTAACTAGGTGGACAAATTGGGTGTCACACAAAATCGATTTTTATGATTATGACAAGCCATTAGTTTATATAAATCAACATTATGATATACCCGCACATTAATGCTATGTCCTTCAATCGGACTAGAACATGTGGTCTTATAAGGCTGACAAAACGCAATATACAATCATATAGACAGATTCATGTATTTCGCTTGTAAAGTGTTTAAAGTCAAAGTGAATCTGTTTTCTTTTAATTGTTATTTATAAAGGTAGGTTTGATTATATAATTGCTACATTAATACACATAAAAAGAGAACTCTAGTAAAAGAAAAATGAAGCCTCAGTGTTGAGAAAAGAAAATATTATAAAAGACAAACCAGAGGCAGTCACATTAACTGTTTTAAAGAAGGTTGTAACAGTGTGCAATACAGAGTATGAAAGAAAGCCAGCATAATGCATTTATCTGTCTATTCTGTCTATTTTGGTTTGGTCTAAGTTGGAATTATTGACACATGAATTAATTATATACTATACTGACGTTAAAGTGTATAAATCCTTTACAATAAAACGTTTACTACATATTCGCTGAAAATGAAGGCGAAAAGCATTTTTGGTCTGAGGCCTTATCTAAATAAAAAAACCTACAAGAAATTACGCACACTCAAATTACAAGGTTCTATAAGTCAATAATTTTGGTCCCCTCAAAAAGTTCCATTCTATTTCGTTTTAATGCATTCAATATAAGTTTCTAATTCAAGCTGTTAAAGTTGAAGACAGTCATTTCTGTTTCATTAATCATCGAGGGGTGCTTATTTGGAAGTGCTGGAAAACTAATTCCGCACAGTAGTGTATTATATTTCTGTTTGTTATTATAGTTTTTAATCGTCCTTCCAGGTTTAATTGATTGAATTATTAAAATATTTTAGGACTTTATTTTGAATATATATTAAACTTCATTTGCACTTTGATGATGAATATTAAGTCCATGTATTACTTTTAATAGTTAATTAAACTAATGTTATATTTGCTTTGTATCATCTGATATTTTATTTGTTTTGCTTTTTCTTACACCATACGGACAATATTATGGCCATTTTGATGATCTCTTACTGATTATTGGTGGAGGGAGACCCCGGATTTATGCCTGGGTAGAACCACCGGTCTAGCTTAGGATATCTGAAACTTATATTATGTGAACACGGTCTATAGTTTTAAACCATCTTATGTTACAGCATACCTTCAACCGTCTGAAGCCAAGTCAAGGCGTTTACGCCTTCAGTCTCTTATGGTCGATGGAGGCACCGTTGTCTTACGGCATATATTTGACCTGAATTTTTCACCCCAAACTCTGAAAACCGATCTACAAGATCCAGCAATGAGAGGCAAAATTAGCATGTTGATAAAGAAAAAAGTTATATCCAAAGACCAAGCATCGAAGCTTTATCCAATCCTGGATGATCCCTGTTCCTCCACATTCGACATCACTCTACTAACATGTCTGTTGAGGAACATCTGCGGCCTTGCAAAACCCTGGGATCCTGTGTGGAGCGGCAACCCTCGGCCAACTGATCTTAGGGTAGAGGCCGATATCACACGACTGAGAAACTTCAGAAACGAGGTAATATGTATAAAAGTTATTTAACCATAGCCATATATACCTGTTCATATAGTACATTAGATCTGATTTTTCTACTGTTTCATGCGTCCTCCTGATCGTTTGTAAAAGTTCCCTTAAAAAAATACACATTTAATTTGTTTTAAATGCCTACATGACGTGTCCAGATAATACGCGTAAAACAGGTAAACGTCTATTTCATATCTAAATGACCTTACTTTTACCTAAAAACAAGTATCGATGTTTTAAAAGCGTGAAAATATAATCTTTTAAAATCTTTTAAAGCAGTAAGGGTTACGCAAATGTCTTTTGTAAAAAACCCACAACTTTTGCTGCCTGGCAAGGACTCTAAAATCACACACCTCTGTTCAAAGTATAGTAATTGTTTTATGTCGGATAATTCTGTCTCGGAAAAAAACGTCCTAATTTATTTGTCAATATTGGGTGCACATAGAACGTTTTGATGCCAAAGTAGTCTACAAAGTTGCGCACATTCGTCATTGACATAACACGATAGCCACAGTTATCTTAGCGAAAACACTTTAATACCGTTTCCTTGGGCAATATTTTCCCATATTATATTTGCCCTGGTGTCGTTAAGGATGAACATTTCAGAGAACAGTTCTCTTTAAAACCTTTAAAACTAAAAATACCAATGTTTTCAGTTTTCACATTTGCCGAAACTTGACATGCCTGAAATTGAGTTCGAAACGAAATGGAAAAAACTTAAAACCGTAAGTACTAAACGGTATTTTTGTATTATTTAATTCGTTCATTTTATGTGTCAGTTAATGTATAATTATTTCTAAATACATGTAGTTTTTTTTCCCAATGAATCATTTAGCCACGTGACTTCCTCTTATTTTCATCCGATATTTCTCGTTATGTAATTAATGCATGCGATTGTATGATGTTTTATTTCAGCATCGTAATTTTAGCTAAGCTCTTGATATGATCTGGTAAGTTCTTTACAATGCATTGTAATACTATGTACTGATTTGATTTTCATTTTGCGAATGTTGAGTCGCATAGGACCCTCATTGTCCTACTCATCATTTAAAGAGATTTTTTCATCGTGCTATCCCTGGACAAGGCTTTTGACATTTTTGAATTGTATTCTGCAATTGTCGCTACATTTTTGTTATCAAGCTTGATTTCATCCATGATGACCTTTTGTTCATCGCCCAAATACATCCATCAATCCATATATCCATCTACCGGACCTGGTAGCGCAATCGGTATAGCGTCGGCTCCAGGTACGGGGGGCCCCGGGTTCGATCTCGGGCCGCAACATACTAAAGTCGTTAAAAATGGTAGTGGTATAGCTCCCTTGCTAACGCTCAAGCAAATATAAGGGTAGTTCCACGACTGGTTCGCCCGGTGTTAGGATAATGTGACTGGGTGTGGTATCATGCCAGGTGTTCATGGCATGATATACACAGTGAAGGCAGCACTATATCTGCTTCAAGTGGACACCGTCTCTAGATAACTGAAATACTGTTGGTGGGACGATAAACCCAATAAACATAAGCATATATCCATCTACCCAGCCAGTAAAACAAGCAAAATGTATCCATCCATTAATTTGTCAATCTATCCAACCACTCAACCATCCCCCACCAATATCATATATATCCATTCATCCATTTATCCATCCATGCACCGATTAAGCCATCCATCATCCCATTCATCCGGATATACATCACAGCTTTTCACGCCGGACCAGGTAGCGCAATCGGTAGAGCGTCGGTTCTAGGTACGGATGGCCTCTGGTTCGATCCCTTGCCGCGACATACCAAAGTCGTTAAAATTGTAGTGGTATAGCCTCCAGATAACTGAAATTATGTTGGTGGGTCGATAAAACAAAATAAACCAACATCGTTCCATAAATACACGCGTCAGACCACCCATCCATCTACCCAGCTATCATCTCACCAGTAAGCCCATCCGCCCACCAATCCATCCATATCATCTATCTAATAACACACACATACATACATCTTCTAATCCAGCCGTCTATCAAGCCTCCATCCACCTAGATCAAACCCTTCATCACCCATCCATATATTCATCGACCACCCATCCTCCATTTCATCCATTCATCAAACATTTTTCAAACATTTGAATTTGAACTTGAAGATTTTGTATGTTTGGGAAAATTACATTATGCGAATATTAAACTAGCGCTTTATTGACGCACACAATAGGGGATCGTTTTTATGTAATCTTATACGACATCAATATTGATTTTAGAGAACTGAGAATTTTATAAGAAGAAAACAATGCACAAAACTAATGCTTAAACTAAACTTTCCGTTTACTTCATTGATTATTTGAACTAAGCTTTTCTTGACTTTTTTATTTCACAGGTGCTCAATCGTCTCGGATCTGCAATACCTGATCTAAAGATTAAAATTGATGATCTGTACAATAAGTCGATAGATCCGGGCATGGAAAGGCATTTTAACGAAATCTTCAGACAGTGGGAGAAGCAAGATCTGGAACTTGCAAACCAGTTATCAGACGTCAGGGCGTTTGTTGTTGAGCAGAATAAAAAATTGCAAGCATTGCAAGTTACTGTTGAGGGTTTACAGACTGTCTCGTCCGCTCAATCAGCTGATCGTGAGGAATCGCATTTAGATGGGTTATATCGTAATGGCAAGACCATGTCCGCTGTATTGGAGACTCAAACATCATCTTCTACAGCGACTAATCCATCAGAGAAAGAGGCGACACAGAGGAACAAAGATAATGGTATGCTGGTTATGTTTCTATTATATTCGATGGTCTAAGATAAGCTGTTTGTTTCTTAATTTTACTCATTTCTTATTTTACAGTCTGTTTCTATGCTATAATCAGACAGAATGGATAATTCTTTTAAATTTAGTAAATATCGCTTATTAACGTAAATCCATATATGTACTTTTAATGCACGAGTTTTGTAATTCATTAGGACATATCATTGGACAGCCCTGTGTAGTATATTTAATGTAAATTAACATTGAAAAAGGTGTAATAGTTACCAGTTAACGTCCCTTGGAATTACTTCCCCAATTGTGTACTGCACATGCTCAATAAGCTCTCTGTAAATACCACTTACTTCCGGAGACTTAAAAGTACTCATGCTAACTTTACATGGCCTCACTGTGTTTGCATTAAATCAACGTAAATTTATTCTGTAAATACTGATTTTTAGTACTGATGAATTCTACATATTTTAAAATGACAGTTTCTGAATTATTCGTAAAAGCAATTCTTGATATGGCATCCAAAGTTTACATATTTTTTCTTGCTGTTGCATGCTTTTAACGGTATACACGTTAATAACACGATAATTTTATTCATTATAAATTTATTGATTAAAATTAACACACCTTTTAACTGTCATCAAATACATATAGAACAAAAAGTTCGACATTTGTAAGAATATATTCAGATGAGAAATACGGAATGTTTAATTGTGATTAAATTGTTACTTACTAAAGAAAGTATTTTTGCGTTGACAAGGAAGCGTTGTACACTGAACACAGAGTATTCACTTAATTTTCACTTACTTTCAAACAAAGAAAAGTTGTCATTTTGACATTATATATTTACACAAAGCCAAAAAGCTGGTAGTATTTTATCTAAGTTCTTGTACTAGGGATTCTTTTCAGAATCTTATGTACTACATATGGGGTAAAATGACATCCCCAGGACCAGTTAATCCCTAATTAGCCTGGAACGCACGTGTAATTGTAATCCCGACGATTAAGGAAATAAAACCCCAGGTTCAGACGGTAGACGCCATCTTGCTACGAATGCGTGTTTTGTTATCACTCCCTACCATCTCAAATCTCTATTTTACTTCACACTTCTACATGCATGTTTCTAGTCATTTATTTAGATCTAAAATCAAATCATAAATAATATATTAAACATATTGCTTCAATATATAAACGTCATCAAGCATACGCACAGGCTTGTAATACTATCTGTACTTTTACTATAATCACGACCTGTGTACTTTTACTATAATCATGACCCGTCTTTAGTTATAAACCGTAGAAGACCGTTATATATGTCAATGCACATTTAAATTGTTAAGCAGAAACATAATGGTATAATATAACAAAGTTGAACAATAATAAACAAAAGCAAAATCAGCTAAATGTTATCTTTTCTATAAAAGCTTTAAGTAAAGAAAATTATGTTCTGAAATGATTTATTTATAACCGCATATTTTCAGATGTTATATTTGTGATAATAGTATAAAGAGCCTAAACAAGTTTATTTAATCTATTATAAATTAAGGCATGGGACAGAACACAAAACAAACACAATTGTATATTTTATTTTATATTTTATTCAATGCACTAATCTGGTAGGTTAGAGGCTCATGTCGCCTATTGCTCGGGATCATATATATATATATATATATATATATATATATATATATATATATATATATATATATATATATATATATATATATATGTAGTCTCACAAAGCGGTCCCATATCGTCTCGGACTCATGTTCGCATCGTTCTTGCATTTTTTCTTTCAAAAACGCATCTTTTCTGAGACCTGCTGGCCACACTGCTTAGGTAGCTTTTGAGTATGTTCAATCAGACATGTGTAGTGTCATTTAGATGCTCCTCAGCGTAATCTTTTTCGCCGATATTATTGGCAGCAAGTGACGTTCACGGAAGTGGAAATCCCAAATCAAGGGACATAATGCGTAATTTGGTAAAGAACGTAACCTAGTTTCGGGATAAGTTCCTATAGAGGTAGTTACAATCAATACCTAGCGGAAGTAGAACCTGTGACATGGACTTTTAACTCTTAAATACCAGTCTTTTGCTATGTTTTTGGCATCAGATTTCTCATTTAGAAGATAATCTTAATCTTTTGATGTCAAAAGGAAGCTGAAACCATGTAGATTTAATAGAAAACAAAAACCTTCAACACCTATGCACAATAATGGACTGGTCCACTTGTATCGGAAGTACATATTTCATTGAAATTTGGGGGTTACCGGCAATTTGGCGGTATATGCATTCTACGAAACAAAATCTTCTTACCAGCTGCAAAAGTTGACTTATTTCTGGATCTTTCTGACAGACAATCTTTTCTTTTCAGCTATGTATGGTTATGGGAGTCTGTTATAACTGGGTCATTGTGCAATTTGTTTCTAACTTTTTGCTATTCATTATAGAATAAACTTATTGAGGGGCGTCTAACCTATAGATATCTGCACGCTCTAATGTACAACTATGCATGTAACTATGAACCAGCTTTACAATTAAATTAAATTCAAAACTTTCTAATTTGAGTTGGGTTCATATTTTTTTGCAAATCTTTATAGAAGGTATGAATATAACTCTATGTTGTCTGGACTGGATCAAGGATTCTCTTCAGGAAAAAAGTTTTAAAGGAGACCAATCTCCATTAGGCTGCGCAATTTCAACTCTTTAAACTCCAAAGTAAAAAAAAATAACCCGCCCGAATTGGGTTAAAGAAAGGGGCATGACTAGCAATATGTTATTTAAACATAGGAAAGTTACTTGTATTGGCATAAACACGATGCATCATTTAAAGAAAGTCAGCCAACAGAACATGTTAATGATAACACAAAAATCGCTAGGAAAACTTATATTTCTATTTCGGGGAGTGTAATAAAAAGAGGATCTGATATGAGTGTTCATTAGATACTGACAATATTAAACTTGTAGGATGAAATGATACGAAACTAGGCTCGAGTTTTGTAACATTTTAGAAAACGATTTTTATGTTCTCGGTATCTAATGAACACGAATATTACATTATGTTTATCACAAAACTAAAACATCAGCTGTTTTTTGTTTACAATGCAACATCTTTTTATAGTATGAACAGTCGGCCTTGACATGTATAATCCGGTTTGCGAGAATCCGCACAAAAAAAGAGTTCCACGTTTTTATCAGGCAACAGATTTGTTTATAACATGACTAAAATTTTATTTTTTATTACTTAAAATGATATTGTCCAACAAAATGCATAAAACGGCGACAACAAAGTGATCAGGAAATGGCATATAAAGTAAACATTACTTAATGACGTCACACGACGATAACTAACTAGTGTGTTACCAAAAATAACGCATGAGTGTAACCACACGCTCGCACGATAGGTTATGTGATAAAACTATTTTAACATACTTCCGCATATTAGTTAGTAAACTATCATAAAAAGCAACAAACACAAAATAAACTAAAACCTTAAATTGCCTATACTTCAAAAGTTACAAAATAGTTAAGTAAAAATGATGATGTTTAAGATATAATTGAGAAGAGACATTACTAAAACCATACACATGTATATTACAAGTATTGTACAGACGTAATTTAAAGTAATAAATTATTAAAAGTAGGAATATGAGAATATATCTCTGGCATGTGACATGACAACAAACAAGCATATGACATGAAATTAAATTCACATTAACTAAATTTCGTGAAATTTGATACGTACATATATGTATACATGCATTTTTCGGACATAAATTAAACATTTGTACATGTTGCTCCTTTTTTCAGAAGATAAATCTTCAGAACTGGAAATATCACACCCGTGCAGTTTCGAACTGACGTTTCTACAAGGTACATATTCATAAAATCGTCAATTTTTATTAAACTTACCTGTAACCGAAAAAGTCAGTTGAATATTATTTTCAATACAAATACAAAATATAATATTTGTCTGATATCGTTCATTATAATTATCTTTTTTACATCGCATCGACACAATAATGGTTATATCAGCGACGTCCGACTAACTATTGGTAGAAGAAGACCAAGAAATTATGTCTGAGTAGAACCACCGGCACAGCGCAGTATAATTACAGTAAAAAATTACTATTCTGTTAGCTATTGATGTGTATGGAAGGGCAAATCCGCCAATATTTTAATTACTATTTCTAACTTTTAATACACTGATTTGTCACTTCAAATGTAAATTGCAACACCGCGCATGCTGAATAGCGCTATCTAATTACATCTTAACTGTTATATATCACATGAAATGCTCAAATTTCAACATTACATTTGAATAATTCACATTTCCTGCACATACAATTTACAAGTTAAAAATCGCGGGGCGAAAATCACGAATTTCTACATTTCTAGAATCTAATTAACAAGTTACTAATCTAGAGGCGCAAATCTCTATTGTTAAATGTACACTGCGTAACACCAGTTTAACATTAGGATGCAAGGTGGCGCTTCTAACACGGGAATGTCCATATTTAAATAGAATGTACCGCTTGAACTGGTCCGCGTTCGTGTGTACTTTCAAGTTGTGAGTTTCTTACCGACAGAATCAGACACATATATTATATATTTGTGCTATACAATTTTAGGAATATTATTCTGTATTTAACTATTGACCATGATACGTATATATATATATATATATATATATATATATATATTCGGGGGTCTAACACAAGACCTCTTGCTCTTGAGGTAGGTGCCCTAGCAAATGAGCTACATGGGCACCTGACTCTGGGAAAATCAAAATCCGAAGGCGAATGAGATAGTATGTTTTTCCGAAAACGTTCGATACGTATATTAAATTGGAATTAATGTAGTCTTTAGAAAACAAAGACTTATATAGTAAAATTACTTGCAGAGGATTAATATATACATTAATAACTTCTTTTGGCAAAAGACAACGAGTTCAATTTGACGCCAAACGTTGGCTGTTTTCTATTGTATTGTCTTTGAAGAATCATTTATGATTCCGTTCTATTTTTAACTTATGATATTCCGTTCTATTTTTTAGATTGGTGACGTCTATATTTATGTGGTGCCGCCACCTAGCATCTAAATGTTGCCAATTCTTAAATTGTACATTAGTAATTTGTGACTTGAGAATTGTGACTTTGAGATTTGTAATTTGTAAATTGTTAGCGAACATAAAATTTGGGACTTGATAATTATGACTTGAAATTAGTATTTCCAAATTGTATACGAGAAATGTAAATTAGATACATATAAAAACGAACGTGTTTGTGCAAACAAAAAGCAGATGCAGTGTTGCAATTTGCAAATTAGAAATTGAATATTTGCTGATATCCCCTTCCATAGATGTGGTAAGATAATTTATACTTGCAATTACTTACAACTATGTCGCGAGCAAACATTAAACAAAGGCCAATATAAAAGTAAATCGAAAAATCATTTGACTTTAAATTAAAAGAAAAATCACTCAAAACTACACGATTTTATGCTGTTTGTTGCTTTATGACTGTTTCAGACATATCAGAAGAGTTTTTCAGTTGCAATACCCCTGAAGAGTTCATACAAACAGAAACATATGCAAAAATGACCAAAGCGTGTATGCCCACAATCTTGCTGCATGGTGAACCAGGTGAAGGCAAAACAACAATGGCGGTACAGTTGATGAAACATTATCAGAAAAAACATTCTCCTAAATGTTGCGTCAAGGTTAACACACCACAAGATTTTCATTTCGCCTTAAAATCAGGCCAAATAAGTGCAATTCTCATAGACGACATTTTTGGGCATCGCATAGTTGACAAAGATTTAGTACGTAGGTGGAATGGATGTCTGAAGGAGCTACTTATTAAGGCAAGGCGCAAAAATGTGAAAGTTGTTATGACATCAGATGAGTATGTTCTCAATTGTGTAGAAACTGAATTTGCGATTCAACCTTTCGGATATTCCAAAAGGTTTTATGTTTCATCGAAAACCTTATCGAAAGATGAAAGGTTATGCATCTTATCGGCACAATTACGATCGCAAAGAAGATGTCTAGATAATGACTTCTTGGGGGAATGTGTCTCAAAGTCAATGGACGATTTTCAGAAATCGTCTTTAATATTTGGCTTTCCCCGGTGCGCACAAATATTCGCAAGCAACGACCACTTATTCAAGATGGGGCCATGTTTTTTTTCAAAACCAGCTGAATTTATTCGGGCCTGTCTAGAGGACATTTACCGAGACATGGAACAGTTTCTGCCATTAGCAATCATGTGGACACTGCCAGGACAAAAGTTGACAAGACAAGCTCTCGCTGATTTAGAATTACCAAGCAAATCAAAAGAAATACATACTACTGCTCAACGATTTGGATTTAAATTAAAGGGAAATATGATAAGAAAACTGCGAAGGTCAGTTGATAGCTTGCACGGATTTTTCACATATAATCCTTCCACTATGACTTATGGATTTTTCAACGACGCTGTTGGAGATATGGTCGGACAAGTCCTTAGTCGTGACTTCATGGATGTTGTTCTGGAGAATTGCACGGATACGTTTCTACTAAAGTACACTACAGTAGACCCTGCCAAAAAAGTTGAGCATTATGTCTACATAGACCAACAGCACAAACCCCAATGCATACAATTGGGACACAGACTGCTCAATCTTATATTTTTGCCCAAATCGTACGACTTGCATTATATGAATTTAATTAAACGTGGGTACAACTGCACCTATGTACTGCCTACACTCCAGTTAGATACTTCTATCTTCAACCATGATGCATTCTCAAGTGCAGCGTTTGTTAAAAGATTCCTGCGCTTGCTTTCGAGTCAGAAGAAACAAATAGTAACCACGTCTCCCATTCTTAAAATTGGTGGCTTTTTCTTTGGTCATGGAATACATATTGGGCTCCAAAACATGTTCCTTCCTTCTTATACACTTTTACTTGGTCGTGAAGTGCTTTTCGAGAAGCTGTGGAAATACGGACTGTTTCCAACGCAGCAGTATGCTGAATTGGGTTTGGCATTACTTGTAGCAGTGCATATGAAGCAGGTACGCACTATTGACTTTCTCATATCACTTGGTTTGGAAATCAATGACAATCATGTTTACTTAGCAGTCGCAAACGAAAATGTAGCTATTTTGAATTCTTTGCTAAATGCTTCCAAGAGGAAGCCGACCATCAGGACGACTCGATTTGAAATAGCGATGAATAACTATCCTCTCATATTAGCAGCCAAAAAGGGTCAAGTTGAAGTTGTGAAATGTTTAATTGAACATGATGTTGACTTAAATTGCCGAAACTCGAATGGACTTTCAGCCATTGACAAAGCAATAATGAATACGTTGCCTACATATGTTCACATATGTTCATCCATGGGTGACATGTCTAAAAAGGCAAGACAAATTTGCATGATTCTTGTAGAAGCTGGTGCATCTATAACCACAAAGGCAGGGAAGTTTAAGCGAACACCACTCCATACTGCAGCTGATTATGGGGATGTTGAAGTTGTGCAGTTACTCTTAAAATTTGGAGCAGATACCAGGGCTACAGACCACAGGCGTCAATACCCGATTCATTGTGCAGTGTTAAGAAACCGTGCTGATGTCTCAGCGATACTACTTCAGCATGATCCAGAAGTTGTTGATGTCAAATTGTCGTACTATAGCCCAAAGTCAGTTATTGGAAGAATGACACTAGCTCACATGGCATGTTCAAAATTATATCCTCGATTTGGCGAATTCCTAGAGGAACTTCACAAAGCTGGTGCAGATTTGAACCTTAGAGACCGGTTTGGTCGCACACCTGTGTTCATCGCCGCCTGGTCTGGTTGTGATCATGCAGTTAAGTTTCTTCTCGACAAGGTGGACATCTCCATACCAGACAAACAGGGTTATACACCATTGCATGCGGCAGTCAACAGAGGACACAGACAAATAGCAGAATTGTTTTACGCAAAAGTTGATATCAATGTGCAAGACAAATATGGCAAAACGGTTCTTCATGTCGCATGCGAGAAAGGGCATTATGGAATTGTTACTGATATGATCAAAGCGGGGAAGAATATAGATATACATATGCTGACAAAGAATGGGGAGAGCGTGTTTCACATTCTGGCCAAGAAGCACCATCATTATCCAAGTGCTAATTTATGTTACAAAGGGGTAAGATGTTGGCATGAAAGACACGGCAACGAATGGATTGAGATCAGTGAATTATTGAAAAACTATGATCCGAAATTCGTTGAGATCGCAAAATGCATCCATTTAAAAATGCCATAATGGTCAGCTGGTTTAAAAAAACACACACTTAACTACTACCATGTAATATACACGTAATATTATAGCCTTTTATCCAGCGTCATTTCTGCAAATGTAAAGTCCGTATTTCTAACAAAGAAATGTGTGATATCAATGCATTTTTGCTCAGCAAAAAGTTCAATAAGTAATATGTAAGCAGGCGATGACGAACTGTGGCGTAAGGGGCTCCATAGTAGAACGCAACATCATCCCATGATTAGAATTCTATAAATGAAAGTTACATTTTACAATCTAACAACAGTGAGGCATGAATATATCTCCCTTACGTGTTAAAAATCCACTCTCCGCTCCCTAGCCCATCTTAGTTCCCTTCCTCTTTTCCCATTCTGCACTCCTAACATATATAGTCTAAACTTATTGCTCATCCGAACTCAGCTCGCATATATTATGACGATCGTGTCATTCCTACTGTGGACAACTCACCCTTCTCTCCTATACTTTGACGTATGCATCAATCACGGTCCTGAATCGTGCATTTTTATTGCCATTTTACTATGTTCCCGGTACACAAAATATATATTGTATCGTTTGGGTTATTATTCACGTCATTCATTGTCCTGCTTTAAGTTAACTTTTTGCGCTTAGTTTAATTAAACAGCACGATGTCTTTTACTTACCAATTATTAGTTAACTGAAAACTAATTGATCCGGTAATGTTACATTACAGAACCCGTTTTATTATATGTAACATGTTAACATGGACACATACACGTCATATCGCGTTACGTTAAGTAGTATGATATAATAATGTAATTTTCTCCTTATAAAATGTATTTCTGGACAAGAAAACAATCTTAAGCGGCCGACACAGCAAGGTGAATATTAAGCAGAATTGCAGTACACAAGAACTATTACTATACGTAATATTTCGAGTTGTTTACCTTTGTTGTTTTTTCCACTCGTCAGTTCATTCGACCTAATTACCTGGAGAGTAATTTGATAAATGATGCAGAGATACGCTTTCAACTTTTGTATATAGGTAACCGGTGATCGGTAGAAGTTCATTGCACGAGAATAGCATATATTTCTCAGTTATGCTTTGAGCTATCTACCTTACTTTTTATCTGGAAAATACTTTGAAAACGTTTTGAAGTAAATCGAATAACAACCACAGCTGTACCTCCATTGTATTTAACTAATCCGCATTAATTCATTCGGATTGTTAAGTAGAAGTGCAGTGCACAACAGTCCTAAATCTACATGTGTTATCTTATTCCCCTTCGTTTGGTCCGCCTAAGTTGCCTCAGCAGAGAATACACAAAAACACAACTTTATCTGCATTAACTTATTTTTTATTTTGACTTTTATAATAACACAATAGTACAATTATATTTACATATGTATGTGTGTGTGTGTGTGTGTGTGTGTGTGTATGTATGTATGTATGTATGTATGCGTGTATGTGTGTATGTGTGTGTGTGTATGTTTGTATGTGTGTATGTATGTGTGTATGTATGTTTGTGTATGTATGTGTGCGCGTGCGTGTGCGCGTGCGTGTGTGTGTGCGTGCGTGCATGCGTGCGTGCGTGTGTGCAAGCATGCATGTATGCAAACACCCACCTACGTACCTGCTTATATACAAATTGATTATCCGCCTTGCTTTTCAGTTATATTCCATACTTTTAATATAATGTGTGGGACAATAATTAGCATAACGTGTACATATTCAATATGTATGGATAACAATACAATAAATATTAATATGCCTTTATTAAATTATTTCCTTTTTTATTCATAATTTTATTTAGCTATTTTGGTTATTTTGAAACATTGTTTATGTTTTAATTTCTCTACGCCGATTTACGCTATACTGCCCACGTCCTCGATTATTAAAATTAGCGAGTAGAATAACATTTAAGCTGTTTTTCATTATGGCAAAACATTGTCTGACTTAAACTGATTACGTCATTATATGCTTCATCATTAATTCAGTTTTTCTTAATGAAAGTAGTTTTTAAAAGTTATTTCCTCATTTAGCCATGAACTCAGAAAGGGGTTACGTAAAATCTAAATATTTGGCTATGAAAACGTAAGATATTTGCTTCATGAACGCATCAGTGTGTTATAATCTTAGACATTTGTTCCATAAACATATTATTTAAAATGACTTGCGATGTATGTTTCAAAAAACACCATATTGCTTCATAAAGAGGCATGTTTTGTTGTTATTGTGATGCTTGTATTGAGGTAACGTCTACATCTACACTCTATCACTATACAAACCGATTATTGTTAGAAACATAAGAATGATTAACCACAGTCGCTCATAGAACACACCTGTGATGCTCTAGATACTGTATGCTAATAAATATGTAGTGTTTTAAGTTTTCTTTAGTTCTTAAGTGTCTTGAGAATAAACATTGTACGCCACAAAAACACATACAGAATCCATCACCAGAGGGTCACGGGTTCAGGGTAAAACATACCCAAGCTTTGTAACCCTGTAACAGGGTTGTTTGCGGATGGGATCAGATGAATGTACATGTACATAATGTCTTATTAGTCAGTGTTTGTTAACTCTGTTCCTAGTGCATAGCTTCAACGACATATGCGTTTTCTGTATTATCTTGCACGTAGACACATGTATCATGAGATGTATCGGGATAGCCACAAATGTTGACCCAGAGCACAATGTTAACAACTAATACCGCTTGATATTTTCCCCTTTTATTGACATTCTATTGTTCGGTCTGAATTTCTTTTTTTCTGTTTTAAGTATTAACATTAGAATTCAATAATTTGACCTTTATGAAGTATATTTTCTATATTTATCTAAATTCGGTATTCACGAACATTTTTTGAACTGTATACTTTATTTAACTTTGATAAGTGTTAAATAAAGTTTTTAACATTGAATATGCGTTTTTTAAATGGACCTTGATAGTATCAGTCTGTGCAAGGCGCCATTCGCGACATAAACATCAGTTCAGTTCTCACCTAAGAAAACATTAATCATAAATTGCGTTTTAAAAAAAGACAGCCTGCTTTACACATGTTTATTAAAGAAGAGTTATTGTTTGCAAGCGATGCGTATGCCTTAATATCTCCTGAACTCCATGTACTGGCATACGTAGTTAAACATAGATACATGCATACAAGATTAATTAAAAAGATCCAAATCTCTTCCCTTCATGGAAAACACTGTAAACCATGGTTTAAAAACACGACATTGACCATCTGCGACTTGTCCGAATATAACGATAGTTTCTTATGACCTCCACATGTCAAATGCGAAAAAGAATCATGCACGAAAAAGAAATGCACAGCGGCTACTCCCCAAATGACCTAAACAGATATGCGGTGATATGAGAACACATTGCTTTAAGGCAGACACTGAAAACTTCATGGGCTAAGCTTATGCATAGCTGATACATACCTGAAAAACTCCCTGTTACAATGTAACCGACGTTTGACCTATCATAACTGAGTAACGTCATCTAAAATAGTCTTGAACTGTGTAGTCAACCTGCAATAAATGTAAGTGAAAGATTAACAAAATAGAATTCTTAGTATAACTTACTGTCCAATGATATTGTCAGTTATCTCCGAGCATAAACAAACATATCCATATTCATATTTAGAAATCAATTTAACAGGTAGCCTAAAAATTCGAAGAAATCTGACCAGTCGGCATTTAGCTATCGTAAGCCTAATACTTTTATTTTTTTAGCTTAACTTATATACACATTTGCAGATATGTATTATTGTTGAAAATAAAATAGTAAGATTATTAAAGATGCTTATGTTGCATGTCCAATTTTTATTCGGCGTACTTATAAAACCTACGTAAAAATTTCATCAGGCTTCTCTTCTTGTACAGAAGTGAGGAGGTGAAGAACATATCTATGTTAAGACATTCGCAAATGTATCACACTGATATAATTATATTACGGCTATTTTGAAAAGTAAGAGACATTCATATTAAAAATAAAAATTATATATTCGGCACTGCCGGCTGGGTAATATAATTAATTCCACGCCTGCCGCTGTAAAGATAGCCCTCTTTTTTGCCTTGACATGCGGCACTGTATCTCCCTTACGAGGGGATCAGAGTAGTTAAGGGCTTTGTTAGCTAATCAGAAATATGAAATATATGCTTACTTTGGTCAGTACTCTTTCGCCCTTAGTTGAGTTACAGTCCTACTCTCTATCTCTTTTTGACTGTCCCCTCTACTTCTGTATCATGTTTCATCTGGCGACGTACAATCTTATTTCTTGTCATTTCTTCATTAACTAACCTTTCCCTTACCTCATTTAACACAGGTAATATGGACCAATCAAGCATATTTTTCCTTTTAAGTTTTAGATGCCGGAAAATATAAACTTGGTATCACTTGCGTTGGGAGGCCGGAAATCCACTCGTGAAAGTCGTACCATTGTTGTATTCTGTGGTGCGCCAGGTTGTCAAACATTAATAAACTTTTTGGCCTCCAAACGCAGTTGTTCTAAACAATATCAACCTTTAATTTCTATGACTCAGATGTTAAACTAGACAGGAGCCATCCTAGTTTTTCATGCTTTATACTAGTTGAAGCTGAAGGTAAAGAGTCGGTTACCAATTGTCGCCGTTTTGATATAAAAGTAAGTATTCAGAAACAATAAACTTAATAAGAAACCTGAAGACAGATCAACTCCTAATTCACACAAACAAAAAGTTCATGGCAGAAAAACTTTTAAAAATGACAGCATTCGGGGGAATTATGATAAACGCATATGTCCACACTTCATTGAATTTTTAAACAATTTCTCTGTTCAAACTAGTCAGGTATTCCGGATGTGGAGAAACTATACAGTAGAATCTCGTTCTTGAAAAATGGAAAACGAATTCTAGCGTAACATCTTTCGTAATCTTTTCAACACCAAATCTTATAAAGACAATCAAAGTAGGATATCTCAATGTTAGAGTAAACGAGTACATTTCCAACACTGCGGTGTTTCAATTGCCAAAAATATAGACACCATTCCACCAAGAAAACTAATGCCGCAGTACGTGCGTTTTGTGGAGAGAATGCAAGTACTCACATGAAGGAAGATTGCACCAGCCCCCTAAATTGAATTAACTATTCATGCCCTCACGACAGCAAATACAAAGAATGGGCTTCTTGGAAACTAAAAAAAAACTTTAAAACATAAACGAGAAAAGTCGTTTCAAAAAACTAAAAAAACTGGAAAAAGAAACTTTAAAAATACCATAAAAAGTCACGATATGCTGCTATCATTAAAACAAAATCAAATCCTTCAGTGGTTAAGGAAATTGTAAATGTAATATTATTAATTAGTTTTCAATTATATAATAATAACAATGATAACTGTTTAGTTAAAGAAAAATAATAACAATGTTTAGAATACTTTAAATAATACTAAGATTGTATAAAGACTAAACTATTGTACTAAGTACAAAGATTAGCCTTGGATGTGGAAATAAAGATCTGACTAATAACCCAAACGATACAAAATACATTTCGTGCACTGGGAGTAGAAGTGTGGATTTAAGAAAGCTAAGGAAATTAGAATAGTGGATTTAGACGAGCTAGGAAGAGGAGAGCAGATTTGGACGTGGCAGAGAGAGCTGCCTATGCTAGACTGTTGTTAGAATTTAAAATGTAACTTCCACTAGTAAAATTGTAATCGTGGGATGATGTTGCGTTCTGCTATGGGGCCTCGATACTTCACAACGAAATTTGCAGTGCCAGACCGTGCGAAGCTTGGAAATTGACTCAACGCAGAAGTACAACGCCGCCGTCGCTAAAGGGAAGTTTCTTTAGTCGTTTTGTGTATTATTTATTATGGCGGAATAAGGTTTTGCAAAACGTTTGGGTGAACTTACAAGCAAAGTTAGTGCACTTTACATGGCAGTTGACGTTTCACTATAAGATGGGGATATTTCTAAGTTTAAGGATTGGTTAGGTCAAGAAGAAAAATGTGCGTTAGTAAACAACTTAGGAGATGAACAAAATTATTTGTTAGCATTACAATCAAGTAGCGGCGTTGTATCAGACTTTCTTTATAGACATGTGTCAACAAGGCTATTGCCATCGTGAAAAAAAGAATTAAAAGCTAGATTGGGGGAAGTACATCATTCACATTTCTCTTTTTCGACTTTATGAAACACACGCCAAGATCAAACAAAAATATTCAGATTTTTGCAGAGATATTAGTAGCACTATCAGAAGAAATCTATGCAGGGTTTGATAAAAACATCGAACTTGTAGAATACCAACTCATAGGATGAATCACTAAAGCCTTAGTGAAGGTCTAAGAAATCTCGAAATCAGATTGAAATTATTAAGAGAAAATTTGAAGAATTTTCAGACTTCTGTAAACAGTGCAACTGAGGAGCAAGACGTACGAATCAGAAATGCAAGAACACAGATCAATTATCACAATCACATGTCAGGTTCATTCAGAAACAATTATTTCCGCACAAACCACAAACACCACAACAACCCGACAAACTCTGACAGAGAACAATAGTTTGTACTAATGGAAGAAGCTCACGCAATGAGTGATTTTTTTTTGTAAATTTTGCAAACGCAGAGGTCACGAAATTTCAGAATGCAGACAATTAAAATGTCAAAATCTCAATCAATCGCCGCAGCTATCATGTGAATTACCGACAGAACAATAAAAATTATGACAGGACCAATAAATCTACTGTAGTATGTATTCAATGTGGACAAAACGGCCATATGAAACGCCATTGTCACTACATGGAGCGCAGAAATAATAAATCATACGGCAATTCGCGCCGAGAAAACAATTCGTACAAATCTAGACAGTTTCTACCCTAAGGAGGTCGGGAAAAAACATTTAAAGTGAACTCAGCATACATCCTAAATTCATCATACGTTAGATATAAAGACTACTTCTTGTTTGTTAAGATTCCTAAATATAACGGTGAGAGCTCTTAAAGACTCTGGAGCGAGAATTAGTTTAATTAGCTATAAAGTATTTAAGAATTTGAAACAACCACGCTTGTTACCTTGTCACGTCAATCTACATACCGCCTCAGGCGGCAGTCTAACAGTAGCTGGCAAAGCAAATATCAACTTTACAATCAACACATTAGTCATGTGTCACGACTTCATTGTTGTCAAAGATTTAAATAGATCACTTATTTTAGGCCGAGATTTCCTATATAAAACGATTGTAGAATATGCTTTGATTTAGGCTGCATTAATATCAAAAGAAATTATATACCCCTTGAAGACGACAAAATTATCGTCAGATTAAAAGATACAACTATACTCAAACCAAGATCTATAAATTATTTGCTTGGAAAATTAAAAAACAAACATATTTAACAACTTACGGTGAGTTCTGTGTAAAGGCAGTAGATAGAGGTGATTTTGTTGGAAGAACCAAATTTAGAATTACAGCCAGCACTTATGAGGTTAGTGTCAAACGGATTACTATCAGTCATATTAACTAACAATTCCACCAAAACTGTCAAATTACGCCGTTTATGCGTTCTGGCAAGGTTATTTAGCAAGCAAGACTATTCGATTGTAACAAACAATATCGATAGAACTTCGGCTAAGCGATAAGCAGGCAATAAACTTACTTAAGATGAGATTGTCACCCCGAAAGAATACTTTAATGAATTGAAAAAAAATAGTTTACAAAAAACAATCTGTTTTTCAAAACACCCAAATGATATAGCTTTAATCCCAAATGCTGAAGTACAAACTCCACCAGTGACAGCTAATCCCCTGCTAACAGATACTTTCGATTACCGTTCAGAAAGACCACATATGGACGAAAGTTTAGGAAATTATTAAGCTGATGTCATCAAAGATACCTTATTATATCTTCGTATTCATCACATGCCTTATTGATAAAAAACTTGGCGGATCTAGACGTTTGGTTATTGATTTCCGTCAAAATTAGTAAATTAGTCATTACTAATCCAAGACCATCACCAGGCATTGATGAAGTATTAAATTGCCTAAATGGGTCTAAATTTTACCGTACACTTGATTTTACACACGGTTACTATCAATTCAAAATTGCAGAGAAAGATCAATATAAAACATGTTGTAGTACCCGCAACAATACAAACGTCTACCACTTGGTCTTAATTTGAGTTCATTTACATTTCAAGAAACAATGTCAAAGATAATGGGAGGATTAGATCTGTTTGTATTCGTCTATCTTGATGATTTGTTAAATATCTCAGAAACAAAAGAACAATATTTAAAACTTTTGCAAATGGTTTTTGATAAAAGGAGAATAACCTAAAACTGAAACTAAAGAAATGCCAAATTTTCAAAGACACTATTCAATATTTAGGACATTCCGTTTCAGCAGCAGGAATAAGACCTGATGTGAGAAAAGTAGAAGCTTCGAGAAAAAATTCAATACCGACCAATGTCAATGAAGTAAGGCAATTTTTATGACTTGCGGCTTACTGTAAAAAATCGTTACAATTTCTCCCTTATAGTCTGCTCACTAACCAATATAAGGAAAAAAACATGATATTTTCAAATTGACCCTAGAATGTAAATCCAGTTTCGAAACAATGGTAGCAAAATTAGCAGACATGCTATTGTTACGTTAAGCCGAATTAAGCAAGCCTTTTATCGTTGAAACTGATGCAAGTGATAGAGCCTGTGGTGCAGTTTTAATTCAAAGCCCGACTGGCAAACGCGAAGACGAAATAACAGACAATGTAGTTGTAGTACGTTGTAGATAGCTTATCACGCATGCCGACAAAAGACGAAATACCTAAATATCGCGGATACAGTGAGATAGGTAATGTAAATAAAACTAAGATTCTATAAAAACTAAACTATTGCGCCGGACACTTACAGTAAGTACAAATAGTAGCCTTTGGAGTGGAAAGAATGACATGAATATTAACCCCAAACGATACAATATACATTTTGTGCACTGGAAACTGGTAACATGGCAATAACGAGGCACAATTCGGCCCTTGAATGATGCATACGTCAAAATAAAGGCGGGAATCGTAAGACGGTGTACCGCATGAATGACACGGTTGTCAGAACATATTTGCGGGCTCAGTGCGAATGCGCATTTAGTTAAGGGTATAAATTAGGGCTGAAGCGCGAAAAAGAAGGAGTGTGGATTTTTTGTATATGCAAGCACTTTGCCCTTGTTATACATGGTTATTTTTTTGAAAACAATGTCAAACTATATCAAAATCCCGCTATAACATATGCATAGTACTTCGCCTTTTGTTTTTCTGCTAGATTGATCTGTTCTGTACAAGCTGCACTGAAACCCTCTAAATAAGTGCATCTACTCAGTAAAACTATCCCCAACGTAAGCCGTTAAATGACAATATGTCGTGAGCTGTTCAATGACAATATGTACTGAGCCGTTAAATGTGAATATATCGTAAGCCCCCAAAAGTGAGAACTAAGATGTCCAGTGTAGGCCTTATGACACTGCGGTCACACTAGCATAGTTTAATGTCTTGAGGCTCTTTGCCTACCATGAACACGGATCTCACATTCATTGCAGAGTATCTCGTCGCTTATTAAACCGCTAGTTTTGCCTATGACGGCCAAGGAGGTGTACAGGCCCACTTTCGTTATGTAGTTTTATAAAAAATAAAATGAATATTTAGACTAAGGATACATCTCATTTCTCTTAAACTTCTACTGCCTTAAGTATAATATGAAACATGTCGAATCTAGCTAAAGATACTGTTTTCTGTATGTATAGACGTGAGGCTATTAGAAAAACGGATCTTTTCGTTTCAACGCAATGGTTAAAAATAGACATCGTTCAAGTACAGACAAAAGATCCGCGATTCACTTGTACAGGAAGTAAACACTAGTCAATATTGGCTGTTGCATTTAACGACGTATATATAAAACACACTTGTATATTTCTAAAAGCCAAATATGTGATTTTAAATGCCAGCATTTATTAAAATAGATTCTATCATTTTTTTCTTTGTTTGACAAGACACTTGACAAGTCTTGGGTGTTACCTTGGCTACCTTGGCATTCGGTAAGCTCGACATTTCTCGAACGTTCACATATTTGTACTCAGCCATTGTGTGTGTGCACGTCTCAGCAAGCAATGGACGAATATAAGTTGACATTTTAGAAATTGACACTGTTCAATTTGCTGCTCATTACCACGGACATTGGATATAATAATTTAGTGTTGAAAGGGACATATTCGACTTACTAAATGACAATGTAAGAAGCTTAGACAGTCTCATAAACATAAAGAGTGACTTAAGAAGAGTGTTAAAATTTTAAATACGTGGCAATGGCAGCTTCCAGTCCTGGATGTAAGTATATAATCGTTTCTTCGTTGTTAATGTTTACAATTTATTTATGTTATGATTAACATTCTTATAAACAATTTTTCAGGCCTAGGTAAATACAATATATCCAAATAAACATTAATCAGCTTTGCGGAAACAAAATGCTAATTAGCCTTGCATGTTGTTAATTTAAAAACATTTGCAATGTAGAACAGTTTTTCATTGATTTAAATTACATCGATATTGTATTTTCATTGAAATGTATTTGCACTGTGCATTTCTATGGTTTTATTATATATAGGAATATAAAGCATATGTAATAAAATTCATGTCTGAACGCCCTCCCATCTTTTAAGCATATATCCTTAGGACCTGTGATTAACATTTGTAATTCTTTTAAAACAGTGCCTTATGCATGTTTTTTTTATTGTTTTGTATGTTTTTGTTTAGCTTTTGACATACATCGCAGCCATATATGGATTGTCATTATAGCGACGCTCATCTATTTGGTGTAAGAAGACCCCAGACACATGTCTGGATTTGAATCACAGGAGCACTGATTACCATAATACCACTACCAATAGTTAAAATCAATCTGTCGCTGACGGTTCACGACTGAACTACCAGTCGGTCCACATTGCCGACTGACCGTTCCAAGGCGGTAATTGTCGGGTTTGCTCTTATTGTTAAATGACTCATAACAGATTTGTTCTCACTTTTACATTTGGCCTGCATGTGAATACCTTGGTCCTGTGTCGTATCAATTTTTGTACATAATGCAATGCTCATAGGACTTTGTCTTATATATTCCTATAAATATGATCTGGCTTTCATGAGATATATGCACATTGAAATCACCTTTAGTCACTGGTCGTAACCGATACACATACTCGTCAGTCCTTTATGTGATATTCAATTCGATCTTATTTAGACGGTTTCAATGTATTATTTATTCAACCCTAACGTAGAGTTCCTTCCTTTCAAACAATATAGACAGCATTCAAAACGAATCGCAATGTTCACGTATTTTGTATTTATTTATTTCAATACATGGAATAAAATCAATAATACCATTCACTATAGAGCTAAACGATAGGCGCATACAACCTATCTGATTCAGAATGCGACAGAATAAACCGGCAGTACGGATATCGACACTGTTATAACCTGTTTTTTTGGCGTCCAGTTCGTGAGCTATGTCGGCTTCAGGCTCGGGAGACACCAGATTCGATCCTGGACCGCGACATACCATAGTCGTTAAAATGGTAGTGGTATAATTCATTTTGCTGACGCTCAAGAAAATAGAAGGGTAGTTCCACGAGTAGTTGGTCCGGTGTCAGGATAATTTTACTGAGTGTAGTATTATGCCAGGTCTTCACGCCATGCTTGATAGTGAAGGTAGAACTGTATCTTTTTGACGTGAATACTGTCTCCAGATACCTGAATGTGATGGTGGGATGATAAACCTTATAAACAAACATACATGAGCTATGTATACTATAGGTTACGTGATGAATAAGTGAAGTAGCGCGCCAAGAATGGGAAATATAAAAATAGTTTTAAACAAAATAGTATTTTATGTGATATACTCTACTGAACACAAAATACCATCCGGCATATCAGTACAGAATGATAGAATTGACAATACTATATTTCACCCTTTCCCTGGCGATATAGCTATACAATTATAAACATGTATTTTAACTCGTAGAAAGTACTGAACGACACACATAGAAAAACATCCCTGGTCGATTACATGAACAAAAGTAACACCATTGTACAGGTGCTGTAGTATATTGCATCCTTTCTTGAATGTCCTGACCATAGAATCAGCAACTTCTTGAATGGACTGTACTAACTCGCCATTTGGACTGAAATAATTTGTGAATTTAAAATATACTGCCTTAGTAAGTGTGTTGATGTCTTACCGTTGATATATCAAAATTAAGAAAAAGTAACTCTTAATGACTGGATAAGTCTTGTGGCAGATTGGCCGACCTGTAATTCACTCGTACAGCCCATTCATGTCGCACCATAAACCAGACTTGTTAAAACATTTAATCTTTAATTATATATAGATTTAACAGTATTGGGTTTCGAAAAGTATCAAATGTTATTGGTTATTGATTTAAAAGTAGTTTGTGTAGAACGATAGACACAAAGCTATAAAATGTACATTTTCTATAAAAGATAATTGATTTTGATGAAAAAGTATAGTTCCAAGGCGGTAACTGTCAGGTTTGCTCTTTTCGTTAAATGACTCATCACAAATTTGTTCTTACTTTTCGCTTGGCTTGCATGTGAAATACCTTTGTGCTGTGCCTTTTCGGAGTTTGGTATATGTTGCAATGCTCATAGGACTTTGTCATATATTCTTATTCAAGATCACAACAATGTTACTTGTGCAGTGTGGCGGTCGTAAAAATTCTCCCCGTGCATGTAATCTATGTTGTCATTTTATTCATCCTATAAGGATTGTTACGTGTACTTCCATTGATGGACATTGAACTTTGGTTCTTCAATTCCATCTTCGCATGAACAGGATGCTACAACCATTTATTCGTCTCTGATCATGTTTGTTCATGATTCAGATAGTTATTTTTATTTATAGTCAACCATTTTTTGTAGTTTTTCAAATCGAGATAATACCACATTCTTTTCTAAACACTATGTGGACATTATTTTTCAATGATGTCACTACTTTCGTCATAACGTATAGCAAATATCAGCGCATGGATATTTTGTTTTCAAATAGATCGTTTTTCTTTTCTTTGCTTGCATTTGAGAAACTCGTCAGGAAGTGCGAGGTTAGAGCTCTGTAAAACCGGTTTAAGTACCCCAGTCGGTCCATATTGCCGACTGACCGTTCCAAGGCGGTAAATGTCGGGTTTGCTCTTTTCGTTAAATGACTCATCCCAAATTTGTTCTTACTTTTCGCTTGGCTTGCATGTAAAATACCTTTGTGCTGTGCCTTTTCGGAGTTTGGTATATGGTGCAATGCTCATAGGACTTTGTCATATATTCTTATTGAAAAAAAACCACTAAAACTTCTTTTAACTAAATAATTCAAACAAAAATAATACAATGGTTCTAAGTTATTTTACACTACCTAGTCATGCTCATATATACAAAAATACATTCTCCTAGATGACACTAACCCAATGACAGTATTCTTTTTGTTAACATCAATTGTTCATGTGTTGAGTGACCTTCTTTTCTCCATATCAATAGTGATCAAAATGTTGGTGCAGCATATACACCTCACTGTTGACCCCTCTTCAACAATTATTCTTATCTAACCGATAGAACACCCGAGTTCCTGAAATATGTTATGAAAAAAACATGTAAATACTACACTACAACTACATTGACCTTTTTTGTTAAGATATTAGTTCTACAAAAGTAGGTAAAGAAAAGTATTTAATACATAGTAAATAATTGCCTGATACCTGATTGCAAATTCCAAATCAGTCACATTTTTGCAATATTGGACCATCTTGTTTGGCCGAGAGAGGATGGATGGATCACTTGCTGTGCATAGTAGAAGCTGTAGTTCTGCACCACATTGTTCGAACCAGGACATTTACCTAAAAAATGCAATAAACAACAGTTCATCAAGTGACTAACTCATTTTGCTGTGAGGTGCGTCTGTAAAAGGTAAATGATAAAAATATAAACCATGTGTTAATTATGTTGCAGTGTTTATGACAATTAAAATAACATTTGAAATGTAGTTGTGTTAATTCCAACGACAGCCGTGATTATGTGTTAAATTATGTGCCTTAAATGGTGAACACAATCCAGAATGATTAATTTCAAATAAAGTAGTTGTTAAAGATAGAACTGTTGTATTTGCAGACATTGAATTTTGTTGTAGGGTGTCTGTGGCCGGGTGGTTAGAGTACTGGTTGGTATCTCCCCAACCTCTCACCGAGTTGGTTCGAGCCCTGGTCTGGCCGAAAACCTTTATGTCTAGCAGTAGTTATACCCAGACATAAGTCTGGAGTCTTCCTCTACCAATAAATATCTGAAAGTTGTCAAAATGACCATAACTGTGTCGGTGCAATGTAATAAAAATATGTTTAATTACCATTCATCAGGGGTTTACATTATACATTGACAATGTAAACGTCAATTACTAAATAAGAATTAAATGTACATATAACAAATTATCATGAAGTGTAGTTTTAACTTTGAATTGAAGATAATCCAATTGCACGCCTCTTGGATATTCACCCTCCTAGCGGTAGTAATCACGCTCAGTTTTAAGTTCCTCGCCATAGGGACAATATAAAATATCACATGAGACAGTGCTGATAGAGGATTCCTGGTTACACATTGTATGTGTTGTGTTTCTACATACAAAATTGCAATATCTTTACTTTGTTCGTTGTTGATATGTCATATTTATAAACACTTGTGATTAATTAAGTAATGAACAAAGTTACTTCCGGTTCCGATTCCGCTATGCAAAATTGTATTCACTACTACATGAAAATTCTTAAAATTTAAACACGCCACGCAATCAAAGAAGCTCAAACAAAACTTACCATAAACGTGTTCCTCTGTGATGTTGTCCAGTAGGTTTGTAAACTTGTTTTAAATAGTAAAAATTTCTTGTTATCGTCGTACTTTTACCGACGCGTTTCACGCTCAAAATAAGGTCACGTAAAGTAATCGCGTTTACAGCAATAACCAAAGGGAAATAATTAGTACTTATTTTTTTTTTGTTTATAAAATGGTTACTCCGGTTGTCCAATCTATAAATTGCTGTATTTCTGCACTTGCGAAGGTAAGCACAACAGCGTACGCCCACATGTAAGGATTTCAAGTGAAAAACATTGTGTAAAGTTTACCCACGTTTTTGAAGCGTAACGTCATTACCTGATTTGGATACCAAAATCACACATCGCGTCACATATGTAACCTACATGAACACGTGCAACTCGACAAATGATAATATATTAATAGTACTTTTAAGAAGCCTTTTAAGTTTACTAATAAGGTTAAATTGTGTTGACATCAATGCAACAAAATACGATACATTGGTTTGTTTGTGGTATTTTACTCAAATCTTATCTGTCCTATCTGAAAAGACAGCTATCTTAATTCTCTTAGTTCTTAATTTTGGTTCAACCACACTAGATGTCTCATCATACATGCTTAGAGTAGTAAGTAGAATATTATCTCGATAGCTGTCTGTTACAAACATCAATTAGTCGGAGCCTTGTTTCATTGGAAAGAGCAATCTAAATACAGAAAAAAACATCCACATTTTGGATTTTAAATGTCACACCTTTCATTCTTATTAAAATGGCTTATTAAATGCACCTTTAATTTTCCTATCTGGTTACCTTGCTTATAAACAAATATAAAATAAATAACTTATGGATAAGCTATATTTTTCTAATTATGTTAATGTTGTAGCAAACCTCTATCCTTCTGAGGGCAAATCAAGACGTCTACGCCTTCTTACGCTAATTGTCGAGGGAGGCGCTGTTGTGCTAAGACATCTATTTGACCAGAAGTTTCCCCCACAAACTTTGAAAAAAGATCTACAAAATCCCACAATGAAAAGCCGTATCGGCATGTTGATAAAGAGAAAAGTTATAACCAAGGCCCAAGCATCGAAGCTTAATCCAATCCCGGATGATCCCTGTTCCTCCACATTCGACATCACTCTACTAACATGTCTGTTGAGGAACATCTGCGGCCTTGCCAAACCCTGGGATCCTGTGTGGAGCGGCAACCCTCCGCCAACTGATCTTAGGGTAGAGGCCGATATCACACGACTGAGAAACTTCAGAAACGAGGTAATGTAAGGTATCTAATAAACTCAACGATACAATACACATACCAGCCTACAAACGCTCATCTTGTTTAGTAAAGCAATATAACTAATGCGACATATACATACTATTTTACTTGACTCCCACACCAAACGACAATTCCGATTTTTTACATAATTAAAACGACAAGCAAAAAGACGTAAGGACTAAATAAAATATTCGGAGGGAATTAATTTCGAATTTCTATATTGAATGTCTTTTTCTAACAATGTTTGCATACACTGTCTAAGCATGTAAGACGACCCAAATTAGGCATGTTTATTCATAATAGTTGCCCTAGAACAAACTTGTAATGATAATGAGCATTTAATTCTTTAGTTCTATTTGAGGAGCACCAGATAACGCTATTTTATTTCATGCCAATACATTTTGCCTTCAACGCGTGCAATTCTTAGCATTCAAGTGCACATAATACCTCTTTTAAAAGTATTTATTGAGTTAAATCCTAAAAATCGTTTCCTATTTTCCTACAAATAGCAGGGACAGCACTATCCGTATAAAAACACAACATTATTAGTGACAGAAACGATGGACAGAATGTTGCACTGAAAAAGAAGGTTGCTGGAAGGTGCTATACGGGCTGAAATTTCAATGACGCCAATGAAGTTAAAGAGCCTTGCACCCAACCCGTTTAAAAAGTAAAGAAAGGATTTACATTCCGTACTGCACTATTAGGTCAATTTGATATGATCGCCTTGTATGTTTGTATTTGTAACTATGCTTGCATTTTAATAAAAGCGTTTTAAACGATGAAAGAGTAGAATGACAAAGAATGTAAGCATGCATAAAGATCTTAACTTATACAATTGTTAGTAGCAAATTGCTTGCACACCACTTTAATTTAGAAATATTTAAAATGAAAACATTTAGGGCCCATTGTCCTGTTACATGTATTTTGGAATTAAGACTTAACTTCTGTTGGATACATTGTGTCTTTTTGTGCAAACGTTACAATATGTGGCTGTATAGCAAAACAGGTCTATTAAATAATGAAGATAGTAAGTTAAACGTTGCTTACAATTCAAACGATGCAAGACATTGGCTGGACTTTAACGTAGCGTCATTGGGGAGGTCATCGTGCCCCAGTTTCCGGATAATTCCTTTGCTTAAAGTCTTAACGAATACAATTTTTCATTTGTAAATGCACGAAAAATAGTAATGTTGTTTTATTCATTTTGCAATTTTGATGCGCGGTCCGTCTTTAAAGAATTCTGCGAGTCTTTTGCTCAACCTTGGTAACTTTAAACTGCATGGTTACATGTCCGCCTAAATATACCAGACTTAAGCACAGAAATATGTATGTATATACGCCAATCAAGCATTCAAATGTGAATAAACGCTTTAAGCCATAAACTAACATAAAAATACAAATTTTAATATTCTTACTTTATAAAGAGGCGCACTACAATCTGTTTAAGAAACAACGCATATACAGACATAATACTTTTATACAGGCCTTATATAAGTTTCAGAATGACACCGTTTTTATCTTGTAACTATACCTGTTTTACATACACAATTAGTTTATATGTTTTCAGTTGTCACATTTGCCAAAGCTTGACATGAATGAAAGCGACTTTGAAAACAAATGGAAAGAAATAGAATGTGTACGTATTTACTTTTAAAGCCTCTATTTACATTAAGATTTAGTTGGAGATAAGAACGTGGCAACATTGTTATAATATATAAATAGTTTTTTCCATACTAAGTACCTGACGATAATTGAAAGATAAAACCTTATTTTTCAGAACTGATTTTTAAATTACCTGCCTACAAAGTGTTATTACACTACATACATATTTAACTAATGTTAATAATGAATTTTTCAGTTCTTAGAATAATATCTGAACCGTCTTTAATATCCAGGTGCTTACTCGACTCGGATCTGCAATACCTACCCTGAAAACAGACATCGAAGAGCTGTACAGTAAGTCGATAGATCCTGTCATGGAGAGGCACTTTAACGAAGTTATTGGCCAGTGGAGGAAGCAAGATACGGCATTGGCCAATCAGTTATCAGAAATTGAAGCGTTTCTTGACCAGCAAAGTAAACAATTGCAAGCATTGCAGGTTGCCGTTGATGACTTAACGTCTGCAACATGCGCTAAATCAAATAACAGAGAAGAATCGGTCCCTAAAGGCTTACAACAAGATGAAGAACCCATACCCGCTTCATCAGGTAATCGAACTTCTACCTCACCTACATCAGAGAAAAATGCAGGACAGACGGACAAAAAGAAGGGTATGTGTGTGCAGAATACATATGACCAGTGTTTATATCATACGCTCCTTTTCTTATATACAATCTAACGTAAGATAGCATTGGGCAGCAGAAATAATATTGATTTAAGTTAATCCCCTTTCTATGCGCAGTTTATGTTAGCCTGTCTGCCTTTTTTCTTGTCATCTCACTTTTTTCTGCACATTCATAATTCCAGCTTATGCCCCCTTCTCTTAAGGCTTGCCATACCAAACTGTTTATCCCGAAGTAAACTGAATGTTTTAAGGATCCCCCTTCAAACTTAACCTTAACAGAGCAAATACTTGACATTTAAATGCAGCTTTTCTAGACATTGAGATCACTATTTCCAAAGACAACGTTTACCTAAAATCTATGGCAGGAGGGACGATTACAACTTTAGTATTGTGCATTATCCATACCTTTATGGTGATTCACTTTGTATTACCTCCTATGGTATTTATATATCACGTCTTACAAGGTTTGCACAAGGTTTGTACAAGTCTGTACTAAAGTAGAAGATTTCAGTATTAGGAGCCACTTCAATATTGATTTATCACTTATAAATTGTTACAACAAGTATTACAGATTCCACAAATTAAGGAAGGTGTTATCAAAATGTGTTCACGGTATGATATGTTTGCTTAAAAATATAATAGCAGAATGAAAACACTTATGCAAAAAGGCATTAGCCATCCGGCGTTTTATGGAAATGTTTTTATTTTGGATAAACAAAATCAAAGGTCTCAATTTTTTTACTAGTTTACAAAACTTATCAAAAAATGTATTGCTGATGGTTATAACCAGGGAATCCTTAGTTGTACTGCACTGTTTGCAATTTACCATGGCTTAAGTAGTTTGACAATAGGCGTTTATCTCTTGTACATATTATACATATGATGAAGATTAATTTTAGAGTTATTTTGTATATAATATTCTTTAAACAGTTTTACTTGTTGATACATGAGTTAGTTGTCTCACTTTGATGGGATGTTTTATTAACACTTGAGAAAAATCTTCAGGAAGTGCGAGTTAACAGCCACAAACCATGTTTAAGGCAGCCATGTCGGTCCATTTGCCGACTGACCGTTCCATGGCTGTAACTGTTCATTTTTCTTTTCGTTTGAAATGTCTCGTCTTCGTTGGTTTTGTCACTTGTACATTTACTCCTTATGCCTTTGCCTAGTGGCAGTTAAAATTTAAATATCTGTTCTCATAGGATCTTTCCTTATTTTACTATTTAAAGCTTTATTAGGCTTTACTCACTAAATACAAGTTACAAAGCTTATGAGGTGTAATTTACAGACCATTTAGCTTAATATATACAGCACGTAGTTTGTGTGGGACTTTTATATCAGGCTATAATACTAGCAAAGAAAGACATTGATAATGATCTTTAAAATAAATCAACAAACCTCGTACTGGTACTCTGAAATACATTTTAAGTGGTACCGGGAAAGCCCATACTTCAGGTTTGCATTGTTTTCGTTTAAGTTAGAAAACCTATATTGTCTAATGTTACGTCTCTTTTCAGCTTGTTCACTTTTACATAAACTGACATGTTTAAACATACGAACTTTTCCTGGTCAAATAATAAAATACTATATTGGATCCTAGACCGTGTCGTATTTTCGTATAAAATACAAGTATGGATTTGTCGTAACGTTGAGGTGTCAAACCTCTATTAAGAATATATCAGTGTCAAACGTTTAACTGGAACGGAAATGAATCAGCAGAAACAAGCAACACTATAGTACATTGAATAAATCTAATAACACTAGCTTTAAATGTGTTATTTATTTCAAATAGCTTTGTAATAGTATATTTAGTTCCTAATACAATTGTAGGACGTTTACATGGTGCAAAATCACTGCTTTCACTGTTAATACCAAGATGGTGAAAATTGTTTATCAAATATAGTACATGACAGCTATCATATCCATAATGCTCTAACACATGTATATTTGTTTCACTGCGAGACGACTTCTTGATGACTACTATCTCATACAGATACAGTTATACTTATGATATTATAAGTTGGGGGAGGTATGTTAACCCACCCCCTGAAAGAGACTAAAAGTCGAATACAGTCAGGGATATATTGTACCTACAACACACCGTTTTATTATTATATTTCTCCTGATATTTAGTTAAATCAAATATTCCATTGAGTATTGAAGATGGATATCAGCCATATATATAATGTCATCTTCCGTGTCACGGTTCGCTTGAAAAGTAATGCAAGAACAAACTAACATTTTTGGGGGAAAGGTGTTTGTTTAATTAATCTTTTAATTTAAGGATTTCCAAGTAAAATAGCCAAGGAATAATAGTTATGCAAATTATTAAAACGCGTTTTTATAATATTAGGTCATTTCTATTTTAATGTTATTTGATTGCAGAAATGAAATCGGAAGTTGATGTATTTAAAATGACCATTACTTAGTCAGTACAAAATAAAAAAAAAAAAAATAGCAACTTTCTATAACGCTGGTTATACGCCAATTATAGTACCTAGTATTATTAACCAATAACGCATCGGCATATTTACTACATTTACTACGTGGTTATGTCTTCAAGTACAAGCACAGAAATAATTAATTGTCGTCCCATCTTTGCAATTACTGAAATTGGCGTTTAGATGGATGGTCAAGTTCCAAACAGGACTGTATGTTATTGATTTTTGGCACCCTTAAACATGTCCAGTATGTTGTACATCACCAAGTTAAATGCTTTAAATGCCCATAGTGGTCTTCAAAGAAAATATGTATAATTAACCCTTAGCTTGCTACATTTTATTAAAATCGCATGCTGATTTCTCAGGATTTCTTGCTTATTATATATGTTACATGCCAGGGTTGATATACTTATAAACAGAGACTGAACATAAAATAGAGTAAATCCTGATCAGACAGCTTGCAGTTAAGGCCTTATGAATGTGCCAATAGCAGGCTAAAAGTTAATAATACTGTTTAATCTTTCTGTCCTGAATCATGTATATACATTTAAGCTAACATGTGTTAAATATTTGTCATTTCAGAGGAAGAACCCGAAGAATTGTTCGGTGCTTCGCCATACAGCCCGGCAATGTCTGTTCTCTTAGGTAAACCGCTTTCTCATTATATTTATTCTATAAAATATTTTTTTTTAAAAATACATAATTCGAAATGAATTCATTAATTTCTACTAAAGATGCTTCGTGTTTGAAGCTTGAAATCCTTGTTTTACATCATTATTCTCTTCAGATGACGTCAATATTGAGTCGTAATGATAAGACATTGTTTGGCTGTTTACTTCAAATCAAATTATTCTGCTTTCTTAGATATTAAGAAACCGTTTAGTTGTGGAGGCATTCATTGCATTTATCGCTTGTACATAATGTATAATATTGTTTGTAAATAACTTGTCCAATGGTTTACTACCGCTGCACCAGTGCTTTAAACACTTTCTTATGAGATGATGCCTCCAAGAGGGATCAGGCACGCATTTGCAGAAAAGACGTAAATGGTGTACCATGTCTTATACCGATGGAATACTTCTTATTTACATGTCTTATTTTTGAGAAAGTAAATCAGCAACTGCGATGTCAACCTTCTGAAAAAACCAGGCAGATTAACCTGGTCCTTATAGCGGCTGACCACTCTAAAGCTGTTTCTAAGACTGTGTTTATTTTTCCTCTATTTATGTAATGTATCGTCATGTTTATTGCCATTTCGGGTTTAGCATGCATTTGCCTAGTTCTAGTTAACATTTTATATATGATATAAGTCTCATCAGATCTTGTCAAATTTTGTTTAAATGGCTTTGTTTATTTTATCTCTATTTAAAAGTGTCATCTATCACTCAGATATATTAAAATAGATTTCACTATCTACATTATAGATACTTTATTCTTATATCGCTGCTTTGTTAAGAATATTTTTGTTAAGTTCGAGGAAATATTATTAACGACCATTTTTAATTTCAGAGACATCAGAGGAATTTTTCAAACAAAACACACCAGGAGAGTTCGTAGAGACAGAATTTTATAAAAGCTTAAAGAAAGAGTATTCAAAACCTTTTAAAATGAGCGTGTTGCTATATGGCAAACCAGGCGAAGGCAAAACAACAATGGCAGTTCAGTTAATGAGACATGCCAAGGAAACCCATTCCTCGAAATATTGCGTCAAGGTTAACACACCACAAGAATTCATATTCGCTATCAATTCAGGAAACATTACGGCAGTCCTTATAGATGACATCTTTGGGCATGGTATTGTTGATTACAGATTGCTAGGGATGTGGAAAGGAATTCTTGAGCAACTGCTACGTAAGGCAGGTAACAAAAATGTATATGTTGTCATTACATCAGATGAGTATGTTCTCAATTGTGCAGAAATTGATATTTCACGTTCTCCTTTACTCTGTTTATCTCTCTTTATGGTACATACTTCATCGAAAAGCTTATCCCACAACGAAAAATTAGGCATGCTCAAAGCTCAAATACGAGAATACAGAAGATCTCTTGAAGACAGATTTATGGAAGAATGTGTTACAAAATCAATGGATGATCACCATGAGCATATTTTAACATTTGGTTTCCCCCAATGCGCAAAAACATTCGCAAGCAATGACAAATTATTTAATATGGGGCCTGACTTCTTTTCAAAACCAACCAACTTTCTCCGATCGTGTTTAGAAGACATTTATCGAGACATGAAACAGTTTCTGCCATTAGCAATCATGTGGGCATTACCAGGACAAAGGTTGAAAAAAGAAACTTTGGCAGCTATCGACATGCCAAGCAAATCGGCAGAAGTACATGCTATAGCTAAACGTTTCGGATTTAAATTAAAGGGGAACATGATCAGAAAACTAAGGCGATCACTTGATAGTTTGAATGGATTTTTCACATACAATAAGTTTACTGGATACTACGGATTTTCAAACGAGACTGTTGGAGATGTAGTCGGACAAGTACTTAGCCGTGACTTTACGGATGTTGTTCTGGAAAAATGCTCATACAAGTTTCTATTGAAGTATACGACTATCGATTGTGCAAAAAATGTTGACTGTTATGTTTACATAGATAAACACCAATTCAAAATGTTAGGACAAAGACTTTTAACTTTAGTTTTCCAACCCGAAACGTTTGACACGCATTTCATGAATTTAATTAAACGTGGATATAACTACACACGTATTTTTCCTACACTTCAATTAGATACGTCCGTGTTCAAACATGACGCATTCATGAACTCGTCATTTGTTGGAACTTTCATGCGGTTGCTTTCAGAACACCAAAAGCAGTTATTAACAAGATCGCCCATCCTTACGATGACTGGATTCTTTTTGGGACATGGAATATACATTGGATCACAAAGGCTGTATATTCCTTCTTATGTTCTTCTCCTAGATCGGGAGGTTCTCTTTAGAAAGCTATGGCAGAACGGATTGTTTCCTGCGCAACGCAATAATGAATTGGAATTAGCTTTGCTCGTAGCTGTGCATATGCAACAGACACGATCTGTTGACTTCATGATTTCACTTGGTTTGCAAGTTAATGACAGTCATGTTTATTTGGCAGCGGAAAATGGAAATATAGCAATTTTAAAATCACTGCTAAACGCTTCAAAGAATGAAAATTACATTGTGACGAGCAGATTTAACATAGCAATGAATAACAATCCGCTAATTATTGCAGTCAAAAGAGGCCACGTCGAAGCTGTGAGATGTTTAGTCAACCATAATGTTGATTTGAATTCTCGAAACTCAAAAGGATTTTCAGCAATCGATAAAGCAATTATGAATATTTTTCCCGAATACACGTACTATCCTGAAAATAAAGAGGCTCGAGACATTGTCCGGATTCTTTTAGCAGGCGGTGCATCTATAAACGAAAAAGCAGGAAAGTTTAAACGTACACCACTCCATACTGCAGCTGACATTGGGGATGTTGAAGTTGTGCAGTTACTAGTAAAATACGGGGCTGATACGAGAGCTAAAGACCATCGGCGACAATACCCGATTCATTGCGCATTGCTCCAAGGCTATGATGATATCGCGATTTTTCTTCTACACCACGATCCAACGCTGGCTGACCTTACGTTGTCGTACTATAGTCCAAAATCAGCGATTAGAGGAATGAACTTAGCACATATAACGTGTCTTAAATCGTTTAATGAAATGGTTCTTGTAGAACTACATAAAACCGGTGTCAACTTAAATCGACGTGACCATTATGGGCGCACACCCGTGTATATTGCGGCATGGGCCGGTCATACGAGTGCAGTCGAATTTCTTCTTAACAAAGTTGATATAACCATTCCAGATAAGCAAGGGTATACTCCTCTCCACGCGGCAGTGAACAGGGGATACATATATACAGCACGCTTGTTATATTCCAAAGTTGATATCAATGTGCAAGATAAATATGGCAAAACAGCATTGCACGTTGCATGTGAGAAAGGACACTATGACATTGTGAAGGATATGATCAAGTTAGGGAAGAACATTGATATACGTATGTTGACAAAGAAAGGGGAGAGCGTTTTTCACATTTTGGCTATAAAATATCATCATTATCCCACTTCACATATGTATTACAAAAGATTTAATGTTTGGGGGGATAGATCCGAAAAAGAGTGGGTAGAAATTAGTGACTTGTTGAAAGCTTACGATCCAAAGTTTGCCGAGACCGCAAAATACATCAAGTTAAAAGGGCAATAACTGGCATGGAATAAAACATTGACAGCATAATTTCAGTAAGCATATAGCATAAACAGCTTATTTAAGTACACTACAGAGCTTAATTTCTAAGTAAATTTATGAGAAATGTAAATAGTACAATTTGGTTACTGGTGGGAAGTTCTATCACATCACTTATTCCTTTTAGCGCAAATAACGGAAACATACAACCATTCAAGCGTAATATCCATGTAACAAATCCCACCCTTGGTGGAAGTAACAGAAACAAACATGCATACACAGACAATTTAGGTAGCGAAAACGGTCAATTGTTAGGTCTGTGTTCGAAAAAATGAATGTTTAGCAACAAAAAGTAAACAAGTTGTAAAATATCGACTACGAAACATTTTTAATACAACTATCACATATAAAGAGATGCTCACAACCGCATTAATATTATATTAAAGTACAAATCCGTTTTAATGCACAAATGGAAAGGGATCTCAGGAAAAGCTTGTTTATCTGCGCCGAAATGCATATCTGAGGCTGAAAAGATACAACAAGTATCCTTAAAATGTAGGCAAAGTCACACGCCATGAAAATATGAAAACAACTCAGTAAAACTTCAATGACAACTCTGCTTGCCCATGTCTAGTTATTTATGTTATAACAAGAGGGTCTGATTTTTAGAAAAGGTGTTTTAGACTACAAGTTAGTATTGTTAAAAGTGTTTAATGACATTGTTATTCTAGCATTGATTGAAATATCACAATTATAGCATTAGTAACTGTCAATCTTTCGTTATGAACTGTCGTGGTGACATGGAAATGCATGACAGGAAATGCGTAATTATTATTATCATTATAAAATCGGTATTTTGTCTTTATCATGTTATCATGTATTTGGCTGTTTTAAATGTATCCTGATTTGGACTTGCTTTTCTGTTTTCCGATCAGTGAAAATGTACATGCTTCCTTACTCTTTTCTTACATACATTTTCCTCAATGTTTTAACATACAATGTTGTTCTATATACTTCGTTACTGACAGCTACAAACGCTAATGTCTAGCGGTGGTTCAAATTTTAATATTTGAGGTAATTCCATGAGAACATTTTCATGCTTTCCTATTCAGTACGTTTTTTATCGGATTTTGTGTATTCGTGAACTATATCATCAACATATTCATTAAATTTTATGACACTTTGTTCCGGGGATTACATTGCTGGTTTGGTTGGTATTATATACATTAAGATTTAATTATGTGTATTGTTCCTAATAATTAACTTGGTGTATACACTTATAAGTTTAATAAATCAGTCTTTCTGTTCCCGTATTAAATTAATCGTGCTTCATAAACTCATTGTGACAAAAGTACAGCAATTATGCATTATAACCTCATCTTATTTTAACATTAAACAGTTAGGTATATATAATAAGGTCCCATTATTGTGACGTTATGAAATTAGATATGTGTTATAACATCATTATATTGTAAATTATGAAATCAGATTTTAGTATTAACCCGTCATGTTAAGACATTACGAAAAAAGCTTTGTCTTATAAACTCTCAAATTTGATTCGTATGTTGTTTTGGCAATGAACTGTATGTATGTGCCCAATAAAGATTGAAATATAATGAAATCATATATGTTACAAACTGATCATGTTGAGACAATGAAATCAGATATCCATCAAGGTGTGCCATTATTAAATCAGATATGCGTTATAAATCCATCAAGTTGAGTCATTATGAAATCAGACATGTGTTTAAATCCATCAAAGTGAGTCATTATAATATCAGATGTATTATAAACCCATCAAGGTGAGTCATTATGAAATCAGATATGTTATAAACCCATCAAGGTGAGTCATTATGAAATCAGATGCGTTATAAACCCATCAAGGTGAGTCATTATGAAATCAGATATGTTATAAACCCATCAAGGTGAGTCATTATGAAATCAGATATGTGTTATAAACCCATCAAGGTGAGTCATTATGAAATCAGATGTGTTATAAACCCATCAAGGTGAGTCACTATGAAATCAGATATGTGTTATAAACCCATCAAGGTGAGTCATTATGAAATCAGATATGTTATAAACCCATCAAGGTGAGTCATTATGAAATCAGATATGTGTTATAAACCCATCAAGGTGAGTCATTATGAAATCAGATGTGTTATAAACCCATCAAGGTGAGTCATTATTATGAAATCAGATATGTGTTTCATGTATAAACCCATCAAAGTGAGTCATTATGAAATCAGATGTGTTATAAACCCATCAAGGTGAGTCACTATGAAATCAGATATGTGTTATAAACCCATCAAGGTGAGTCATTATGAAATCAGATGTGTTATAAACCCATCAAGGTGAGTCATTATTATGAAATCAGATATGTGTTTCATGTATAAACCCATCAAAGTGAGTCATTATGAAATCAGATGTGTTATAAACCCATCAAGGTGAGTCACTATGAAATCAGATATGTGTTATAAACCCATCAAGGTGAGTCATTATGAAATCAGATATGTTATAAACCCATCAAGGTGAGTCATTATGAAATCAGATATGTGTTATAAACCCATCAAGGTGAGTCATTATGAAATCAGATGTGTTATAAACCCATCAAGGTGAGTCATTATTATGAAATCAGATATGTGTTTCATGTATAAACCCATCAAAGTGAGTCATTATGAAATCAGATGTGTTATAAACCCATCAAGGTGAGTCACTATGAAATCAGATATGTGTTATAAACCCATCAAGGTGAGTCATTATGAAATCAGATGCGTTATAAACCCATCAAGGTGAGTCATTATGAAATCAGATATGTGTTATAAACCCATCAAGGTGAATCATTATGAAATCAGATATGTGTTTTAAACCCATCAAGGTGAGTCATTATGAAATCAGTTGCGTTATAAATCCATCAAGGTGAGTCATTATGAAATCAGATATGTGTTATAAACCCATCAAGGTGAGTCATTATGAAATCAGATGTGTTATAAACCCATCAAGGTGAGTCATTATGAAATCAGATATGTGTTATAAACCCATCAAGGTGAGTCATTATGAAATCAGATGCGTTATAAACCCATCAAGGTGAGTCATTATGAAATCAGATATGTGTTACATGTATAAACCCATCAAAGTGAGTCATTATGAAATCAGATGTGTTATAAACCCATCAAGGTGAGTCATAATGAAATCAGATATGTGTTATAAACCCATCAAGGTGAGTCATTATGAAATCAGATATGTGTTATAAACCCAACAAGGGGAGTCATTATGAAATCAGATGTGTTATAAACCCATCAAGGTGAGTCATTATGAAATCAGATGTGTTATAAACCCATCAAAGTGAGTCATTATGAAATCAGATATGTGTTATAAACCTATCAAGGTGAGTCATAATGAAATCAGATGTGTTATAAACCCATCAAGGTGAGCCATTATGAAATCAGATATGTGTTACATGTATAAACCCATCAAAGTGAGTCATTATGAAATCAGATGTGTTATAAACCCATCAAAGTGAGTCATTATGAAATCAGATGTGTTATAAACCCATCAAGGTAAGTCATAATGAAATTAGATGTGTTATAACCCCATCAACGTGAATTATAATGAAATCGGATGTGTTATAAACCCATCAAAGTGAGTCATTATGTTGTATAATCTCATCAAATTTTCTTTTATGATATCAATTGTTCCAAATAAATTCATATTTTGTCATTATGATATCAGATGTGTTATAAATCCATCAAGGTGAGTCATTATGACATTAGATATGTGTTATAAATCCATCAAGGTGAGTCATTATGACATTAGATATGTGTTATAAATCCATCCAGGTGAGTCATTATGACATTAGATATGTGTTATAAATCTATCCAGGTGAATCATTATGAAATCAGACGTGTTGCATAATCTCACCAAATTGTCTTTTATGATATCAGTTGTTCCAAATAAACTAAAATTTTTCATTATGATATCAGATGTTTCTATTAACGGCATACTGTTATGTCTTTATGAAATGATATGTTTTGTTTCGTTAACTTAATCATTTGTGTCACCATGAAATCATATCGAATTTATAAAAAACACGTGTTTCTTCCTCACTCTCTCTCTGTGTCTCTCTGTTTCTGTGTGTGTGTCTCTCTCTCACTCTCTCTTTCTCTCTCTCTCTCTCTCTCTCTCTCTCTCTCTCTCTCTCTCTCTCTCTCTGTATATATGCACATATATTTGTATATTTTCATATATGTAGCGTTCAAGTAAATGTTGTGTAACAATATGAGCATTTCAGCGCAAGATATCAAACTTACATAATTGTATGTGTATTTTATTTTCATTAAACTATTTTCTTAACTACGTTTGTTTCCTATACGCATTGGATATGTTTAAAGCATATTTGTATGTATTGGTATGACCATTTGTTGACCTTGAGCACCTCGTTAAACATTAACAGAACATATTTTTATTCAGATTTGTACATATGTACATCATCGTTTTGGAATAACAATGTAAAATCTAGTATCCGGTTTACTTTTAAAAACCGGATACTAGATTTTACATTGATATTCCAAAACGATGATGTACATATGTACAAATCTGAATAAAAATATGTTCTGTTCTGTTCTGTTCTGTTAAACATTAACTGTCAGAGCATGTGTTCGCGGCGAATGAAATCTGCTAGTTAAGTATGTAGTATCGTATTGATAACTATTTTTTATCATGAAAGGAAATTTTGATAATCACTGCAATAATTTGAAATTTTAAACCATATGTATTCACCATGCGTACATAAATCCAATGCTCATGCATTTACTTTTTATTGTATACTTTATCTAAACAGGCTTGAGTTATCATCTTTTTAAATTTAATTTGCATTTTCAATTGGATCTTCATCATAACATCCTGTTCCAGAAGTTATATATAAAACAAACCGTCATTTGTCAACTTAAACATCTATAATAGAGACAACATGCAATCAGATTCGTTTACTTATTGCAAGTATGTGCTACAAAGGAACATGAACACTGGTTAGAAATTGTATGTGTTTTTGTTTAAAGAAGGTTATGACTTTATATACAAATGCAATCTCTGTAGAGAACCCCGTCTCCAACTAAAACAACACTTAAGTCCATTTTCACTAGTACCATTTTGTACTTTTACATATGCTTTATAAAGGTAATAAAAATCGGTTATACCTTAACACAAATAATGAGACAGATTTCAAACAACATTGAAGAAAATAATTGATACGCTATCTGCCGCATAAAAACAATGATGAATCCGACTTAAAGTTAGCTGAAAATACGACCGAACAATCGGCCCTTGCATGTTATTGCAAACAGTCCAATAGACATTTCATTTTAAAAGGAAATAAAACTTTTTATTTAACTCATGTAAGGTATAATGAGCAAACAACTTTAAAACTTAAATAATCTGGTATCTTATATCCGCAATAATACGAAGGAGAATTGGTACTTAGAGCTCATGACCAACCAATTAAATAGAAACGAAGACACGGGCTTATCATACATTAAGATAAGTCATAGTGCCTTGAAATTCTTCAAAAGGTTCATAAATACAGAGTGCAGACAAAGATACACAGAGACAGAGACTGAAAGAAAGAAATGGACAAATCAGGGCAGATAAAGAAAACCCGAGATAGATACACCGAGATAGAGAGAAACGGAAATTGGCGCATATAGACGTGAGACGAAAGATACTAAGTTATTTTAATGATAAACATGCACTTACCACTTTATTGAAACTTATCTATTGTATAAATGCAATTAAAATTAATTTTACATTTTTTTCGTCATCTGTAATCATGCGAGGGACTATTCAACTATCTATGTTAGTCTTATCAATGAGAAGTAAGTTTCTAGAGGACATTAAAAAAAATATAATAGCAAAAGTTGCAACACATGCACTGTTTTTAAAGGAACTATTATAAAGTGTATTTTTTGTTGTTCTTGCAAAAACAAGCCGAAGCTATTGTTAGTTTGAATTATTATATAAAATCATAAGAAAGATGCGGAACAAAACAGCAAAATGGCTTGCCTTTTTAAACACATTATTCTGGATATAATAGCAATTTAAATAACACAGTGGATGGATTTCCATCAACTTACAACGGATATTCCAATTAAAGAATATGTATGTAGTGTATTCTTGAATCAAGAGATTCCTTTAATATCATATAAAGTCATAACGACCTTAAATATAGCAATAGGTAAATAAGAAAAGGTCCTATCAAACATTTTCACAGATTTTTAAATGTTATCTACCAGTAGACAAAGGCAAACAAGGCAAATGTAAATATGACAAAAACACAGAGACGAGTCATAACACACATAAAGAAAAACCATCAGTTACCGCCTTGGAACGGTCAAACGGCAAAGGGCCGACTGGGGTGCTTAAACATGGTTTGTGGAGCACTCCAACCTCGCACTTCCTGAAGGTTTTTCTATCAAAGAAACAGTGTAAATAACAATATACCGTCAAAGTGAAACAACTAACAGTAAGCACCTGCATCGGGAATTAAAACAAATACAATGAACTTATATACATACATAACAACTAGTAATAAAATAAACCATAAACATATGTACAGTATGTACAGTAGATAAAAGCCTCGTAAAACAGACCAAATAATAAATTATGCAAAATATTATTTATCACCAATACTTGATATGAACCTAAATGATCCCAAACAATGAAAAGAAAATCGATTTATTTGAATGTGAATGTTATGTGAATGTTATAACGAAAATAGGGCGCCATTGTAAACAAATATCAGCATAGTAATTAACAGCAGAGAGACGTATTATTTCCATTAGAAAAACTTCACAAAATTGTTGATTGTAAGTGAAATTAATTACTTGAATTAAGAAAAAAAATGACCAGAGAATTGTAAATGGTTGTAGCCTCATGTTGATGTGAAGATGAAAATGAGGAAGCAAAGTCCAATGTCTGTCAATGGAAATCAATGTCTGTCAATGGAAATACACATAAAAACCCTTATATAATGAATGAAAGGATAGATAACATAGATAACATGCATGGCGAGACCTTTTACGACCGCCACACTGGACAGGTAATATTGTTGTCATCACGAATAAGAATATATGGGGGGATGGGGGATTAGCCGGCATTTTTGCCGATACTGCGCAGCGACATTCCTATCATTATAGCACAGGGGCACTTATGAGGTGCCCAGGGACTGAACCCGGTCGGTCCATTATACTGACACCGACGAGTCAGGCGTAGTGCTGTCCGCTTAGCCCCGAGCATAAAAATATATGACAAAGTCCTATGCGCATTGCAACATATACCAAAACCTAAAAAATACACAGGACAAAGATATTCATATGCATGCCAAGTGTAAAAGTAAGAACAAATCTGTGATGAGTCAGTTAACAAAAAGGGAAACCCCACCAGGAACCGCCTTGGAACGGTAAGTCGGCAAAAGGGACCGACTGGGGTGCTTAAACAGAGCTCAAACCCCGCACTTCCTGAGGGGCTTTTCAAATGCAAACAATGCAAACAATGTAAAGACAACCGATCTGTTTGAATAAAAAATGACCAAGCGCAGACGTTTTCTTTTATATAGGCAGAGGACCTCTCTTCCTTAGAAATATTATCATACCCTCACAATTTAAAAGGACATGGTCATAGGGAGACCCCTTCTAACCCAATTTTCCTTTCTCTATATGGAAGAAATCAGCTTAAAATCCTTACCATTAAGTGCCCCATATTAAGGGTAAAAAGGGATCCAATGCTTTAAGCCAATAAGGTGAATCTAGGTTTAATGATAGACCGTGAATTTCACAAACATTCATATTCACTTTTTGTCTGGACAAAAAAAACCCCAAAAAAGCAACCATTTCCTAGCTCTTAGCTGTTTAAATAGGTACCCGAAATTGGATACCTTAAAGGGGCTTAGTAGATCCATTCTACATCAATCGTCTGGTTTTTGTTAATTAAAATTTGAAATGACCAGTAAATTGATAAGTGACTATATATTATCCAATTAAAACGTTTCGAAGTGTTACGAACGGAAAAGCAGGTATAACTAAATTAAATCCTGACTGAGTAATCTTTCGTTCTATAAGTTCTTTAATTTTAGTTTATATTAAAAGGTTAAAACTACAATTTATTGTTACATCAATTTAACATTTTGTTATTTATCAATAAACTAAATATGATAATAATCAGTAATACGACAGAATGTACATACAATAGGGATGTTAACGAATATTCGAATATTCGAATATTCGAATATCAAGTCGCTATTCGAATAGAGATTTTGGGATTCGAATATTTTATAGTTTTTATTCCGCTTTTGTTAATTTCGAAGGAACATTGAAAAGACACTTCTTTAGTTGATCGTAGTGTCCCCAGCGTCTTAAGACGCTAGCGATATGTAATCGCGTTCGCTCTAAGATAGAGGGGGTGGGTCATGTCTCCTGATAACGAATTGCCATCTGGTTAACAGCATGAAATCACCTTACCGCGCACAGCTCCTTCTCTGCCCCCTCTCCCACATAGACCTAGTCACATCAACCACATCACCATACAGCTGTGGAAACAGTTGCCAACGTACAATAAACACACATGTCAGTTCAATGCTACAGCAATTACGTAACACTGACTCTACCCAGCTTCGGTCGGGATAGTGTGTAATAAATACATTATATAAGGCTATACTTATTGATAACAGTCCACCAGAAGCTGAGAACGTCTTTTCTTTTTTGGAAAGCACAACTAGATCACTGTCAAACAAAATTTAATTGCAAACACTTTCTGTTTTTGTCACTCTACTTCATACTTGTTATTTTATTCCTATATAATACCGCGACATCTGTTATTTTTGTCACCGCGATTTTCTGTTCTTTGTTTTTGCTTCGTTCTCTCCGAATAACAAAAATGTAAATCTACAGACTTTTTTAATTGTTCGTCATAGGTTTACTTAACACACTTAAAACTCACGAGCTTACAATTTTAATCATTCTTTATATATATACTGGTTGGTACTTCATCAATTTATCAACAGTCAGGTAATCTTGACACTAGCTAATCGCAGTAATTATCGTCATCAAATGGTTTTGTTTACATTCGCCTTTCACCCATAGGCATATGGCGAGCAGGTTCGTAATTGTCACTTGTGTATTGGTAACTAAATGTCTCTAATTGACATGTTATGGCTTCGGATTAACGCCCTTAGCGATATCAGCCAATCACAATTAAACATCAATCCGACCACCAACCAATCAAGACCGTTAATTGGCTGTACACTTGAGCGATTGTGTATTGGTAACTAAATGTCTCTAATTGACATGTTATGGCTTCGGATTAACGCCCTTAGCGATATCAGCCAATCACAATTAAACATCAATCCGACCACCAACCAATCAAGACCATTAATTGGCTGTTTACTTGAGCGATTTTCTTTCATAAAACCTTCGTGGTTTTGCCTAATTGTCTTACAGTCGATCCAGTATCACCGGCATTTTGTCCTTTACAAAATGCCGCCTTTAATCATTAATGTATTTTATAAGATTAGTTCACAAAACATAAGTGACTGTTTGTTGTTATACATTGTTTGCGGTTAGTAGAGTAAAATATTAAAATTGTAAGCTATTTTGCATGTGTTGTACAGTTTCATCAAATAAAATTATGATATGGTTTTATTAAATCGATAAGTAGCCCCTTAAATACGTCATATGTTAATACAAATAAGTAATTAATTTCACAAAATGCCTTTAAATTGTAAAGGTTATTACACGAAGTACAACACGTAACAAAAAGACACCCAAGTTTAAGGTGACTAATTAATAATGTATATATTTTACGGGACTTTGCAGGTCATCTTAACATTGATTGGTTACTTTACAGTTTTTACAAGAGTTTCAATAATAATAATAATAATAATGATAATAAAAATAATAATTGTTAAGTAGCAATGACACTATTTACGCATTTACTGGCATTCTTCACTGACAGTATTTTCTTGCAAATTACCACTAACCAAGTAAAGAAACGCCCCGTCTGGTCCTTCACTATAAACAGGATAATGGCGGATTCATAATATTGCCGTTTGTATTTCAAAAAGAAGAAATCGTCGTTTTAAAATTAAATGCTATGAAAAAATCATAAATCTACCGCCGCTTCTGCATTAAGTAAGGCTAGCAATGTAAATTGTGGTCAGAAATAAACATTTTACAATGAATAAACACACTGAATGTAATAAAAAATTACCGTGTTATATGCCACTATGATACAAATTCGTTCCGAATATTCGAATATGATTCGAATACACGTTCCGAATATTCGAATATCGTTTTGGGATTCGATTTACATCCCTAACATACAAGTTATTCAGTGTATGTGTAATGTTTAAAAATAGACAGGCTGAGTTTCAAACAAAGAGATAACAAAATTACATGGCCATGTCCTTAAACAGGAAGTAATGATTTTGACTAGTCGATCGATCATTTGTAAAACGGATTAATCTACAAGTGACTAGAAAACAAATATTAGATACGGGACAATGGCGTCTTCATCACCTGGATGTAAGTACATGAAGATATGCAGATAACCTTGTCTCATATAACTAAATTTTGAATATATTTCGATAAGCTTTTAAGCCTGTATCTTGCTCTAAATGCCCCATTTACTCGCATGTACATGTGAGTAAATCATTATATTATTAAATTAATTTTATTTCTTATTCATGGTATTTGTTAAAGAAGATTATTTAGGGTAAGCTTCAATTCTAAGACTAGAAATACATATTGAATATATAAAACATAATATATTAAGAATAGTACCAATCGAAAGTGAAAGTAGGTTTTCAGAAATCAGATGTTTTAAAAGAATTGTCAATACGCAGTTATTTTCAAAAACAAAGCACTTAAATAAGGGATTGTTGTGTTTGAGTTGGTAAAACTAGAACAGGTAGAACACTAGTACACATATTTAACACCATTTGTACATAATTCCTTACATTTTGGGACAGCGAACGTTGTAATAAATTAATCTTTCCACCAATGGTATTTTTAAAGAATGAATAAAAACATAATCGTTGATACATTTGTTTTATCTATTGATGATCGGTGTATGACTTTATATACATTTGTAGAATAAAATGTTACATACAATCTTACAAATACGTTAATTAAGATTATATAATTAAGATTTGAAGCCATGCCAGAAAGTAAAAGCACCGTTGAATATGACATGGTCATAGGCAGACCCCTTCTAACCCAACTTTCATTTCTCTATATGAAAGAAGTCGGCTTAAGATCTATACCTTTAAGACACCATAAAGTGTCCTATATTTTTTGTCGACTGACCGTTCTTTTTGTGTGTTATATCTCGTCTCTGTGTTTTTGTCACATTTACATTTACCCTGTTTGCCTTTGTCTACTGGTAGATACAATTTAAATATCTGTGAAAATTTGGTAGGACCTTTTCTTATTTACCTAATAATAGCCAGTGAATTTCACAAACAATCATATTCACCTTTTGTTAGGACAAAAAAACACATCAAGAAACTTACCATTTTTTAGCACTTTGACTGTGTAAATACGTACCCGAAATCGGATACCTGATAGGGGCCCACTTTCGGCACATTGGTTAAATGTCTTTAAGTCATGCTTGGGCAACATGACGGTGTCACTATTAAATACGTATGTATGTGCTAACCCGTAAATGAACAAGCTGTCAACCAATCAATAGATCGTTACAATAAGTATGTTTGTTTAAATTCTAGACATGCATAAAAAGGGGTTTGATAACACAAACTGTACTTATCTGCAGAATTATAATATTCTTGGCAGATCCACTCTACATCTATCGTCTGGTCTTTGTTAATTAAAATTTGAAATGACCAGTAAAGTGATAAGTGACTATATATTTTCCTATTTAAACGTTTCAAAGTGTTACGAACGACAATACAGGTATAACTAAATTAAATCCTGACTGAGTAATCTTTCGTTCTATAAGTTCTTTAATTTAAGTTTATATTATAAGTTTATAACTACAATTAATAGTAACATCAATTTTATACATTTTATAACTTATCAATAAGCTAAATATGTTCATAATAAGTAATATAACAGAATGCACATGCACAAGTAATTCAGTGTATGTGTAATGTTTAAAAAAAGACAAGTTAGGTTTCAAACAAAAGAAAAGATAAATAACATGACCATGTCCTTTAACAGGAAGTAATATTTTTTGACTAGTCGATCGATCATTTGTAATACGGATAAACCAACAAGAGACTAGAAAACAAATATTAGATACGGGACAATGGCGTCTTCATCACCTGGATGTAAGTACATGTAGATATGTAAATTAGCTTGTCTCATATAACTAAATTTTGAATATATTTCGATAAGCTTTTAAGCCTGTATCTTGCTCTAAATGCCCCATTTACTCGCATGTACATGTTATTAAATCATTATATTATTAAATTAATTTTATTTCTAATTCATGGTACTTGTTAAAAAAGATTATTTAGGGTAAGCTTCAATTCTAAGACTAGAAATACATATAGAATATATAAAACATAATATATTAAGAATAGTACCTATCGAAAATGAAAGTAGGTTTTCAGAAATCAGATGTTTTAAAAGAATTGTCAATACGCAGTTATTTTCAAAAACAAAGCACTTAAATAAGGGGTTGCTGTGTTTAAGTTGTTAAAACTAGAACAGGTAGAACACTAGTACACATATTTAACACAATTTGTACATAATTCCTTACATTTTGGGACAGCGAACATTGTAATTAATTAATCTTTCAACCAATGGTATTTTTAAAGAATAGATAAAAACATAATCGTTGATACATTCGTTTTATCTATTGATGATCGGTGTATGAATTTATATACATTTGCAGAATAAAATGTTACTTACAATCTTACAAATACGTTAATTAAGATTATATAATTAAGATTTGAAGCCATGCCAGAAAGTAAAAGAACCGTTAAATTACGATAAAGTACATCAAGATCATTAAGGAAATGCAAGTCCGATCATTCACCGAATCTTAAAGAAAAGTGTTTTTTCATTTACATTAGATGTGTTTGTATTAATGATACATTGTGTATTGTTTGCTGTTCATTTTTTATATAATAATAATAATAAACCAGTACTACATTTTATTATTTTTACCATAATAGAGTCTAGTCGGACTTTTCAACAGCGATGTATTACTTTAATTCTGTTCCAAATAGTTAATACAAAACTAGATAGTTTTATGCGTGCAACGCATACGTATTTCGATGGATCCCATTAATTATTTTATTGTCTTAAAATAAGAAGCAATCAGCAAACTTTCAGTTTCAAAAATGTGAAACTTTAAGATTTATTTGTTCAAGGTTATAATAATAAGGTGATAATGAAATTGTAACACACACATATACGCACGCACACACATATTATATATATTACACATTAATTGTCGCTTTTCACAGGGGTATGAAAAACACTATTACCGATAGTTTGACAGCAACAATAATCAATCTGAGGTAAATGAGCTGAGATTGTTATTCGACCAAAAAGGTATGAAAATACAAGTAAATCGATTGTATGGGCTGCAAGCTGTTCGACTGTTCGAATTGCAGTTTGTGCGAGCGAACCCCTGGTAATTTATATAGAACAAAGATGGCTGTTCGACAGATCCAGTAATTCTACCGATCCAGTGTTCGAGCATCCAGGGTTTGCCTGATTCTGAAGAAAAACTTTTAAATAATGTTTTGTATGAACATTATTAGCCGAACTTTTTATATTTATTGGTAGTCTCAATCAGGAGTGAACTAAAATGTCTTTACAATACTCTGTTTGAACATTATAAACTGTTTGCCCAAACAGTGAATGTTGTTAACGGTTTCCTAGCGCTTTTAGCTATAAATCTTTATCAGGGGTGAGTCAAATACTTTTATATACTTACTTTATATTACAACTTTTATGTTTTAGCAAACCTACATCCGTCAGAAGCCAAGTCATTTCGTCTGCGCCTTATATCGTTGATTATTGATGGGGGCACTGTTGTATTAAGACCAATATTTGATCAGAAGTTTCCACCACAAACGTTAAAAAATGATCTACGAAATCCCACAATTAGAAGACAAATCGGCATGTTGATACAGAAAAAAATAATAACCCAAATCCAGGAGACGAAGCTTTATCCAACCCAGGATGATCCTTGTTCCTCCAATTTTGACATCACTCTACTAACATGCTTGTTGAGAAACATCTGCGGCCTTGCCAAACCCTGGGACCCTGTGTGGGACCCCAACCCTCTGCCAAATGATCTTAGTATAGAGGCCGATATAACACGACTCAGAGATTTCAGAAACGAGGTAATGTATATATATAAAATATCTATTTATATTTGTCATATTGTACTACACAAACAGATCGTCTTTTAAACCACTGATTAAGAGTAAGACTTTTGAACAATTTTGAGCTGGATAAATAGTTATAATTAAAAGTGAAGTAGTAAATATAAACAAACCTACTAAGTTTTGTATTAATAGCAAATAATTCTTATTCGAAATTCACTTGTAAAATGCCATCGTGTTCCTTGACATTACTTCCAGTTGGCCCTTTTGCCGACTGACCGTTCCAAGGCGGTAACTGATGGTTTTTCTTTATGTGTGTTATGTCTCGTCTCTGTGTTTATTTGTTTTTCACATTTGCATTTACCTTGTTTGCCTTTATCTACGTGTAGATAAAATTTAAATATCTGTTAGAGTTTTGATAGGACCTTTTCTTATTTACCTATTCAAATATTAATGGAAGCTGTGTTTCTATTGTTCTTTAAGCAAATAGACAAATAATCTCCTCTGTCAAGTAGCAGCCTCATAACCCATAGCCAAAAGAGCAAGAAGTTCGTTTAAGTAAACTCCTATGTCAGAAATCTACTTTTCAAACTTAGATTTCAAGATCATAATAACAGTGGGGCAAACAAATACCAAAGGCGCTTCTTAAGCTCAATCAGAACTCACACAGAATACCTAAAGACCAATACAAGGTGTGCAGACGCATGTGTGGGACTGACTTGCATTACTTACATTTGTTCCGTTTAGACATCCATTAGCCAACAATAAATAACACAAGTTAAAATCCTTCAGCCTGTTATAGTTTGTCACATGCCTTGACTCACTTGATATACTTTTGTTGTTTTTTCGTTCCAAAGAAGAAGTAATTGGGTTTGGCTCTGTGTTGTTTGTAATGTCTCGTCCAAGTCTTTTGTCACTTACACGCGCGCGTGTGTATGCTTTAAATTTTAATAGGTGTGGTAATTGTCATTATACCAGGACCTTTTCATATTTTTTATGGCAAAACAACAGCTACCGACTTGGAACGACCAGTCGGCAGATAGAGCGACTGGTTTGCATAAACTGGTAAACATAAATATAAACTGTTAAGAGAAAAAAAGAAAACGACAACCCACAAAATGAACAATTAAGCATTGTAAAGTAACGAGGTACTTTATGCATGAAATGATTGACGTAGTATATAACTTTAGAATGCAAAATGGCAGATAACAACACCTAGTTATACATATGGCCAGTCGCGGGTTAATGGATGTGAAGACTGACCACGTCTCATAAAATGCAGAATGGCTTATACTATGGCCTAATCATAGGCCTAATCTCAACATAAAAATAGAAATATATAAAACTTTTTCAGTTTGTGAGATCAACGGTAAACAAGCAAAAAACTTTAATAGTAAAACATATTGAGCTCAACTTATAAGCTTGTCAATATACACATTGATACTAAATGTTGTAGAAGGAGAGGACATACCATGTATGCACGTGTAATCATATATTAAAGGTGAAACAGTATATTTCGTCGTATATTTTAATTAAATCGGGATTACACATTAAATTACAAGCATAAAGAACTTAAACTTCTAATGGGTATATATGACAAAAATTTTATTGCAAATGGAGTCATCTTTACTGTATTGTTCAGCAAATTGCATTGTCCAAGAGTTAAATACAAGCAATTGCTCGTTTTACCTATTTGCAAACGTACTTTTGTGTTATTAGCATGTTTTGCAAAGTTTTTATGGCCCTCCTTCCTGATTTAAAATCCATCGTCAATAAATCAATTGTAGAAAATAAGCTTTTTAACTGCAGTCAAAAGCTGTTCGTCCCATTTCCTGATGTGAGCACATGCAAAAACAATCATAGTCAACCAAAAGCTATCACTTCGTTCTGGATTAGTTGATTTGTTCAAACACGTTGTTGACAATGACAATGACAGTCTCTATAATGTTAATACATGGTCTGTATCTATCAGCATACAGACCTTGACATCAAAGCCTCCTTGCAAACATCTATTCACTCTTTCCTTGGAACGGATGGGTATAACTTACATACATCAAAATAAAAGAGTAGGCAGTTATTAAGAATTAGCTCATCCAAGTCTCTGCCCGGAGCTTGTCAATAAAGTCCATGTTCAGCTACCTCTTCAAGTAGTTCTTTTGGGATTCAGATGCCACTTACAATTTTACTGTTTGGGGTATTATTTTTGTGTATTTTAGTTCCCCTTTTGTTTACTTGGTATATTTTAGAAATTACATTTTCTCTGTACATCTTATTCACCAGTTACTTCACAGCTTAATAACTTTTGCTCTAAATCCTAGATTTCTCTGTCATTGTCTAAACAACTATGCCAGAACCTTTTTCTCCTGAGTGGATAACTATCTTTGTATAGAAGCTCATAAAACGCAGTATTCTCACTCTCAGACTTATTTTATTTACCGCCCTTTTTTCAAATTGTTAACTTAGTTATTCTTCACTATCTCTATGTATAGATTTAAATATTGGCCTCTGCCGTTGCTCGGTGTGAATACAGTTTTCTGTTTTACTGTGAATCTTTAGGCAACGTTCTCTTTCGTATTGTTGTCATATTCCTCCTGATTAAAGAACTCTTTTAGCTTCGTCCTTCTTTACCACTCCGCAAATGCAGACATACGTTTAAACTTGTTAATTATTATTCCTACATGGTATAGGTTTTAGGCCATTCTTTAAAAGAGAAAGTTGAAAGGATGTAAGATTATGTCCGGAAAGATTTATGAAGAAATGTGTGTATTTTGCTTTTTACTTCTGTTTCTATGCTCGGTATCATTCTTATCATTCGTCAGATTTTTACTCTTGACACTGGTATTTACCTTTACCTGCCATTGTTTTCTAATCAATTCACAACCCTTTGTATCACATTTCCAAAGACAAGAACTATCATTCGAGGACTCAAAACATTGACGAACCGGAGAATATTATCGTTCGAAAACTTTTAAATGACAGTTGGTTGCCATCTCATTTGCATCGTAGTACAGCTGCCATACAAGAATAAATTTTAATGTGTCATGAATACATATATTTAATAGAGTAGGCATACGAATGTAAAAAATGAAAAACTTCTCTGACCATATCACTTAAAGAAATATTCTATGTTTCATTTTAATGCGTTGTTGTTGGCAAGACAAAAATGTGCTTTATAATAACATATCTGCAGAAAAATGTTTAGCGATACATCACATTTTTTCCATTTAATTCACGACGAGTTCTTAATTTTGTTCAACATTCCTCAGTACACCAATTATGATTAATTAATCTTTAAATATAGGCCTTCAAAATAAAACGTAGGTCTCCTTAATCCTCCGTTTATCAAAAGTTGTTGTACACCCTAGAAACCTGGACGTAGAAAAGGCACAGGTTATGGATTACTAACCAATACTCTGTTTTAACAAGATAATCAGTTAGTTAATATATTTTCAGCTTTCACATTTGGTTAAACTCGACATATCAAGGAACGAGTTTGATATCAAATGGAAAGAAATCGAATCTGTAAGTATTTGTTACTTCGCTCATGGTTATCTTATATAGCACATTAACTTCAAATGAAAATTGTGCGTACTAGCTAATAAGATGTTTCAATCGGTTATGTTTGTTTTACCACTTTATTCTGGTAGTTAGATATGGTTACCACAGACCCCTCCCCAACTCTTTTTCATGGATACCAAAATATTCGTTATAAAAGTCATAAAAATCACAAATACAAGAAATCATATAAGACCAACATGTGTGAGACTTGTAGGGGAATGTATATCAATTTGAAACCTTTGAATTTGTTGGAATATTTTAAATAAAAAGAACCTAATAATCCTTTAAAAAATAAAGTATATTTTAGATTCTCATTAAAATTTATGAATATTCATAAGTGCTAATTTGCATAATTTACACATGACCGCAATGTCCATTAAATAACCTTTAATTACGTACCAGCTTTATACTTCTTTCTTCTTTTTTGGAAAAGTTATAAGCATTTTTCTAAGCATACTCTCGTATCAAAATTTTATGATGGTTGCCATGGAAACCATGAGTTTTCATATAGCCCAATGAGCTTGGAGATTAGGTTTCTAGACACCCTAACGAACATTTCGGTACTCATGAAAAAAAGCGGGGGGGGGGGGTATTGCACGGTAACCATGCCTAGCTGCCGGACTACTTGTACCAAATCAATCTAGTAAGAAAGAACGGTACCTGATCATTAAGTTCAAAGTTGTATTTTCAGAAATGGTTCTTCTAAACTATTCCTTATCACCTGACTGTTACTTTTTACACAGGTGCTCCTTCGTCTTGGATCTACATTACCTGATCTGAAGACAGACATTGAAGCGTTGTACAATAAATCAATAGATCCTGACATGGAAAGGCGTTACAACGAAGTTATTGAACAATTGAAAGAGCAAGATACACTGATAAGCCAAATATCAGAAATAAGGGCGGATGTTGACCAGCACAGTAGACAGTTGCAAGAATTGCAGGTTTCGTTTGAAGGCTTCAAGTCTAGTATACCAGTAGAATCAGCAAATGGTGAAGATTTGGTTCCGAAGGAATTACAACCAGATGGAAGTGCCGTGACAGTGATAGACAAATCGACTTCATCCACGTCTCTTCAGTCAGAGAAAGGGGAAGAACATAGCGACGCAAAATGTATGATATAGTTTATAGTTTTATTTAAAATATTACATTACCAATGGAACGTTAAGAGAATTAAGAGAAAGGAGTTTCCACTTATACATTTTCCTTATCATTACGACATTGTTCTTGAACGTAAAAAGGAGACCATTCCATTATCCATGACATGAGATGCACATTTTACACTCTATTGCAACTTCACACAATCGTAAAACTGACAGAAACAACACCTGATAAAATTGCATTCTCAGGTATGTCCAAGTATGTTGTTCACATGAAGGCGAATTCACCTTTAACCTTTTCGCGCAATGAGTTTTATGTTATATTAACAGTAACAAGTATGGTGAATATATCAGATCCCATTTTTAAATTACATTTAATTATAGGGTTTTATTTAATAAGGATTTATTTTAAACTAAATAGAACAAAATTAGATGGCTAAGGTTCCAAAAAAGTTTTAGGATATTTTGTACTTTTCTATTTCTTTTATTTATTTTTCTTTGTTTTCGTAAAAATGTGACAATAACGTTAGGAGTTTATGATACAATCAATAACATTTATTAAAGAAAGCTGTCTATTGCTATTATAGATACAAAACAATTTATTGAAATCATATATTGTGATGAATTTATTATTATTATCATGTTTTAATAATACTTTCTGTCCGCCTGTCTGTCCGTTTGTCTGTCTGTCTGCCTGCCTGTCTGTCTTTTCTGTCGGTATGTTTGTTTGTCCCTTTGTCAGTCTGTGTGTCGGCCAGTCTGGTTGTCCATCGGTCTTTGTGCCCGTCTGCGAGTGATTGTTTCCTTCTTTCTATCTTTTCTATTCTGTTCCTTAATCTCTAATCTTAAAGTTATCTAAATTTACAAAATATGCATTGCAATACTTATTATTTCAGGCGAAGGATTGATAGAGATGTTTACCTCGCCGTTCAGTTTTGAACTGTCTCTACTTATAGGTAAAAAATATTATTTTATTACCTTGTCTTGAAATAACATAAAACTCGAAGTATTTTTCTTAACCAAGTGATATAGTATAAAGATTACTTTTGTTGCAGTGTTTAATTCATTATTTACTATTTTATTCTGATCGCAAGCTGTTGTGTCCCTTTGAATATAAGTTTTCTATTATTTGACGACGTTTTGACCTTAACTTGTGACCCGAAACTTGTTGATTCTTGTATTAAGCTAAATAAAAGATATATATTGACAACAACGAAAGGTAATTTTAATAAAAATTTAGACTGGACCTGTTAGAGCAAAATCGGTGGAGCTTCAGGAAGGTAGGCCTTAGGTTCGATCCCGGGCCACGACATACCTTTTATTTTTATATAATGGTTTTGCGTCATTGCGTGACCTTTTCGGCGATGTTCACCACTATACTTATTCCTGCTGTCGTTTAAATGTCGTTTACATATTATTTTTTGTATTCTTTTTTCAGACATATCAGAGGATTTTTTTAAACGAAACACCCCTGGCGAGTTTGTACAAACCACAACATATAGTGAAATTAAGAAAGCTGTCGACTCACAGGTATTAATATATGGCAAACCAGGCGAGGGTAAAACAACAATTGGAGTACAATTAATGAACCATGAAAAAGAAAGCCATGTCCCAAAACTTTGCGTCAAGGTAACAACACGCAATGAATTCAGTCTCGCTTTAAGATCAGGCAAAATAATTGCAATTCTGATAGATGACATATTTGGGCATGGGATCGTTGACAAGGAATTAGTTAAAATATGGCAGCACTCAATCACATGTCTGCTTCTGCAAGCAAAGATCAAAGAAGTGAGAGTGGTAATTACATCCAATGAGCATGTTTTAAGTTGTGTAGAAATGGACTTTTCATTTAGTGGTCTTAAATCGTTAAAAAGACTGAAGGTGTCATCGGAAAAACTATCGCGTGACGAAAGATTATGCATTTTAAAGGCACATTTAGGATTACAGAGAAGATCTCTAGATGATGAATTCATGGTAGAATGTATTTCAAAATCTAAGGACGTCCTTCAACAGCATTCCCTTACATTTGGCTTCCCGCGATGTGCAAATATATTCATCGATATAAAATAAATACATCGATTACTTAATCTGTTTTTTTTAACCCATACTGTTCCAGTCACAATATCTGAGTTTAATTATAACCACACATCTGTACTTCCTGAACTCAAAGTAAACATTTCTGTGTTCAGACATGACGCATTTAGCAACTCATCATTTGTTCGTAAATTCATAAAATTGCTCTCAAAAGAACAGAGAGAGATTCTAACCACATGCCCTGTTTGGACGATGAGTGGAGACTTTCTTTGTGATGACATAGATATTGGGTCCCCGAATAGTTACATTCCATCTTACATACTTCTTCTAAATCACGAAATGCTTTTTAGAAGGCTATGGCGCTACAAACTGTTTCCCGTCCAACCCGAGACTGAGCTGGGAATGGCATTACTTGTAGCTGTGCGTATGGGCCAAAAGCGATCTGTTGACTTTCTGATATCGTTTGGCTTGCAAATCAATGACAACCATGTTTATATAGCAGCCTTAAATGGTAATGCGCACATTATAAATTCTTTACTTGAAGCTTTAAAAAAGAAAGCGAAATATGCGACGCAAACATTTAAAATGGGGAAAGACAACCACCCACTTATCGTGGCAACCCAAAAGGGCCACGTCGAAGCTGTTAAATGTTTAGTTAACCATAGGGTTGACCTTAATGTCAGAAACTTAGAAGGATTTTCGGCAATTGACAAAGCGGTCCTGAGTATTCATCCTCCACATAGGCATGAAGAGACATTTGTTGTAGAGTCTGAAAAGGCTAGACAAATGTGCACGATTCTTGTCTCAGCTGGTGCAATTATCAACACAAAAGCGGGGGAATTCAAACGAACCCCTCTTCACACTGCGGCTGACATTGGGGATATTGATGTTGTGCAGTTGCTTCTAAAACATGGAGCAGATACCAGGGCTGAAAACCGACGGCGTAAATACCCGATTCATTGTGCTCTGTTCAGAGGGAATGATGATGTTGCTTTGCTGCTTATACAACATGATCCTAGTGTGGCAAAGGTCACGTTTCAAGCAATGACTCTAGCGCACATAGCGTGTCTTAAATCTTATAATGCTGTAAGATTCCTAGAGGAGCTACAAAATGCGGGTGCCAACTTAAATCTAAGAGACCATTCAGGTCGCACACCACTGTACATTGCGGCATGGAACGGCTATGTCCGGCTAGTAGAATTTCTTCTGGACAATGGTTGATATAACAATACCAAACACGCGTGGGTATACTCCACTTCATGCAGCAGTAAATAGAGGACATAGGTGGATAACAAAATTGCTCTACCCACGAGTCGACATCAATGTGCAAGACAACTATGGTAAAACAGCTTTGCACGTTGCGTGTGAGAAAAGACATTATGACATTATTGAGGATATGGTAACTGCTGGTAGAAACATTGATATGCACATACTGACGCAGAAGGGAGAGAGCGTTTTTGACATCTTGGACAGGAATCAGTAACATTATTCCAATATAACGTGTGTAAAATGATGGCCTTTTTAATTTATTAGACGTTTTCTTAATTATTCTGTCATTAACATGTTTGTGTTGATTAGCTTAACGAGATTACATGCACAGGTACATTGTTTATAGGCTCTATAAAGTCAATGTTAGTGTTGCGTTGTGGATACAAATGATGTATATTTTGTAGTAGCTATGCCTCCTTATCCATCTACTGTTAAGGAGATTCAATTAAAGATGTTTTTAACATAACATTATTGTTTTTACCTTTTAAGGTAACTTTTTTCTAATTGTCACACTGTATGTATTTGCTTTGTCCTCTGTAATTTATTATTCTACGCCTACTAATGTATCATTAATGCAAATTGATATTGTCGTTTTCGTATTACCGAGGCATTCAATATAATCAATTGCAACATGTACATGTAATAGGAAAATATGGCTTGTGTAATAAATTGGGTCATAATAACCTCAATCTTTTTATATTAATGATTGTCCAGTGACTATATATTTGTAAGTTGGATTTATATTGCCATTTTTCAACATTATCATGCTTAATGCTCTATTGAATAGGTCACATTGGCTCACTTGAAACAATCTGTCATTGTTAAATTAGTAACATGGGTAAGATGAGAATGTTCAATTATCTATTTAAATTTTAGAAATCCTTTGGCCTGTTAATGTTTATGATGTGGTACATACAACACAAATCTCTATATCAAGAACATGTTTGAAACAGGCAAACATACAATGTAAATAGATTATATTCATTTAATCAGGCAAGACCCCATCATGTTCAGGTGGTATCATGGGTTTCCATTAGTCTTTGAGTGTGGAAAAATAAGTGGTATTACATGTATTATATTCTAACCATACATTTAATCCGTTTTGTATACCCCAAAGCCTTCGTAAATTATAACCAATCTATTCCATGGCTTATGAGTAAACGATAAGTTTCAAAAGGTGTCATTAAAATTAACATGTTCTTTTTAGCTGATACATTGTTGTAGTAAAGTTATTCAATCAAGTGGTTCATCTTCCGTTTTTCTTTTAAACCTAAGTCTAAAAAAATAAACAAAACTGTAAACTACTTTGACCTTATTTAAACTTTTATTTCTTGATAGTCACATATGGAAGAAAATATGCCGCCATTATAACGAAACAAAAGCGTTCGACACAAAAGTATGAATCTTTTTAAATATATTCAACAACATTTTACAGATGACCTGCTGTGAGCCATTGGTTCTACCAAGTCATATGTGTTTTTTTCTCCACCAATAATTAACTGGACGTCCCAAATTTAACCATTATTGTGTCGATGCTATATAACAAAAATGAATATAGGCTGGGCTGGTCTGGTCTGGTCTGTCTGTCTGTCTTAACCTCTGTAAAAGATGCATGTTAAAAATATAAACCAAGTGTTAATTATATTGCAGTGTTTAGGACAGGTGAAATAACATTTGAAATGTAGTTATGTCAATCCCCATGTTTTAAATAATAGATGTGCTTTAAATGGTAAACACAATCCAGAATTAACAAAAAGTGGTTTTAAATGTAATAATGTTGTATTTATACGTAATAAATTTTGTAGTGGGAAGCCCGAGGATGAGGGATCAGAGTCGCTGGTTTGTGCTCCTTAAGCTCTCACTGAATGGGTTCGAGTCCTGGTCAGGGCAAGAACTTCATTTGAGGTTTTCTACCTACCTTGTGGTGCACCGGCGGTTGTACAATTTTTTTTTTGCTGACATAATAGCAAAATCTTTACTGAAGTACTTGATGGAATATGAGTGTAAACAAAAAATTGTGACATATCACCAACGGACAAATACACTTCTGGTTTTCTAGTTTGAACATTCTTAAGATTAAAACACGTCAATCATAGAAGAATAAACCAAACTGACCATACATGTTGTCCTCTGTGATATTACTCATTATAGTTGTAAACTTGATTTAAATGGTAAAATGTTCTTGATTTGTAAAACTTTCACCAACGCGTTGCTCGCTCAAAATGAGTCACGTAAACACACAGAAACTAGTGACGTTTACAGCAGTAATCAAGGGGAAATAATGATTACTTAACATTATCAAATGATTATCCCAGTTGTCCATCCTGTATATCCCGTATTTCTACACTTGCGAAACAATAAAACTACAACAGGGTACTCGCGCATGTGAGCTTTTAAAGTAAAAAAGGATGCGTCAAGTTTAACCGCGTTTTTACCGTACCGTAATTACCGCATTTTGACCCAAAATCACAGATCGCGTCACATATGTTAACAAGAACCTATGACCTTACTTAAGTGATGATTGCAATCTGACACAGTCGTGTTTCTTATTCAAATATCTAATTATTTTGTTAGTATGTAATTATTAAAAAAACAAAATATTACCTGTAAAAGATGTTATATACGTATGAGTCAAGTTCGTAAACGTCGTTTTAGATAAACATGCATTATAATTGTTGATGGAAATGGTTGAACATAATTGCAATATTTTGCTGATGCATCTGATTATTTCGATTTAAAATTACTCCTAGCGGCGAGTTAAATGGAAAGGAAATGGTTGGTTTCGTTTCATGAGATTCAGAATATCGCGTACAAAATATTAAATCATCAATTGATTTAAACAGTAAAAGTACACCTGCCATTCTAGTCAATGTAAATACCTATTCTAGCACTTTAATTAAGAACTAAATTCTAATCAAAACTATTAGTAAACGAATGTTTCTGCATCATTTACGCTTCTGAAGAGAAGTACACATCTTTTTGCTACTGTCTGAAGTATGTAAACACAGTATTCTTATAACGTTAAGCTATTAAATTAACTTTGTTGGGCCTAGTCAATTTTAAATTGCATTTAATATGAATACGAAAAAACGACAGGATCAAAATATTTCAACAAATAAAAATTTGAACTTACGATGGACACTGTTATAAAACTGAAAGTACTGAGACGAGATATATCACACAGAGAAAACTCAACAGTTATAGCCTTAGAACTGTCAGTCGGCAAAGGGCACGACAGAAGTCATTCATTTACATAAACAGAGTAAACGTCGCCTATTGCCACTTTGAATTTAGGGAAGGAGACAAATTATGAAGGAAAAAAGTAAAAAAAAGTTTCTTTAGAGTTTTGTATCTGAGCCTATGTTACCCGGCAATATGTTTAATGTTTGTTTTATTTAACCTTGATTGTAAAAGGTTAATACCTAATTAAAACAGAATAGAGACCGGGGTAATTTTTCTTCATATGTTAAAAACCTTCCTTAGTAACACTGGATATTTACGTTTCTCGCTGATCAAATGTCCCTTATGCTTCGAATAGGCCTGTCGTTGAACTGAGACAGCAACATACACTTTATAATATGAACCTTCACATTATCAGCTGCATACATCTTCCATTGTTTGATCAATTTTCAGTATTCACCAATGTGTAAGTTTGTTTATTGAAAACATCGATTTACATTTTGTTCCCTTATTAAAATTGCACTTTCTGCTAACATGACAAAACAATATGCACTGCTTTATACTATAAAGTCGATATTGTCGCCAGAACAAAAATGTTACATTGTACTGTTTGTCTACAGTCAATACTTTCAATTATGCATAATTATGCAGTAGCCGGCGAGGATTCATTTTTCTGTTAGATTTGTATCCTTTATATTTGCGTTTATTTATCATTATGTTCGTGTGTATTCACTTAAATGCGGATATCTAGTTATTTGTCCAACTAAATATGGGCACCACCCCTTAAATCTGGTTTTGGTATCAGTATTTTGATTTAACATGTCAGCTGAAAAATGTCAGATGTTTAGACGAATAACCCAGCGATCATAAATATATCAAGCCAGTTGAGACTTTCCAAACAAGTAGTATTATTGAACGTACGAACACATCATTCATAGCCGCTGTTTCGTGCTCTTGTGAGCTAGGTACATCAGATGTTATCAAAACGAATTGAGCTCATATTATCAGGTTAATACCTCCTCAAGGCACCATTACCTTAGATACCAGCAGTACACACTATTACCTACATTGTCTTTACCTTTGATTCGCAATGTTTTCTGGAAGAGTTAGCTTAAATGGATCTAAGAGCGGAATGTCACGGGTATCCATATTTTGGTATTTTGAAGTTTTTCGTCATGATTCCATGTGTTTAGATTTTCAATTTGAATCAGAGATATAACCACTGCCTCTTAAATTATATATACTTACAATTACTTTACTAATGGAATAAACATAGTAATATGTGGCCAAGTAAAAACACTGAGTATGGTATCATAACATAAAACTATATTCAAGGGAGGCCATTGCTTCATGTTTTAGTATATATAAATAAGTAATCATTTCCCCTTTAATCGACGCCGAATTCCTTGCACTTTTACTAATACTTATGGCGGTAATTCATAAATGTCTATTGTACGATCGTAAACGTGTCTAACTGAGCATATTTGCTCATTGATGTATGGTGGTGTAAACGTTTAACATGTGTCCGCATGTCATAATAATGCATTGTAGCATGCTATCCAAACATGATGAAATTATTAGTAAATAAATACAAGTATAGTATAATATAATGACCATGTTGCTACCTAGATTTTTCATGACTTGTTTCTTTACAATTGTTAATTATTTTATCAATATATTTGACATGTATTCCTTTGTGATATAGGACAAGATGAAATAAGTATACTTAGATAAATCAGTGTTACGGGATTTTAAAATGTTTTGAATTGACCAAATGTATAAAAATGTCTAAAATGCCTTTTAAGCTAACGTCGATGCATTTTAAAACATGTCGTTTTATTGAAATAAGGAAATATTTGAAGAAAAACAGCGCTATATGTCTCACAACTAAAAGATAAACCAGTAGTATATTTAAATTGAATGGCATTTAAAAAGTCAAATAATCGTCAAGAAGCAGCAGTGGAACTGATATGACATATGTATGTTCACCTTCAAGAGAGTGCATTTGTATTTATAATTATGCCAAGAAAAGATTTGTAAAATGTTATATTTTATCCCGACTTTTGACCACTTCATTGAATCGAAACAGGTCCTAATTTAAGATTCTCCAAGCGCCAATATTGGCATATGAGTGACCTGGATGGTATATGTACAAGTTCCGTGGTTCAAAATGTTTATCCGTCGTTCATTCTCGCCTTGAATGTAGTTCTGGTTCCTCCGTGTTGGACATACTGCGCCCCAGTATTTTTGTTTTCATATAAATATAGAAACAAATCTCACAAATATCTAATTTGATTTCACTTTATACTATAACTAGACATAAGTTGATTTAAATAGTTAGTTTTAAGTTTACATTATTCTTATTCTTTCAAATGCGTTCGGATTGTTTTTTTGTATGCGGTATTATTATGTTGTACTATAAATTGCTCATACCATACATGATGTATCGTTTTCATGATTTTCCTTGTGATTGTCCAAATTACTTGTTGTAATTGTTTTAAGAATAACTAGATGGATAATGTTCTATACAGTTGAGGTCCCTAAACTGTACATAGGTTTGCTCGTTTGGTGCATTTCAAAATCAAATATTGACAAATTTGGGCTCGTCATTTTATTAATAGTGGGTGTGAGCGTACATTAATTGGAGATTATTGTTTTGATTCTCTTTCATCTTACGTAAATCACGATGTCTGGATCAATACTCATGCTCATTCTTAAGACGTTTACATACTTACACATTTATTTGATGTAAACCATTCACGTATCTAGACTACTAGGCCTGGTGAACTTGAAGCAGAGTGTACTTTTCTGAAATCAAGCAGTATATATAACAACTCAAGAGGGCCGGGATTCCTTTGCTGTCTATGAACCTATAGAAGGAAGTAACCTTTACACACAATTGTGATATGTATTAAGTTTTATGGCAGATCATTAGAAATCAGAGGAGCTTCGCCGGTTTTAGTAGAGTCCATGCAGTGTGTTTTCGGCAACAAGGAGGACAGCCAAATCAAATCATTTTCTTTCGACCGCTTGTTAACAGGACACAGGTCGTCTTATATTGGCCTTGTTAAGTAACAATGACAATATGGTAAGTTTTGCCTAAACGGATATATTAAACCAAAACAGTATTGTACCATCGTAGGTAATGAGGTCCATCGAATCGGCATTTAAGAGAAATGGTAAACCTTATCTGTATACTTTCAACTTATATATTTTGACGCAGTCATTAAGTACTTGTTATATAGTCTGCTTATTTATGTCCCTGTTAGTAGCTGTTTTTAACGTGAGAAAATGCATTTCAACAAATGTTTCTCACAATGACTGGGCATTTTTTAACTTGTGAAATTACAAGTTTCACCTCTGTTCTCAGTTCAGTATTATAACATTGTTTTTACACGAATTCAATAGAAGTAGCAGTTTAACAACTGAAATAATAGCCGCATTGCATGCAAATGTATGGCCTTGTGATTTTACACTGGCATCTCCTTATAAACAACTTAAAAACACATTTGTCGTTCTCATACTTAAGCAGTTAGTCTCGATTACTCCTCCAGTAGCCATGGAAGCAACATCTCTAACTGGGACACAATCTTTTTATTTTTATTTTATATCAGTCACTTGAAATTTTATTAAGTTCTGTTTGTACATTTTTAATTTATTTTCGATTTATTTGCATGCTGTTGGTTTTGTCTACTTGTTTTTTTAAAAACGTTTGCAATTTATATTAAAAGAAATGGTTCAGTAAACTGGTTTACATTGAGTCGTATTTTCCAAAGCCAAACTGCAAATCCTTTAACCACAATTTGAACTTTTTATCTTGAAAGATAATCTGTATTAAAAGGTTGTTATAAGACTGAAAATGACTGGATGAAAGCTTATTTTTCAATTATAACTGTGAATAGATTTTTATGCCGACTCGACTTAATTGATACATAACATTAAGTTACGAATGTACGCTTATTTTAACTACGCTGTCTATGTATTAAATGCTCCCTTTATATGTTAAACATTTTCGGTAAAAAATGGCTGGTTAAATGTCATTGATATATGCACAATAAATAATAGTGTTCCTGTTAATATAGTGGTTTAGTGTAATGGCTGCACACATCTGATATAAATTTAGTATCGAGTAATAACTTAACTTAGCGTACTGATCGATGAGTCTTTGAGAGCTGAAATATTTCATTACACTGGATCTTTATGTTTAGAGGCTTTATGTCCATATTCTTGCTTTCAAACCGGGGTAAAACGGAACAGTCATTACCGAACTCTTTGTGTTCATGATTTTATACACTGCATTATCTACTTAGCATCATGTATGGTACGATTATTTTAAGGTAAACAATTTGTATAGTTGTTATTTATAAATTTATTCATTTCCCATTTTGCATTTTACAAGGAAAACAACGTTCTCTGTTTCAAAAGGTCCTTGTCACTATGGTAGCAGACAAAATCTGCATATTTGAAGTGCATTAGCAAAATGTCATAAATCTTTTATAAGTCACCCAACTCACAAACAACAATGTGTCGCCATTTATTCCCAGCAAATCATGTCAATAATACATTAACCAGCGAGGTATCACTTTTCTGCTTGATTTGTATCATTTATTTATGCTTTTATGCATTATGACTTTCTATCAGATTTCGTGTTTGTTTACTGAAAATTTAATATTTATATTGATTACAAACATGGACAATACTGCGATCTCGTTTTAACCGGTTTAATGACATTGCAATGGCTGTGTATGGCAGCTTAGACGCTTAGGTTTATAGAAAAGCAACCATATTTGATCTTATCACGATGTGCAAACGATTCTACCAAGAAATTAGAAAAAAGAAAATTACTCTAATAAATGTTACTTTATAATACGGAATCAATCAAATGTCCAGTTAGTTAAATGTTGCTAAACAGTATTCTTACATGACATGTATGACGTATAATCTCACTGAATACATTTACCAATATCTTTGTTAATCGTTATTTCCTTCTGTATGGAATATTGCTAAACTTGCATAGCGGCAGATTTGTTTTTCTCTAAGAAACATTGCCCTATTTACAAAATCATTGAACCGTTTAGGCAGAGAAAATGTGCTTGTTATCACAATTCAACAATACTGTATGAATCTGATTTATTTTATGATATGGTTGTGGCATTAAAACAATAACTTCTTAATCTTCTTTCTAAAAATATACAACGCCCGTCGCGTTTGCATTATATTTCATAAAAGCTTTATTTCCTCACAGTAATACATTTTAACAAATGGCTATGTTGTGTATGATACTTGACCTCACTTCAATCAAACGCTTTTAGTTGTAGTTTTAAGTATCAGACATTTGCTTTCAATCAAAATCGGAGAAAATATGCAGAAAATCCATATCCCGTGGCCCTATCATTGACAATGTTTCGACTAATTGTCAAGGTCAAGGGATGTTCTTATCGAGTTGATACATATGGCTATCGTGTTAATCTTAAATGCGTACACATTTTCTCCCGATACAAGCGGTCATTGCTAATGACTCACGTTGTGAGGTTCTTCCATTTACACTGCATTATGGAAAATTTCTGGCAGTGCGGGATTAGAGCTTCATTAATTTGGAAAGCCATACGACGAATATGAGCAAAATATGTGTCAAAACACATAGTGCACTCATTGCATGAAATAGCACAAACCAGTCAGCCTTAAAACAACGAATCGGCAAAGGGGTTATTTAAACCCGTTTAAAGAGCTTTAACCTTGCGCTTCCCGAGGAGTTTTTCAAATACTGTGAAGAGTAGTTAAAAGAAAAAGAGATTAATTTGTATCAAAACTTTCCTGGTCATTATTAATACTTACATTTAAGTAATAATGTCATCGAAAAGTAGTGGCGTAAATAGAAATAATAATGTCCTCATTGTATTTGGGTGATGGGCGGTTGATTAATTGTATTAAAACAGCCATGCATAAATCTTGATTATCATAATAATATAATCCAATCAGAGACAAAAGAAATCCCAGAGGAAAGGTGGAAATGGTTGAAGCATCATGTGTAAATCGAATTAAAGTACAAAAGCCCGAAATAGTTTGTTATAAATGAGTTCATGGTACTTTTACAGCATCTTTGGTTTTAGAATGATGACGTCTGTGTTCTTAAAGCACCAGGCCATTCTTCAACATTTGTTGTATATACGTGTAAATTACTATACATCTGATACGGCCAACTGATTATAATATCTTTATATCTGTACGGTTTCAGTTTTTAAGTACTGCTACATTATGATCGCAAATCAAGACACTATACTTTTCCGTCTATACACAGACATTCAACTGGCAGTCTATTGTAAAATGTTACTTTGGCCATCGACACCGTGTGGTGGCACTGTCAAAAGTTTTGCCATTAATGCATTTATTTGTTGATCCAGATCCTGTCTAGAAAGAACGTCAAGGGAAAGAAGTACTCAACAAAAGCTCTCGTTCCGATGGCGACCCGAACCCTAATATAATGGTGACTGCTCTAATAGTTGGGTCAGTTGAAACGGATTATTTTAACATATTACTTAATAAGGGTAGGTAAGGTTTGCCTTTTACATGTGTTCTGTATCTATGACAAACACATGCACGAAGTCATGTTCTGTTTTGCAAAGACTAACTAAATTTCCCAAAGTACTTGCAACGTGAGGCGCTCTTACTATATAATTATGTGAATCAATATGGGTCGTATAAAAGATAAGTGCAAAAACCTGTGCAGTATATGTATGTGAATAGCTTCCAGTGATACCAGTGTACATTTAACAGTGAGGTAGTCGCGGTGTCGTTGTGTCTCCTGTGGGTGACATCCCTTCCGCGGCGGTCGATCAAAAGCCCCGCATTAGCTTCCATTGTCACAGAGCAGCATTGATTTTACTGATCACCAACGTTCTGCTACCTTCACTCTATAGTAAAGCATCCATTGCTTTTAGTGATTATATGTTATATCAGCACTTCAAAGCAGAGGATATTATCCAATGGGGATGTACACGGGCGATTCAGAGTGATTGCGACTTTTCTCTAATATCTAGAGATATTTATTGTGCAAATTCTTTGCATTTTAACCAGATGAAATGTAGCTATTAATCACGGTTCTACAAATAACTAGGTTTGTTGAGAAGAAACAGCCACCAAAATAACCAAAATATGAATGTGCAGATTTTATCAGCGTTAAATAGACCAATATAGCTTTGTTGCTCCGGTGACAACAGTCTCTTAATTGTTTTAGTCTAAACAGTAGCCCTCAACAAGAATACTTGTGATGCCAACGTTCAATGTTTGGATTTAGTATCATTTTGGAATGAGATAAAGGATACACCATGGTGTTCGTCAACACAGGTAAAGGTTGTTTTTTATATTTTCTTGCCAATACGTCTGAGCAGCTGATACCAATATAATCTGGGTCAGTCAGCATATCCAACTAGATTTGTTTATGTGAATCTGATTTTAAGTAATACATTGAAATATACTTATTTTAACAGTAATATCGTCAATGACATTATTCGATACTTTTAACGTTTAGGTAAATTCTAGTCATTTAAACTTATTTATTCGCAGTAAAATAGTAAAGTGTCCATATTGTTAGCTGTTGCAGTTTCATTTCTAGATTCACCAAATTCTAAAATAGTTTCTAATAATACCTTTCAAGCTTCTTTCAAATTAAAGTGTTATACTTCGATATACTCTTATTATTTCAACGTTTATGTCAGTTCTTTATATTAGTTTTTGATTTTTAATCATGATAGCGAAATATAATAACATTGAAAGGCGATATGTACAAAGAATGTTTTAAAGCCATACAAAATGCAATAGTTTTAAAATGCATTTATCGGCGATTTAATTGACATTAAACAAATAAATGCAAAAAAAACAACAACAACATATTTAATTTGCAAAACAACATTTCATTGCAAATTTCTTTTCTACACTTTGATAGTTTCTGTTCTTCTTATATAAATATGAACCAGCAATGCCAATAGGTTCTGTGAGCACGGATGCTTTACAGCAAGGTTTGAACTGTTGAATTGCAAAAATCGATAGTTGGCTCGCTCAGCTAGGAAATTAGATTTCATCAAAAGCTTACTTGGTAGCCGCTGATGTCGCAGGAACAGCATACCATATAATACTTCTCGATAACTCCCCTCCAGCAATAAATAATTCACATACATAAACGAACATTGCTACACATTGCGTGTATAATGACCATGAAACCATAAAATGTATTACCCTGGTTTGAGAAATTTAACATCACCTTGCATTGATTATAGCAGCATGATGACAAGCTGTTTTCCAGAAGAGAGTAAAATCACATGCAATACACTATAGATAGGTCATTATCGATAGCAATTTGTAATTTCAGCTGACATGTACGATCAATTACACATTTACACGAAAAGAAGTGATGTAAACTATATTTGATGGTACGAATTGTATATCTGTCCATTTAAAATGTTCTGTTTTTCTGTCTTCTTTACAATTTAAATTACACTGTAATCAGACTTATAGTATCAGCATGCTTCTTCACTTTTGACAATTATTATCAAATAATAAAAATAATTTTAAATTTTATTTTGCACGTTTAAGTAAATGTCTATAATAATCAGAAATGATCACTTCTAAAGTGGTTTCTAATAGTTACATGTGGGGTTTTAGTCAGGACTATAGTCAGGTTTAATTTGCTCATCATTTTATAAAAGACAAATATAAATACAATGTATTTGAAAATATGTTCATAAATTGACGAAGCCATGATTAATGTATGTTTCAGTCTGGCTGCCTAGTAATTCAGCTACGCATATTCCTATTGATCCGATTATAGAGGCTTACGTATGCCATGTTAATTAATGATTGTGCAAAGTTTGTGGAGTCCCACTTTCCTTCTCTATTCCATCTGAATTGTTCATGTTTTTGATTTATAATGTAAAATGTTACATACATTGGAAACACTTGATGAGAGCTATATGGTTATTAATGTTTTCTGGTCGAAATAATTATAAATCTGCATCATGGATTTGGATATAAATCCCTTAATACTAATACCGATCACTAAATTATGTCAATGAATTCATCGTGAATTCAATATCGTTTTAAATTTATGACGGATGGAAATGTTTCATTTTAAAGTCAAAAGAGTTTTCAACTTTGTCGAAAATACCGTTTAATGTTTTCTATACGACATAATCGAGTGCCCGATTCAGCTGCGGTTGTACCTTTGTATGCTGTTTTTGTAGTCTCTGGTAAAGGAATTTTGCATCGTAGAGAAGTGTCATTTAGAATTCTTGTTAGAAGCATTGCAAATACTAAAAATAACCGAAATGTTTTCATATAAATCATATGACATTAAAATACCATATATAATTAATCGAATATTAATATCGATTTTTGCAATTATACATGGAACTACAACATCTTCGATATTTAATATGGTAATTATGGCCAATCACTCTTCTGTTAGCTGTCGTTAAAACTAGGACAACCAGGGTGGGGCATGGTGCGATCTCTTGTTCAAGTACATTTCTTCAGTGTTTTTGAATCGGTTGAACATTTCCAATTATGTAAATTAAAAAATAAATTCACTCTTCTAGTCTGTATGACACAAGAACGACTTTAAGTGGTAAAATATGTTTGAACAACTCAAAATTATTTGTAAATTAAAGTACCGAGAATGTTTTGACAATATGATACTGTAACATGAAAGAAAAGGTGTGGTACTGCCGCCTACGATATGTAACTTTTACTTTATGTCATTAATATATGACCTGTGAATGAACATGTGCCTTGCAATTAATACAACGAAACCGCAATGTTGTTGCTAGTAGCCAATTTACACATCATTTATCATCCAACAAAACTGTGAGAATGTTTACCCCTTTGCTTATTGTTCATGATAACAACTGGCATCATAATTATAACAGCTCGCGAATCGGTAATAAGCATAAGCAATATATGGTGGTAGACGAAATCAAAATGTTTCAATGTGGAACAATGAAATGTGTGTCTATAATATCGCATTTTGTGTGCTGGCAGTCACGTCTGTTTAAATACGGTTCACCAATGCTGTTATTCCGTAGAGCTAAATGAGAAAATAACTCTTAACGAAGCAAACCATTGTTACTATTATAGAGATAAATTAGTGTTACTAATGAAAGGGACTGAACCTTTTTAAAACAAAACCTGTAGATACATGTGACCTTTACCTAAATTTGCCACCCCACAGTACTATTACATGCTTTTCAGGTAAATATCCTGATTTATCAGTTAGATAATGATGTCATTACGTTGAAAATAACACTTTATAGGAACTAATAGAAGCCCGCTGTCAATGAACAAACTATACAATTTTCATAAGATAACACTTTGGCTATTTTTGTCAGCAAATCAACTCAGTCATTAGATTATTAAAATTCAAACATTTAAATGAAAACATAATTGGTCATACATTATATTATTACGCAAAAATTGTAATTTAATTCTATGATACTTAGTCAACACAACATTTTCAATATTTTCAAAGATATCCCATGTACATAAATGTTTTGGTTTGTTTATTTAACAACATCATTTAAAGAAATTCTCAGATAATTTAGAAACTACTTTTAGAGTAGATCTGTAAATAGTATATAACTTACGGGCATTGAGGGTCCAATAACTATATAGAAAATTTAAAACAAAATCTTTCCATTAAAATAGCATATATGTATTTGTTCCTGTGGAAGATGAATTTTATCATGATCAGCAAAAAACATTTCTCACGCTTGGCTACGCCACTTGTTAAAATACGATTTAGCTCATTGGTTAAGTAAAATCAACCTTACACTAGAATAAAGCAAACATTTTATCCCACCATCTCTGTAAATATCGGTTGATATAACCCGTGTGATAAAGATGAGCTTTATCAACCGATATTCGCGCACCTGCTCTAAGCCGGACTACTTTTTTGACGAAACGATCAGGAGTGTTTACGAGAACGAAACTCATTTATCCCGTAATTATGCTTGTGGTCACCCCATAAATGTCCATAATATAAATATTGGTTAAATAGAGAAAAGAGTCTATTAAATAAAAGGATCAGAGCGGTTTCGATCTCTGTCCTGCAGGATTGAAAACTAAAGTAGCAGCGTCTTAACCGACTGAGCTAACCGGACAGTTCCTCGCAATCTTCCAAAGATTTATTTAACAATGATATAGAAAATTTGAACACAAAAAATAATGTATCAGAAAAATGAATCAACATGTATTACAGGAACATGATTAAAATTGTTTAGTAATAGTAATTAAATCAATAAAAGTACGAATTTGTTGTCTGCAAAAATAAAAACAACTGTCGAAATGTCAGATCATGCGAGTCCCCGTTGTTTTGATGTTATTTAGTGTGAATTGAAAGAATGTGATGAAGAATCGTGTAAAAACCTAAGCAGTGTTGAAGAGATTAAATCTAGCTACGAGGATTTCAAGGCAAAATCTGGCTTTAATCCGAACATTTTTGAGAAGGAATTTGATCTTGAATCTGTGGTGACTGTCTCAGATTGCAATCATCTGCCTAATCTTAGGGCAGACCCTGCATGATGATCAAATGTCGTTACATGATGAACATTCAAATGGTTTAGATAGAGCTCGATCTTTAGTCGAATCAAATACAGCTGACTGCACAGATCTGGACAAATGTGCTAATAAATCACAGTTTCTAGACGTAAACATTAACACCAACCCACCACCTCCAATCCCAACATTTCTCCAAATTTCGCAAGTCACCCTGTCAAAAACACAACTATCTTCGAAATTTTAAAGCGCTATATTCAATGTCCATAATTTCAATGTCATCAACAATTAAAATCAATGAGCCACTGTTTGTTACATCCACAAACACACACAAATCTCGAATGTAATTCGCGTTTCTTAATGCCAAGTGCGTAGCAACTTTAATGTTACACAGCCTTGACATCACACACTACATGTATAACTTTACACGAGGGTGTGATTTTTTTCGTTCTTTTTTTCTAACCATTATTTTTAGTTATCGTAATCAATAAAATTACAACCTTATGTATAGCGCAAATAAAATAAAAGAAATAACATGTTTATTGTCCTCTGCAAGCCTCGTGCTTTCTGATTTTCTTAGCCTCGCATGATAACATTTATCTATATCAACACTAACCTGGTATTCTATATATATATACACACACACATATGTATGTATGTATGTGTGTGTGTGTTTGTGTTTGTGTGTGTGTGTGTGTTTGTTTGTGTGTGTGTGTATGTGTGTGTGTGTGTGTGTGTGTTTATTGGAAAAACAAAACTGATCATTTGAATGGCGTCACGCAAACATGTTAACGATCACCCAATGGTATAGACTATATGTATCGCCTTGTTGCTACATAAAATTCATCAGCAGCATCGAGATATTTTACGCTCTATGTGATATTGTTGAATTGATCACAGCGGAATGTCAAAAGGCATGTTAATGGAAAGTTAACATGAGGTGGTCACGAGAGGAATGACATTACCCAAATAAACATAAAGCTTGGGATACATGAAAAGAATGACACGGACCCCCCCCCCCCCCCCCCCCCCTGTAGGTGTCTGACACCAATCATCAGTGTCACAAATCGCAATACCTTACAAGTATTCTTGGTTTTCCTTTTATGATGATAATTTTAAGTTTTGCTATCTTTTTGGCAGCGTTCGTAAATAAAATGAAAGTTGTTTTCTTTTAAACTCATCGACGAAAAAATAAATCTTAAACGATTACAAGCTGAGGAAGCTAGACGTTCGTGTGTGTATTCCGGACATTAGCTGACTAGTGTACTTACTCATTACTAGTATACCTCTCTAGTAGACATTGGGGCAGAGCACACACACACACACAAACACACACACACACACACACACACGCATGCACGCGTGCGCACTCACGCACGCACACACATACGACAGTAAACGAGGCCGTTTTTAAAATATTACATTAATTGTCTTTTTACCAGTAACATTTATTCCCATGTACCAGTGGCAACCGTTACATGTATGTCTTACTGGCAATCAATAGAAGTTTTCATAACAAAACGAGTCAGACAATGAATGCAATTGAAAGAAGCCTAATAGTTATATTACATTTGTATTACTGATTAACCCAAAGCGCATCTTTATTTTTGCAAATCGGTCGTGCAAAGCACATATTATTTTCTATGCAAACTCGAAGGTTTTCGATAGTCTTGCCAAAATAATAATTAAAAATTAACTCACGAGAAGTCCGCCGACAGATCAATATAATTATGTGTGCACTTTTTATTTAGTTAATCAAAGACTAAAACTCATAATAGATCTTTTTATGTTTGTCGTTTTAAAATATCTGCATATTTCCTTATTAATGCACACCATTTAATAGGACAGATTTTACTTTGGTGGAGAAAAATCAGTCATTGATTTTCGGTGAGATATTCTGAAAAAGAATATACACAGGAAGTAATATTCGTGTGAGAAATATAAATAATAAGGACTACATTGACATGATCGATAAATTGCCAAATAAGTCGACAGCAAATGGTACCCACTGGAGCCGTTAAGTGATATAGTTGAGTCCGATGAAAGTCAAGCTGGATAATGGTGGCGAAAATGAACCATTAGCTAGGGAAGATAAATTGCTGGAGCAGTACCTGAAATATAACATTGACATAGTTTGTTTTGTGGTCGGTAATAAAACCCTGCTGTGAATACTTGAGATACCATGCGTAAATGGGTCGCCGAGAAATGTGACACTATTATTAAATACTGGTTTGGAAATCCTTATGGGTTTACGTCAAAGCTTTTTAAAGCGTGCGTATTTCACACGGTAATTGCCATTCTACCTTTAGTAGTAAATACACTTTGTTTTGTTACATTGAAAGTATATGGTTCTGTTTCTTTTGTTTATTTAAACGAACTACATTGTAACGATAGAAATAAGCATGAAAACTATGAAAAAGTTACAAGTAAACTTTTACACATCTCATTTTGCTGGTCCCTTGAATTGAAGATGTATTGTTTACTTTTTTATCAATCTGTATTCGCGGTTTAGGTCTAATTCACAACCTACTAAAAGCTGGAAGCTTACAGCGGAATAAAAGTTTGGAGAATATTACAACAACTAAAGATGTGTTAATTTTAGACTTGGGCTTGTTGTATTGATCAAGCATTTTAAGCCCAAGTCTTGATTTTGGTTCAAGTCACCATTTTCATACCAAGAAAACAAAATTATTGTATGTAGTTATTGTATGTAGTTCAAATGTAATTTTAAGCTCAAATGGCAAAGTTAAAGTGATATGCAACATTTTAGGCATGTAGCTGAATATGCTTTGATTATGTTGTGAATTAAAATCCATGACTTGGTCAATTTTACTTACGAATGGTTGATGAATACGGGCCTTAGACAGACTGCACTAACTATCACTCACTTCTGCACGAACACTTTGAGACATATATGTGCATGGTATTCAAGTTTATTTTAACAATAAAATATGGGTCTTCTATATTATTAAAGAATATTTCTTTCGGGGACCTATTGTAGACACATACTTGTAAATAGGTCATATAAGTTAATATATGGCGTGTGGCGTGTTGTAAAGACTTTCCGCACAAATGCTGCAATGCTTCGGCTTTGCTTCACTGTTTAGTAACTTTTGATCATTTATCAAAATTCAAGTGCCAATAAGAAACAATGTTAATAATTAGTTTAAATGGTTTCTCTTGAACAATGCCTTGCATATGAATATTAGCATCGAGTGTCAAACGCAAGTTTTCAGCTCATACTAATGCTACTGTTTCTGAGTCGGTCATTCAATGTTTTCGTGGTTTCTAAAAGTAGAATTTACGTAATTTAATCAGCTCTAGACACACGCGTACGCGTTTAAGCGGCTCCAGGTACGGGAGGCCCCGGGTTCGATCCCGGGCCGCGACATACCAAAGCCGTTAAAAATGGTAACAACAATTAAAGATGTGTTTACTTTAGACTTAGGCTTGCAGTATTCAACTGATGTGTACCAAGTGCAAACATTTATATTCTTAGCTTTCTGATTTATTCCTTTCGGTAACTTTGATACTCTGCATCCATTTACTATTTTATTGTTTTCTATATTTATTTGGTTGATTGACTGCCTTAAATTTTGCGTTATGCCCGTGGTTTGAAAGAATTTAGATAGACTGCTTATGTTTTGAGGCACGATTCAAGCATTTAAAAGCAACCATTTCAGAGATGTACTGTATAACACGTATCTATAAATCCAAATTACATAATGCTGCGATTAGCATTTAAATATAATTGCCTTAGGTACTTTGATACAAATTAAAACGTACAATTTATACACGAATGTGACGACTGAAAGGTTTCGTAATTAATCTTATTATTTGATGTCTTCTTACCCCTGCAAGCGCTGCCTCGATTTAGCATATTATTTATTTATTTTTATTTAAAGAACAACTGCTAGTTCTTCACGATTTTGCGATCTCACTATGTATAATCTTTATATAATACCGCTTAAATATGAACGTCTATCTATGCACCAACACAACGGCACTGCCGAGGATATGATAAAATGGTATGCGACATGCTGTAAACTTTTTAGGGATGTTCACGAATAATCAAATAATCCAATATCGAGACGCAATTCGAATAGAGATTTTGGGATTCGAATAATATATCATTTTTAATTCACCTTTGCTAAGTATAAAGTGAAATTAAAGGGGTATTTATTTAGTTGATTTCATTTTCTCCAAACGACATAAGATGCTGACGATAATTGTAATTATTTCTGTTTTGGTCACTCTACTTCATAATTGTTATTTTAATATTATAAAAATACCGCGACATCTTTTTTCTGTCTCCGCGATTTTCTGTTCAGTGTTTTGCTATGTTCTGTCCGAAAAACAAAAATGCAAATTTACAGACTTTTTAATTGTTCGCCAAAGGTTTAACTTAACACATGTAAAACACACAAGCATTGGTTATTCATCAGTTAAACAACATTCATGTAATACTGACACTTGCCAATCACAGTTCGTAATTGTCACTTGTATATTGGTAACTAAATGTCCATATTTAACATGTTATGGCTTCGGATTAACGCCTTCTTGGCAATAATCAGCCTGTTACAATTTAACACCTATCCGAACCACCAACCAATTAAGACCGCTAATTGGCTCTATGCTTGAGAGATTTCCCTACATAAAACCTACGTGATTTTGGCAAATTGTCTTACAGTCTTGTCCTTTTGAAAATGCCTCCTTTACATATTAATGTACTTTATAGCATTAGTTCACAGAACATAATTGATTTTTGTGGTTATTCATTGTCTGCGGTTAGTAGAGTATAATATTACACGTGTGATATATTTTGTGTGTGTTTTACAATTTCATCTAATTAAGATACGGTCTGCTGCTTTTCTGTCGGCCATTAGACTGTATATAGTGACCATTGTCCAATAAGCTTTATATTGAAATATAATAAAGATGCAAATGAAGATGTATGTTATGAGGACACAAAAACAACATGGATTCGTGAATACAGAGATCAATATATTACTAAATTACCATTGCTAAATTATGTTGTAGAGAATATAGATAAAAACTGCAAAAAACTCTATTAATAAAACTGTAAATGATTTTACTTCAATTAAAAGGGAAGTAGCTGATCCTTTATTTCAAAAACGTTTTGTCCATAATACAGATTATTAAATAAATAAATTAAAATCTGGAAATGCACATGGCATAGATAACATTTTAAATGAATATATTATTGAAAGCATTGACATCATAGCCCCATATTCATGTGACACATTTAATGCTATTAATGTGTGTTTCCCGATACTTGGCCGAAGGTATAATAATTCCGTTACACAAGATAGGTGATAAAAGCGACCCTAACAATTATAAAGGAATCACTTTGTTGAGCGTAATTTCAAAACATCTTACAACCGTGTTAATCGAATTGTTAAGTTTTGTGAAGCTAATAATTGTGTCTCTGATAACCAGTTTAGGCTTAGAAAAGGACATTCTACAACTGATGCGATTTTTGCACTACATTTAATTGTATTACATAATTTAAATAAAAATAAACGTCTGTATTTGGGGTATATTGATATGAACAAGTGTTTCGCTGGTATATATCGTAACGCATTGTGCTTTAAAATGTTTCAAGCAGGCTTTCACGGCAAAATATTGAGGGTCGTTAAACATATACTGTATGGAAAGGTCAAGTCATGTAACACATTATCGGACTTCTTCAAATTTTCAGTCGAGGTACGTGGAGGGTAGGTGATTTTCCCCATTTTAGTATCCTTGTTTTTTTAATGATGTTGAACAATTTCTGATGACGAAAACTAGAGCTAGTATGAAAATAGATAATTTGGAACTAGTAGCGCTATTATTCGCAGATGTCATGGTTATACTTAGCGAGTCCCCCGAGGAACTTCAAGAACAGCTTGATGATTTGTTGGAGTAATCTAATAAATGGAGCTTAGATGTCAACATTTCAAAAAAAAAAAAAAAAAAAGAAATGGCATTTAGAAAGAGGGGGAAAGTATTTGCCGCAGAGAAATGGAAATACAATGACACCGATTTAGAAATTGTAGATTCATTTAACAACTTTTGGGTAATTTTCCACTATACGGGTTCTTTTCATTATAATACCCTACACCTGATAGGCAAAGCACTAAAAGCGAAGAATACCTTGTTATACAAATGTAAAAGATAGCTGGTAGTCCAAAAGTATTATGTCAATTATTCAACCCATTCGTTGGATCTACACTCAGTTATTCATGTGAGGTATGCTGAAATTGTAAATCTAAAGAAAAAGTGCTAATTCACTTAAAATTTTGCAAACCTATATTAACGGTTAGAACCAGTACCTGTACGGCAGGTGTATGGCGAATTGGGCAGGTACCCATTATGTCTCACGCTTTTGCAGACTTATAAAATACTTGTGCAAAATTAAGAAGTCTAGTAACCGACTTCTTTTCATTGTGTACAAAATGTATCTTAACAATAGCCAAAACGGTAACAAGAATTGAGTTTCTGGTATTGAACAGCTGTTAGACAACTATGGGTTTTCAGAGGCATTTACTAATGATATTGTTTCCTTCCCTACAGTTTGAAACAACGCATTATTGACTGTTATATACAAGAATGGAACACTCTTATAGACAAGAGCAAGGTTTTAGATGAGTACAAGTATTTTTAGAACCAATTAACATATGAGTCATACCTAGACGTTCTCCCACACAGCATGAGACATTTTATTACTAAAATAACAACATCTGCCCATGTGCTAAGGATTCAAACTGAAAGACACTCGACAAACCATTTACCACGTGAGGAGAGGTTTTGCCAAATTTGTAAACACAGAGAAATTGAAGATGTGTTTCATTTTATATTTATTTGCCCTATATATATGATAGTCTACGAAGGATGTTCATTAATGCTATTTTTTATCGCCGCCCATCTATGCTTAAACTTGTTACCTTACTTACAAATTATGACAAAACTATACTTTCTTATCTTGCTCACTTTCTTCGCCTTGCATTTGAACTATGTAAAAGTTTCAAAACAAACACGTAAATTCATTCTCCACTATGTTTTAATGTCATATATATTGATATTACCGTTCGTTTTGAAAATTAAAAACTGCTTATCTATTATATTATCTGTACTTTATGCTGTTTAGTTAACCACGTGAAATGTTAATATTACTACATGATGTATAGATTATGTACTCTGTACAAGTCTGTAATAATATATGTTCTGTTCTGTTCAGTTCTTACTAAATCGACACGATAACATTAAAAGAAGCTTTAGTAGCTCTTTTAATTTCATGAGTCATCTATAAATACAAATAAGTCATTATGTACGCAACATGTCTGTAAACTGTAAATGTTGTTGCACGAAGCACAACACGTAACGAAAATACACCCATGTTTCTGGTGAATAATTAATAATGCATAAATTATACGGGGCTTTCCAGGACATCTTAACGTTAATTGGTTATTGTATACATGTAGTTTTGTCATAAATGTTTTAATGTTAGTAATAATAATAATAATAATAATAATAATAATAATAATAATAATAATAATAATAATAATAATAATAATAATAATAATAATAATAATTGTTAAGGAACATTGACATTGTTCACACATTTACTAGCATTATCCGTTAACAGTATTCTCTTGCAAGTTACCGCTGACCGAGTTAAGAGACACCCTTCTGGTTCTTCTGGCAGATCTATAATATAGCCATTTGTATTTCAAAAAGAAGAAAGTGCTATGCTTAAATCACAAATCACACCACCGCTTTTGCATTAAGTAATACTAGCAATGTCAATTATGACCCGAAATCAAACAATTAACAATGTAAAACCAGAGAAAACAGAATGAAACATTATCGTGTTATGTGTCACCATGATATAAATTCGTTCCGAATATTCGAATAGGATTTGAATACACGTAACGAACATTCGAATAACATTTTAGGATTCGATGTACATCTCTAACTTTTATATATGCGCACAAAAAACGGAAAATATACTTTCCCCATTTACTTTGAATATTGCAAATATGCTACTAATTCAATTTGCTACAATCCTACACATTTTTAATCAACGATTCGTTGTTGATGGTTATTTTTCGATTATCTAATATAAAACTGAACTTTTACAAAGATACGACAACGAGATTTCAGTCAGGCTAACACTCAGCTATGCGGTTTCATAAGTCGATTTATACAATTTATAATTATATTTTATCAACACACTTTTACGTTATATTTCATCATTCGTTTGGTTAAATAATTTGTGTGTGTTCTTTTCGGGTGCGGCACTTCTTTGGCAGCAGATTCGCTACATGCAGTGAATACAAAGATCTGTATCGCTGCCGCACGCCGTGCTTATTCTGTTTCAAGTCCTTTTATCAGCAATGATTTCACTATATTACATTACTTATTGCGCGATTCGTTTTCCGCAGCCGGTGTCGTTCCGGTGCCATTTCGTCGCCTTACTTATATAGACGTACTTTAACGGTGAGATTTATATTTGCATAAACGAGAATACTGTCGGTATAGACAAAATTGCTACATTTTCCCCCATTTATATTCGCGAACATTCAATGAATTGCACATCTGTTTTATTTCCATCGCTGCTACTCATTTTATGTATTCCAAAAATATGCATTATTAGGCTGGAAATATGGAGCTATGGAATGTATGAGTGTCTTATTGATAACCGACTAAGTATGTAACGTTGTGTTTAAATTAGAAAATATATTGTTTTGGTGATTTATAACACTTGAATCCTAAGTTAAAACTGTCAGTGTATTACGATAAGACTGAATAATGTCAATTTTAAAAAAGGTTACTAAAATTGGTTGAAATGGTTATAATCGAAAAGATAATTGATAATTTAATGAAAAGGTTGTCAATGCTTGTTTTTTTTTATATTGTTCGTGCTAAAAGCATAGCAGATGCGTTGTAAATATATATAACTCTCTCATTATTATCAACAATGTTTAAACGGTTTTTGCTATACCAAATTTACCTGAAACAAAGCTTATAAACTTTATCACTAGTTACAAATGTGCATGTAAAATGTGCATGAAAAATGTTTAAATAACATGGATTTAAATAATAAAGACAATTAACTGGTAGTGCCTAACCCGGGTTAGGCGACGATTTAAATTCGCTTTTAGGCGTTTTTATTTTTTCAATTTTTGGAAGCAACTGTACGCACGTGCGTAAGTGCGTAAGCCTAGGCACGCCCCTGACTGATTAAAAAGTAAAGTGTTGTTGTTTCATCGCACGGGCTCACTTGTTGAAATGTGGCTTCAGGAAAAAGCAGAGACGGAATAAAGGCCTTGTTTTTGGACAGCCTTACATAATTAAGTTCATTGTATCTGTTTTAAGCGTGCTGACTGTTAGTTTCACTTCGACGGGGTATTTTATGTACACTGTTTGTTGGATAGAAAAACCTTCAGGAAGTGCGAGGTTGGAGCGCTCCACAAACCAGGTGTAAGCACACAAGTCGGTCCTTTTTCCGACTGACCGTTCCAAGGCGGTAATGTTTGTTTATATATATATATATATATATATATATGACTATAAGTATTTGGGATATTGTTCGGGTTTAGCATGTATTTAAGAGCATTACCATACTTTCGTTAGCTTTCAGCATAGTAGTTGGAAAATCGGCCGGGTATTTAACTTTAATGCGCAAACAATATCATAAGATACAGTGCAATTATCAAAAATCATTGAAACGTTTAAATTCGGTCGCGCTTTAGGCCATTAAAAGAGGTCACGAAGATCATTGTTAACACCCAAACTACTGGATAATTTAATTATGGCTTCCCGATATGCATTCATACAGAAAAGAACTCATGACGTTACGAAGTACATGGCACTTAATGCTGTTTCTAAAGGACGAGTATTCTAACTTAAACTAGAGTTGTATAACATGAAATAAACAATCAAAAGGTTTCTCCTTAGAATTTATTTTTACAGTACAGAGTCATTAATGCGTTATTTCACGTATATATACTTTGGCTTTTTGTAGCAATTCTTTTCGTTAAATAAGTAACTAACAAATATGTTTATGTGATAAAGGCCAAGTACCTAAGATCGTTTAAATGAGTGTACAAAAATAGCATAGTGTCCCATACTTTTATAACAAATATACATCTATTCATAATATCTAGCAAAGCATTTGTATCATTTATTAAAATTCATTTTCAATAGAATTTTCGTGTTCTTGGGACAAATCAAATTTAATATCTGTCTGCAAACCAGAGAAACTTCACGATTTATAGAAGAATGTCCCGCCTTAGTAGAGAATGATTTATAATGTCAGATGCAGTAGAGCTAGACATGCAGATTGTGAAGCGAGTCATTCAATTTACTTCACCTAATCATCATAAAATCAGAAATCTTGTTCCAATCGTAATATCTGACCAGACAATAGTCTAAGACGTAACAGAATTTTGTAGTCATAGATGTAAATTCAGTTTGATTTGTTTCGAAATTGTATATTTAACGTGATGAAATACACATCTATAAAAAAAAAAAAAAAAAAAAAAAAAAAACACTGACACTTGAAAGCATGCCCTTGCACGAAGTAAAATATAGACATCCCAGCAAGTCATAGATACAGTTCGATTTTTAGAATCACCAAGGACAACAAATTTATTTAGCGTTGATGCAAGTTTCGATTACATATAGCTAGATTAATTTCGAAAATATACCGGCCGGTCTGTCAGGAAGAATTATTAGGCGATGTGTGTGCCTTTCACAAACACATGATTTTAAATTATTATTGACGTTTCATGTCCCAATTTGAGCCAAACGATCAACTATAAAACGTTATACAGGCCGTAAACATTATAATCCTTTCAATATTGTTTACTTAAACCTATACAGCCTCGGAATCGGATTTCGCGTGTGTGTCATTCACTTTCTATTTTGACAAAACCATTTTCAATCTTCAAGTACGAGTAGTATTTTTCTGTAAGGGTGCGGTTTGCTACAACATATGATTTCGATGTCAGATCCCAACTGTGTGTACCTTAAAATAAAATAAAAAATATATAAAAAAAATCACTATTTATTATTATTATTATTGTTTTTCGATCGCGAACCTTCTGAAATCCGACACCTTTCGATGATGTCATATCTACATTTAATTGGATTCTGTGATCCTCGTGCGCCTCGTGTGCCGTAACTAAGATAACTAGGCCAAGCGCAGTTGCCGTCATTGTTGATATTCCTTCTATCACTTTGATAGTAACCAGTTACACTGATTTGCAGGGGTATTATTGTGTAGACGTTCAGTCTCACCTTCACTTACATTCCGACCTTCCTTCATCGACACATTAGAGTTATGATGTTTTATGCCAGTCAGAATGGCATTGAAACAGTCAACAAGCAACCGATCTTGTCTGTTTTAGTCTTGGTTTATATACACTTGAGAATACCTGCTGGTGAACTTACAAACAAACTTTGCTTTCATGATCATTTTTATTACTGTCATCGTACTGGGTAGCCACAACAATCCCTGGTGTTTTGTCTGCGATGTTTTAGCATAGTCGATTTAACATGAAGTGCACTGGCTGTAATCTCGTCACGAAAGATCTCACTCAAGCCGGCTACTTTACTTAATGTAAAGACGCATTTCTAAAAGACCTTATTTCTGTTATCTAAAAACGATCGCCAGTAATCTAACAGATCGACTACTAGTCAGGAAATGATGACTATGATTCACTTGCCCAAAAGCTACAATGTCAAGGTACTATGACAATGAGTATCACTATAAACTAGAATAAGACACACAAAGTAAGAAAAACAACAACCGTTACTGCCTTAAAACAAAAGTTGGCGAAAGGAGAGACTGGGTTGCTTAAACAGTTTGTGGAGTACCAGACTAGGGTGTGTTTTTTTCTCAACGGCAACCATGAAATACCCCGTTATTTAGAGTCTATGGATGAGAAAACTGTTCAGCGAGTTGTCTACAGATGAAGGTAGTATTAAAGGTATGATAAAAACGACAAAATGGAGTGCTCGGCAGTTATGTTTCACTGACACAACGAATCATACAGAGTCAGTGTTATATAAATAAAATCCAAACATTATTCCTTAGAAACAAAAACCTTGGTAGTATGAAGATTTTAATTAAACAATTTTAGTCCCTAGAACATTAGGACGTTGAACATTTCCGCTTTAAATCTGTATTAAATAACAGTCATGCCATGTATCACTTAAAGTATGAACTAATAATTAAGTAACAACAACCAGAAGCGAGTATTTCTATAAAATATCCTAACATCACGATATATCAAATCTTACATGAAAGGAATTGTTACATTATGTGTTCGTATTTAACAATCTAGCAGTCGAAGTGCTTGGCAAATATAAAAAAAAAATACAAAAACTTTAAGATTTTTTCTCCACACAGAGCCACTAGTGTCGATCTCAACAGCACCGTCATTTTAAGAAACTACAGTACCTATTTAATACTACCATTATAATAAACACGTCAGAGTCAGTCCTATAACGTACGTTCCTGGGGTGAGAATAGCAGTACTAATGCGTTTTCTTCGCAGGCATGTGTTGGTGTTAGTGGAACATTTTATGTAGGACATTCAAAACGTTGCCGGTTCGTTTGACTTTGGATCAACATGTTTTAAATACTGTCACTGACGCAATGTGTTATCGATTAAATGCTTTCTTCGATAGCTGACCGATCGACGGCTACGCCCCGACAGCGCGGTTTATGTGAACATTGTTTGAATCGGACTCTGACAAATAGCTGATCACCTGATTTACTTTATTTGTCGTTATATGTTTGGAATTTTGTTATAACAGTTTAAAAATTCTTTGACAAATAGTTAAGTGTATAATCTCTTAATTTCGCTAATCTGTGCATTAAAACGATGGATTAGTAAAATGTCCGTTAAATTAAAGAAACGAGCATTTCAAGTTATTTCCATGATAAACATACCCCATGCAGCTTGTGTAACGCGCTACAACGTTATGACAAAAGCCTATTCATACAGTGCATTCTCGACAAAAAGTGCACACAATTATGGGTGTGATCAAATTCAAAAAAATTTATAGTTCCATGTTTGTGCTTTCAATTTTTATTATCAGTGTTTAGTTATTAAAACATACATAATTTAATAGTATTTTTATGTGGTCAGATATAAACAGACAAGAAATTCTTTTACAATGGAAGAAGTTTTTCTTAACATTAACATCACCAAAAGCGAGTTCCTCCATAGAGCAATTTTCTGTCAATTAAATTATTCTTCATAACGAACAATTTTATTGACAGTTGCATTCCCGTTCAGATGCAATTGACCGCTGTAATATCGAACTGCAGCCCTCCATTGTCTGTTTTCATTAATTTCTGGCAGCCAGTGAATTCATGTTTCTGAAGCCGAATCAGTTTCTGCTGGATAATTATATTACATTTGAATTATTAATGACTTTACAGCGTATCTTTCCATTTACAAAATGTTCATACAAGACATCCTTTTATGCTTTATGCAATCTGGCAAAAACAATACATCAAAAGTTATTCTCTTGAGAAGACGAACTATCGAACGATCAATATTTCTCTGTTTTTCATCAAATAACCACTGATTTAGGCTTAAGTTTGCACAATAAATGCCAAACTTTTATATTGCATTAGGAATGATGTTGTCTATTTTGTCAACTTGATATATCTGTCACGCCATTTGTTTAAAATAAGTTGTATGGCAATAATACAAGCACATTTGACAATTCTGGCGAAAATGGAACATTACATAGGCTAAACAGGCTATACGGTAATCGATGTGAAGCTCATGAATTACTAAATGTCTTTGAGTCTATGCGAATCTTTAAGTCTTATACTACTATTTACAAAATGTCACTACATCCCTTAATATTGAATCCGCCTTTTCCAATGACCGATTTCAACTTGTATGGAGGTCTCAGGATTCCTGTTGCAAGGCAATCAATGTACATGTGCTTGACTTTACAAGATACATCTTCTATTAGGCTTTATAAATCCTCAAAAAGCACGTCTCGCAGTATTTTTTCAGCTTTGTAAATAGACCAAAATCAGCCGGGCTCAAATCTGGGGAATGCAGTTGAAGTCGTACGACGTCCCGGTCACATGACCTCAGTAGTGACATCACTCTTCTTGCCTTATGTCATTTACTATCAACGGCGTAGTTTTCAGCAGCACAGAGCGCTTCTCGCAAAAAGCAGGTCTCAATATATAATAATGACCTCAACCCGGTGCGCAGACAATACGCGATGATTGTTTTAGGCGAAATTCATCATCATCTTCAAATGTTCTTGCTTTCTTCAGAACATGATAGGCCTTGGGTGTGTGCCATTTGATGATTGTCTTTTCAATTTCGGTTAGTAAATACGCATCTACATGTAAGTTTTTTTTCTACCCAACCTACACTATTAATAACATATCACTTTCGTTTTGATACCTTTTCTGTAACCTCTTAAAAGCATTTGTCATTGCCTTTTTATAATCTGTGTTCAGCGCATGGGGTACCCATCGCGCGCCAATTTGTCGCAGGTTTGACAAAATTGTGGAACTGACCCACGACTTATCCCAGTGTCTGTTTCTACTTCTTCACACGTATACCGTCGATCAGTTCCCAGTACCGTCTTTTCTTTCTGGATATTTTCTCTCTCGCTTGTTTCTTCTGTCGGGTGGCCTGGGCTATAATGCTCTTGTACAATGTTGTACAATTTCTTTCTGTCTTAAACAGACAAATCCAGGGAAATACTGACTGCGCGAGAAATTGCTCCCCATATTCCATTGGCAAAGATGGAAAAAGCTCTGTTCCACACCCACCTTAGTTTTAATATAGGAGCATTGTTCTTCACCTGTAAAGCTGGCCATGATGTTTTTCTATATAAGGAATATAAGGGACACCCCAATTAGGAAGTCGTAAAATAACGTCGTTGGAGCAATTTTTATGTTGCAATTTTATTGCGTGGCATTTATGCAAGTTGTATTATTATGCCACAACCAGTTACAGAGATATTGGGCCAGTTTCACTTAAATAACTCTAGTATACTAGTAACTGATATTGAAAGCACATATTTTGAGAATACTCTTTCAAGCGAGGTTTAGATAGATCTAAGCCGAAAAGCTTGTCGCGCAATTAAGATTTGCTGAGCTCGGCCTTGGGTTTTGCCATACTATCTGGTTTGCCGCTGAAACCAAAATTTAATGCTTATTTATTTATTCCCGCTGATTCTTTAAACTCTTCTGAAAATGGAATTCACGGACGCTTTTGCTTGTCATGTATTCACACACACGCGTCTTGCTAACATTAATATATAGAGCAAAATATCAGACCCTTACAACAGAATAAGTAAGCTTCTTACAAGTTTCTTAGCACCATTGGATTGAGTTTCATATTGTTGCTCACTCCTCGAAAGTGAGAGATACTTAATACATGTAAGTGTACCTCAGGGAACATCCAATCTATACCCTTTATCGAAATCAAATTAAAAACATTAAACACTTACACCTTTGCTTTAAAAAATAAATTCTAAATAACTTCTAATTCAGGTTTACACAAATAAATGGCGTAGTTTTTCGTCACGACTTTGGGCATCATATAATAAAGAAAATTACAAGGTGACCAGTTTCATTCTTGACAATGTTATATCACCGCAAGCGATTTAATAAGCAAGCTTTACATAAAAATAAAAACTATACATATAGTTTTGACCTTTACTAATGGAACTAATGCATTTTAAAACGTCCATTCGGATACGCTTGACAGGATTGTCTCACTGATAGTTTTGTAAATGTTTTCAAATCGGGTCTTTATGTATATAATGTCCATGGTGATATAGGAAAAATTTGGAAAATACTGTAATAGGATATTAAGAAACGTAATTGAGTCATTGACGACACCACCACAGTGTATTAGAACCCAGTCCAGGGGGCGCAAATTTGTGTATACATATAACTGAACAAAACGAAACAAACTCTAGTTCTAGCTGTCCTTCTAGTCTAGTTAGTCGTCTATGATACATTGTATGTTTACTCCCTCCAGCAGTGTAGATCATTAGCCAAGTTGTCGCAGTTCGTGTGCAATTCTTTGAAAGTCTGCTTGATGAAGACCAGGTGCCACAAAGACAAACGACAACATGTCTATGTGCTACGGTAAGCGTTTAACTATTGAATAAAACGAAGCAAACAACTTTATGGCGCCTATCCTTTTGTTTAAGTGCGTTGAAAAGATACTGTAAAAGGTCACGTAAAAACAAAATGGATAATTAAAGGCAGATCCTAACGATTTCAAATATTGCCGTGTTCCGTCATTATTCAGATATTTTATGTTATGAAATTGTTTTATTCTTATAACCTTATAAGAACACTATGCACTATAACTCTTTTAGGGGTAGTGGAACTTGCAACAGCGTCCAAGTTATGAGGAAGCTTGATTGTCATTGGAACGAGTTCCACTAGCTATGCATTGTAAACTAGACTAAAGTATTTTCAATAGCCCGCACGGGGCCTAACTGCTATCTGCAATCGGAATAAATATAGACTTAGAGCACATTGATATGGCACTGGAGAAATAAATAAAAGCGAGTGTCACGCAGCTGTTTGTTCATAGCTTGCGTCTGGTAGCACTTATTTTATTTGAGAGCTAGCTTTAGTTAAAATTCAATCATATCGAAAGTATTGCGTGGTTAATATAAAAGTTTTCTATAACTGGGTGTTAGTGACTGCGTTTTACCTGCGTTTTCAGAATGTGTAATATATATTTAGTGGCTCTTTATCTGCTGAAGACTTACCTGTTTTCCAGCGCGTTGCGCAATCGATGTACCTAAAAGAATAAGTGACCATTATTTACATACATGTAATTGTTTAAAAGGTAAAACGTACCCCGTCCAAACAGAGCTTTTAATCGCTCAAGGTAATATTTTATTAGCGTTGTTTTAGCAATTTTGTCGGGGACTGTAGGAGTTACCTCCCACAAACTGTTGGTGCATGGCTTAAGTTGTCCTATCGATGACAGTAAACTATATTATATATAACTGTGCGTAGGTTTCACTATAAACAGTCGAGCAGAGCAGATCCTTTTGTTTAATTAACTATCAACAGTCGAGCAGAGCATATCCCATTGTTATGTTTCACTGTAAACAGTCGGGAAGAGCAGATCTCATTGTTATGTTTAACTATCAACAGTCGAGCAGAGTATATCCCTTTGTTAAATTAACTATCAACAGTCGAGCAGAGTATATCCCATTGTTAAATTAACAATCAACAGTCGAGCAGAGTATATCCCTTTGTTAAATTAACTATCAACTGTCGAGCAGAGTAAAGCCCTTTGTTAAATTAACTATCAACAGTCGAGCAGAGTATATCTCTGCGTTAAATTAACTATCAACAGTCGAGCAGAGTATATCCCATTGTTAAATTAACAATCAACAGTCGCGCAGAGTAGATCCCTTTGTTAAATTAACTATCAACAGTCGAGCAGAGTAAAGCCCATTGTTAAATTAACTATCAACAGTCGAGCAGAGTATATCCCATTGTTAAATTAACAATCAACAGTCGAGCAGAGTATATCCCTTTGTTAAATTAACTATCAACAGTCGAGCAGAGTATATCCTTTGTTAAATTAACTATCAACAGTCGAGCAGAGTATATCCCATTGTTAAATTAACAATCAACAATGAGCAGAGTATATCCCATTGCTATGTTAAACTATCAACAGTCGAGCAGAGTATATCCCATTGTCAAATTAACTATAAACAGTCGAGCAGAGTATATCCCGTTGTTAAATTATCTATCAACAGTCGAGCAGAGCAGATCCCAAATGTTATGTTAAACAAACATTCGAGCAACGAACGCCGCATTGTCAAACCCATTTTTTGGAGAACGTATTTCCTTTCTTCGGGAAACGGGAATTGCGAAAGCTTCAGTAATATTTCGCCCGTTGTCACATAATTTTGAATGTTTTGGTATATCATGAATGATCAATTTACAACGCTATTCTACTAAACTGTTTTATTTATAATTTTACTTGATATTTGAGGGCTAACAGCAAATTATTGACAAATGTGTCTGCTTATGTAGCATTCAAGAGCAATATATTGCATGTTGAACTATGTAGGTTGATGTTCCAAGTATGCATATGCAGTATGCATTACACGCGTATGCTAAAGAAAATGTGTATATAGTTATTTTATTGATTTAAGTGTGTGGGCAATTTAATTGCCATGATGTCATAGATTTTCCTTCACCCGTTTTTCGCATCAGACATTACCGTGTGATCATTTTCATCTTATTGAAGCAAACGTTTTAGGATAAGGGGACAGAAAAAAGAAAGTATATATCTCTTACAAAATATCGTCAAATCACGCAGCAATATTCTGTAAATAAGATCATTTTATATTGGATATTTATTACTTTATGCATTGATATCATATTGCCACTGGCAGTTTTGGCATCGTTCTGTCCTTTATTTGAGAGTTTCTGTTCGATATCAGTCATCCAAAAAATCACAAAGAAAATCACAGAAAACTAACATTACTTTGCAAGTAAGTATAGCTCCAATTTACTATTTTCAAAATAGCCATTCTTAATGAAGTCTAGCCGTAATATCAAATAAGACCACGGGCGAAATCAATTGCCAGGAATTTATTGTTTATATTATTGAATAAACAATGTTTAAGGCTAATTGTGCAGGCAATAAATCGATTTAGAATATGTGGTCATTATTATTTACAATAAAGTATTTGTATTCCTTTCATTTTTTTCGCATTATAGTTCGCTACAACGTGCAACTAAACTGATCATATTTCGGCAATGCGTTTAAATACAAATACTCATCGAGCCGAATCAATAACAGAAATTGTGTATTTGTAAGATGGTATGCCAATTTAAATACAAAATAAAATATTTTCTGAGAAATGTATAATGCGCGGACAAAATTAAAAGATCGATAAGTTGTCAACAATTATGGCAATAAAAAGTTTTCTCTTGAGTCATTAATCTTATATAGTTGAGTCTAATGAAAACAAACTAGACGATGTTGTCCAAAACGGAACATTAGCTAGGCAGAACAGCTACGTTGTAACAGATTTACTAGATACAGTAATGTCACACTCTGTTGCCATAAACGAGGGTTTACTGTACGTGATAACAACAATCCTGCACAACACATTTGATATTCCAATGTGATTGTTTATGTTATTGATCAAGAGAAATGTTTAATGTATATAATCTACTCGTCAAAACGTTATCGCAATCTTACAATATAGAAAGTAAGCCATAACTTATTGTCAATATATAATGAAAATAGAACTGACAATAAAGGTTGTGATAATGTGGTATTTATGTATGAGTAATGACAAAATGGTAATGCATAGTAAACATAGGATCATAGATGGTATTATCACTGACAGATTGTCGTGTGTGGTCTCACTAGATTTCTCGACAGCACGCGATAGTTTTCCTAACACAAGAGCTGCTCATGTGAAGGTTATTATCGAACATAAAGTGTTTACTTATTCTGACAATTTCATATGTATTGACTTCCAAGATCGATCGATTATTCTGTTAAAATGACAACAGATCCTGCATTCCTTTTAGTTGGAAGGCTTATACGTGTGTCATCATATCGAACATATTTAGGAAATGAATAGGAAAGACGACTAACATCCCAGGTGCTTCAGAGAGCAATCGCTTTAACAATAAAATGACTCTACTTTGAACCAGACAAATCCTTCTTAGCTTTATACATTGTTGTCTGCTGCATTGTTTGGGAAGTGCGAACTGCACTGTTAACCTCGCAAGAATCTATTTCTTTTCTTGCAAAAAAGATGTAACCAAACTGCTGCGAATACCATGATATTGCCTGTTGCATTATGGTCTCCATTAAGCATTCTATTCCATGTGATGCTTCGCTCTCTAGAGCGATGCCAATTACATTGTCATCGTAGAACTTAGGACGTAGAACGAAGAAACACACAAAATGCTGACTCACTTTATGTTAAATGTGGTTCTTTGTTATTTAAGCTAGATTTTTTTAGATAGGCTCACTCCGTTAAGTCTGGTTAAATAAGATCTGTGTGAGTAAATGTGTGTGTGTTATTTATACACTTGCAGCCGATTTGCAGAAGATATTTGTATCGAGGCTGGTAATGAAATTGTCTGCAATGGGAAGCATAATATTTACAATTCGTACTGTGTGTGATTTAACACGATCCTATCAGTGATATCTCTAAATTTCCTGCAAAATAGGACTATCAAACACTTGAAAGCCAGTCAGCTGCTTGTATTATCGATGTCCAAATCAACAAACGTTCAGTACGTAGACAGTATTATATATGTGTTTCTGGTTCTATGCATATATACAAGGACTCTCAAAAATATAATTAAAATTTAATAAGAGCCAAATTTTAATAAATTGTAATTGTTCCATATTGGTATTATAATTTTTTATTTTAACAGTTTGTAATTTTACTAGTACAAAAATGGAATCAAAGGTTGTTTATATTACACAATATCGCATACTGCTAGAAAGAATACTAGTATGTACAATTTGTTTTGGAAACAACCTAGGGATAAAGAATTGTGTCCTGGTACAGACTTTATAACGTAGACGGAAACAAGACAAAGCTAATCTATAAATATGGATTCCAGCACCGGTTCCTTGTACATTTGGGACCAAAGCGGATGGAAAAAAATAGTTAAGAAGAGTATGTGCAGGTAACAGTGGCACAAATTAAGCAAAATCGGATATCGATTCTCGCAGTATTAATAATGTGTAGACCACACGATTACACTAAGAATGCAAAACACTTCAAGAATATTAGTAAATACGAGTAAACAAACGACACTTTCAAACGTTCTTGAAACTGTTTTCCTTTTGCAAAATAAATAATAACATATTATTCATTTTTCACATATGTTCGCCTTTTAAATGTTTCGGTGCCGTTTTCTGCGTGAAAGTCAGCCCCTCTTAATTAAATTTATAGGTAAATAAATACGGACGTAGAAAATTTTCAACAAGTAAATGATGTATTTTAGAACTAATACATGGTAAGTATGAAAAAATTGACATTTAAAAATACAACAAACAAGTTTACTGATAAGATATTTCCGGATGACATTTTGTTTAGAAACCGCAGCAGGCAACATGATTTATTTATGTTATTTATATTTCAGCGTTGACATTTCAAGTACCATATTGCATTACGGGTTATTAGAACGATTCTCGGTCGATACTTGCTGTAACATTCAACAACATGAAACTAAATTTATATAAATGACTCATACATGGTTATATTGTGTTGCTCTTTTACTGTGCTTCTGAGATATATATATTTAAGGCATATAAACAATTCTGTTCATTTAATTGACCTCCGGCCATAATTGTGCAAATGAGCATACATGTATATATAAGAATAGATTGTCACCGTAAATTGTTTATGTTATGCAATTACTCAGAACAAAGTTGTTAGGGTACCCAGCCACATTATTCGTTGGTTTTAAATCTGCAAAATATAATGTTTTTGATGATCTTTAATGTCACATTTAGTGCCATTTGCCTAGTATTCCAGTCGGAACTGATCTTGGCAAGAAATAGCTTTAAAATACAATCCTAGGAGAGGGCGTGTCGAAAACCCATCAGCCGGGATAAAACTGATCCTGCCTAATGTTCTGAATCTTCAATCGTTAAAATAGATACGGCTTTACAGTAAACGATATTGTGAACCTGGTAGTATCAGGGAGGCGCTTCTCAAAGGACAATCGGAATGAGCCATTTGCAAATGACGTGCAAACGTGAATAAAAAGTAAAATGAAAAACAAAACGACGCGATAAATCTTGTTTAGTAAAGGAAAAGACGCATTGTCTAGGCAGAAACATTTTCTGTTTAAAGGTCAGCTAAATTGCTTTGCATAATGAACTAGCGCCAACTGGTACACATTTAGTGTATTGGTAAAAGCGTAAAGAATTCACAAGTGTTATTTTTCCATCTTCGCGGCTTAATTTATTCAGTATCCAATAGCAGCCGTATTTAACAAATGCACTAGTATACATTAGTAAACGTAAAACTCAAACAGTAAAAAGTGAAAAGCCAACTGAACTGTAATTTTACGCTAGATCTCAGAATGATGATTTCATTAAAACCACACAGGAAATCTCAAATATGTAATTCAGGACTGTTGTTTGCTTACGAAAATAGCCTATAGTCACCGGATCACAGTAAAACGTTATTGTACCAAGTTTTGTTGTAGTGGTTTTGTATCTGATATACGTTTTAGCCAACACATTTCACTTTGTCATTCATCGGACTAAAATATATCACTTATAGTCTCCCTAGAGAAATTTTCCCTGCTGGAATTTTTGACATTCGATCGATCTTCTGATCTTTTCCTCGCTCTCAACATTCTTTTATATAAAAAGCAAGCAAATAAACGATTCCAAGGACACGAAAACCTGCGGGACTACAGCGGCATCGGCTAGCTATAAGGCGATATGTATTATACACAGAAGTATACATATCAATGAATTTTATGTTTCAATAGCTGTATCTACAAAGTGTATTTTATATAACACGTCCATAGAGGATTACCGTGTTGAATCACTCACTAAACACTTTAGTACAAGTGGAGATCACAAGTCTATTTATTTTATGAAATGATAGAAAATACGGAACGTCCAGACAGAATGACTGTTTTTAAAAATGCATATGTATATGGGGGTCTTGTGCGGTTAAGCTAGACAATCTGTTTGTCATAACCTAATATTGAGTCAAATTTCTATGAAGAACAATATGATTCTGTAATAATATGACACGTTCAGGCTTTTGCTTAGGTTGTTTTTCTTTATGAGCTGACATAATAACAAAAATGACTCTTTATAAATTGACATAAAAACGACTGTTAAGGTAAAAGGGTTATCCATTCGAACCGCAATAAACTTCAGACGTTTAAATGTTACGCTTAATTAAAAAATGTGATCAATTAGCTTCACATTGGAGATCTCAAGTATCTAATGCAGGACTTTTGTTTTCTTCGACGAGAATCATTTGTTTGTCACATCACAATGCGGCATTACTCTATCTGGATTGATCTGTTCTCGCGTATTTTTGTCGCCACTATAATTCGCTTCGCCTTTCGTGACACTCAAATTTGTGATTTAACGGCTCCCAAGATTGAATTTCGCTGCCGGATTATCAGACAACTTATCGATCTTGTCAAGTTTTGTCTTGCTCTAAACATTTCCCTAGATATTGCTTCGTTTATATTTAAAAAAAAATCTAAAATCCACTGGTGATGATGGTATATATTTCTCCTAATATTTATTATATTTAGGTATTCTATATATCATTTCTTCGTCTGTCCCAGTCTGTGTAAGAATGTTCGCTGGTGTCATAGTTGTCTTCTCAACCTATGACCTTTAAGAGAAAAAGATGTATGCTTGCAGCAGCTGATAGTACAACACATGGCAAAACACACACACGCACGCACGTACACACACACACACACACACAAGCACGTGCGCGCATATATGCACGTATATCATTGTTTGATAGTGGGAATGCTTCGAGTGTATATTTTTATGCATAGTTTAACTTTTCCATATTTCGCTCAGGTGGTAGAGCGTCGGCTTGCGGATCGGGAGGTCGTGGTTTCAAACCCCGGCCGGGTCAAAACAAAGACTATAAAGTTGATAGAAGTGGCTTCCCTCCTAACGCTCGGGGCTAAGGGGAAAGCATTACGCCTGACTCGTCGGTGTCAGTATAATGGACTGGCCACGTTCAGTCCCTGGGCATGTTGAACTGAAATTTTCACACAAACGAAATCGTCACACGTGTGAAAAATTCGTACGAGTTCTTCACATACATGTGAAAATTGCGTACGAAAATGGCCAAAAATGTGCTGTGAAAATTTCGAGGCCTGTTTTCTAACCACCACTAGGTATCAACGAATTTTTCACATAATTATATGACACATTCCTACGTCTTGCACACATGACTATGTTATGAAGTTAAATCCTGAAAAATAAAGGTATTACTGTTAGCTCTTATGGATTAACATGATTTCTCAGCATTTGAAAATATCTCTAGCTCCTCGGTATCGTGCATTTTTGATGCATGAAATCGCTCCTTTGCTCGGGAAAGCATAATTTAAACAAGATGCAACAATAAAGGACTTAAAAGTCGTATTGCATTATAAAGGAAATCAGATATTTTCCTAGTTCAATCATAGGTAGATGCAATATAATTTTGTAAAATGAGAACTTGTAAGAATGTAATCTTGACGTAATCTTAATTTTCGTCAAGCAAACGTCACGCGACGAATCGCAATGTTGCGTGTTGTATCGTAAAGTGACGATGTTGTATTGCAACTAAGCAATATCGTATCGCGTTATTACATGTCGTGCGCTGGGCGACGCACGGCAATGCGATACGACATTGCGACATTTTCTGAATTTCGTATCGGATTGTCATGCGCTGTATCGCCATGTTGCGATGCCTTATCGCACTTTCGCTGTCGCTAGTCGGATGTATGGTATTTACGGAGAGATGTCGTTTTAGAATTTATTAAGTGGTTGTATTTCAATATTATGGAACCAAACCGCAGTCGATCAGTCTGACACCATTTGACAGACCGGACACATCAATTTGTAAGGATGACCTTCAAACATTGACATTTTCAAATAAATACATCCGGCAGCGTTTCGGGCCATTAAATTTTTGACGCTGTGTATACCCGGTGGCGGCCCTGCAGTGGGATCAAACCACAACATGTCGATGTAAATAACCACAGACAAAATGTCAAATTAAAGGGATGTAACGCATCTAGCAAACAGAGCCAGGCTCATGGTCCAAGGAGGACCAGAATAAATAACTACCCTGAAGTGGTGACGGGGAATGTCACGCAACAACTCGATATCGCATCATTGTGATATTACACACGGCATTCTCAAAACGAAGTTATGAGTATTTCAAAACTTTTATGATATTCATATATCATTATTATATTTCCTGCCAATTATGTGATTAGTGTAATCTTATTGATAATGGGGGCAGAGCTTGTGAATCGAGCGAGCCTCTCCTTAAAATTAATTAGTTTCACTTTATATGTTCTAAATTACTTTGAATATATAGTGGGCAAAGCTTCGAATTCCCACCAAAACTAATAAGTAAACAAATATTTAAGAATAAGTACACCAATTTTGACTACCTTCCAGTGATTTTTTGGAGAAAAATCAGGTTGTAGTCTAATGCAAAGGTTGACATTATTTCAGCCGTTTGATGATCTTACCGGTTCTTTTTTCAAGCAAGTCTTTGTACATTTCCGATAAGATTTTTGAGTGTGTTGTGTATACCTTCAAAGTCCTTCGGTACCTTTAAAGTTTGGCGGAAATTGTCACGACTGTCTTAAGGCGGGGCCAGGAAAGAAAGAACAACGAACTGCATGACCAAACTTCATCAGTTCAGAGAGTCAATCCGAGGAGAGAATATTTATGGTTATAACGTAAGTATTATGTAGATTTTTAATTAATTAATTAATGCACCCGAAAATATAAATGTACTATATAAAGTACTAGTATATTGAATGTGCCTAATACATTAATGTTTTCCTGATCAGTGCCTCGCTTTGTATCTTTATTCTTGTAGCTATTTTGGTAAAATGATAGATTTTGTCTTTTAATACGCCCGAAGGGACGATTTATGTTATGGCGCTGGTCGTCCGTCTGACCGTTCGTCCGTCCGTCCGTTTTATGTCCGGACTCATTTCTCAGAAACCATTTGAGCTAGCTTCATGAAACTTGGTATGTAGATACAGGGCAATGTAAGGATAATGTTCGTCATTTTGATTTTTCTAAGTTTGAGGCTTGCTGTGAGAAAACCAGAAAACTTTGAAAATAATGCACATCATGTCTCAGAAACCATAGTAGCTAGCTACATGAAGTCTGCTAGGTAGATAGAGGGTAATACAAGGATTATGTCAGCAATTTTGACTTTTACGGATTTGAGTCTTGCTGTGCGAAAACTAGAAAACTTTGTAAAATAATGCACATCCATCAGTGATGTATGTCCAGGCTAATATCTCAGAAAATATATGAGCTAGCATCATGAAACCTGGTATGTAGATAGAGGGCAATACAATGATGATACCCGTCATTATTATCTTTCCTCATTTTAGCCTTGCTATGAGAAATCGAGAAAACTTTGAAAAATAATGCACATCAATTAGTGATTTATGTCCGGACTTACAAACCATATGAGCTAACTTCATAAACCTGATATGTAGATAGAGGGCAATACAAAGATGACCAGTCATTATGATTTTTCCACACTTGAGCCGTGCTCTGAGAAAACCTGAACACTTCGAAAAATATGCACATCCGTCAGTGATTTAGTCCGTACTCCTATCTCATAAAGCGTATGAGCTAGCTTCATGTCAGCTAGACCATCCATCCATACATCCATCCATTCATACATACATCCACCCACCCATCTGTCTGTCACGGATCGTGTCGCTCTGTATGTCTTGAACCCCATAAAGGATTTTCAAATAACTTTGCACAAAATTAATGTTCATTGTATCAAGACGATGTGCAGAACCTAGGTTCCAGCTACCTTAGTTCAAGGTCAAGGTCACATGAGCCCTTCAAAGGTCATTAGGCATTTTTGTATGTCCGCTCTGTATCTCTTGAACCCTTTGAAGGATTATCAAATACCTTTGGACAAATGTTGATGACGATGACCAACGACGATGTGCAGAATCTGATATACGTACCTTTGTTCAAAAAAAAAAAATATGTGAATTTTCCGTTGGACAATATTTTGTCAAATCATTTTTCTACTTTTTTTGTCATGTGAAAATTTCGTACCTGTTTTAGGGGGGTCTAAGGTTCCATACGAAATTTTCACAAATATGTGAAATTTTCGTACGAAATTTTCACACATATGTGAGGAATCCGTACGAATTTTTCACACGTGTGACGAATTCGTTTGTGTGAAAATTTCGGTTCAACAGGGCACCTCATAAGTGCCCATGTGATTTAATGATCGAAATGTCGCTGCACAGTATCGGCAAAAATGCCGGCTAATCCCATCCCATCCCATATTACGCTGATTATCGGTGTGCTTTTGTCTTTGGAATAAAAAAAAGCCATATTAGTTTATTTTAACAAGAAAAAAGAAATCATCCATTTGTGTTGTTTCTATTTTTAATTGTTTACAACAATTACATTTTTGCAGTTTTATAACCTTTTTAAATCGCTTAATGCCACGAGGAGTTTTTAATAATTCATTAATGTTTACCCAGCAGAGAGTGATGAGGCTTTTATGAGTATCATTCGTTGGATGATATCCTTAATCACCTATATTTACAAACATAGTGTAACCCAAAAGTAAAATTACACGTACTGTTTTTAAATTCCTAACCGGCGCAAACAAGAGATTGGTTATAATCTAATTGTCAAATAGTAGGTTTTCAAAAACATGCCTTTCCTGAATGAATTATGTTCTAGCACTGTTTACACACAGACATCACCTTGACTTACTGAACTATATTCCAGCAATGTTAACGCAACGCCTAGACATAAGTTGCCTATCTATACTCCAACTTCTGTCCTAACAGTGATTATTACCACAAAAAAAATTATAATAGGACAAATAAAAGTTGACTGCAAGATGCCTTTTATATGTGCAAGCACATCTGAAGATGATGTATATTTTAAATGTTATTTAGATGTAGCAGGTATCCGACAAAAGTTGACATAGAACTCTCATATAGTCAATGTTTTATTCACGTCTCAAGTAAGTATGTGTATATTTTATGAGTTGAGGGTCCAAAATCGATTTAAACTTTCGCCCGTAACTGATCAATAAAACCTTGACATCCTTTTTAAGTGTTGACAACTGCTTGGGATGCTTTCCAGAAGATACCATCAAATTGGTTAGGAAATGTCATTATTTAAAGCAGTTGCTGTCATATTTGTGCAGTAATCATCAGAAACCGTGTGTAAGTTACTTTAATAGAAATCCTGAGAAATAGGAAATTTGACATTACAACGTTTTACAATAAATTGAATGTATAATCATATATGTCCTGATGAAATAACATCGATGACATGATTTATTACACGCCAAACAACGCTGTTTTGGAAAAAACGTTCCTATTGACAACGTGGAGGAAATCAGCGGTCTCCTATTATTGAATACACAAAACTTACCAAGAAGCAGATATAAAACAATAAAAAAGCAACACTGAAAGTCGCCTCGCATTGTCAAAACCTTTCGCTGTGTTCATGTTCGTGGTCATGGATGGGGTCAGGAAAACCTTTTCCCAACAGTCCTAATGTTTAGTCCCGTGAAATAATGTTTCGTTGTGACCTGTAGAAGCACAAAGACAATTGCGGGCATAGACTACACGCATCACGTACGACATCATTCTCAAACATAAGCAGAAATAAGGAAAGATAATTTTACTTTCGATAACCTCCGCTGCCCCCGCCCCACTTGGTCGATCATATTTGGATCAAGCGTTTAAATACAGGAGTTAAAATTATTAGAGTATCCAGAAGAATATAGCTACAGGTCTTTAACTAGTTATAACGCTCAATAACCTGTTATCCTGCAACATAAATACCATTAACAACTAAAATAATTTTGTCATTATTAGCAAAACAATGTCCTTTTACCAATGTCCTCAAAATACTTTATAAGTGTACTTGATTTAATACATAGACAACAAATATTTTATTTACATAGCAAACGTAAGTCTCACTTTTACCAGCACGGGATAAAAAAATAACCCATGGCTATTTAAAACAAAATTACAAATAAAATACAGGCATGTTGTTCTAGGCCTTTTTTCTCAACCATTACCTAAATTACAAGGACCAGAAATATCTAAGAACATCAACCAATAACCTATGTCAACCATTAAGGATATTCAAAAGGAAAGCTATTTGATCATTAAAAGGCGTGTTTGGTATTTGCTGTTATCATAGCGGTGGTCTCTGCTTAAGGTTATGTCAACACACTGGTAATACAACGTCAGTGAACCTTATAGTTTTGTCCTGAAATATGTCAATATTTGCGTTGTATTTTAAAAGAATATTCAATAGGCTGTTTGAAATGTTTATGCAAATAGTCGTAAAATAATACATAAAAACATTATTGTCGTTATACCTATAGCAGTTGTAGTCAGTTTATACTGCCTTGTATATGTTTACTAAGTTTTCTTGTTTTCTATGACCAATTAAATGTTAACTCAATGCGGTCAATGTAGAAGTCTGTCGACTTTCATTGTGACATTGTTATATTACCCACCGTTCTCATCAGCTTATCTGGATCAGTACAAGTTAAATATTAGTTGCTTAAATGATATTTCAAAAATATGATAAATGTAAAAGTAAATGAACATGATACGAAAGTGCCAATTTAATTGATTTGCTTACTTGTTTACATTTTTTTATATGACACATATACTTAATCAATGTTTCGAAACATTTCATAATATTCAGTTGTTTTAATGAATATACAGAGTGTCAATCGATAAAGTTTAGACGTTGATAATGCCAACTAGGCCAGCTATGGCTTTGAAAATTGAAACTGGCATTGACTAAAATTAAGACCACCTGCTCATTCCCTAATGTATTCACTTAATTAAAATAATTTTAATGTAGACTGCTTGTATGGTAAGTACCCCAGACGCAGTAACAGCTTGAGCCCTTTATCGACATAGTGATGTTTAAGTCTTCTTCCTTCAATGAGCCAATAATGAATGGGTCCCTACGGTGTTGTTTTTTTTAATCAACCATCATGCAGTTAATGTTGCATTACGTTGGCATTTTATATGAAGGGCTTGCGAGAAATTGATCTGAGTCAATGTCTAAAACGTTCAATTTGTTTTCATAGACTGACAATGTTGCTCATGGATTTAAGTGGTCATAAAAGTTGTTATAAAAGTAGTCATATGTTGGAGGTAACCAACAGAAAATTATGTTATGAGATTATCCTTAGATCTAGATTTAGAGATGAACTCATTTGACCACAAACTCTACATGGACCTTTATAACCGGCCCTGAAGGGAATTGAAGCATTGTTTGTGATGCACGTTTTTTCAAGCAACACTTGTTTGTTTTTCTACTTTCCTACCTAGACCAACATTGTGTTGCCGTGTTCTTAGTTATGGCGGAAACCCGGAAATAATAATCCCTATTAAAAGTACAATACCTTATAAACCCGTTAAGTATTGTCTTTTAAGGCCATAATAACTACCGAGAAAGAACGCAGTTGGGTCTAAACAAATAAAAACAAACAATATAGGACACAGAAAACTATCCAAAACAATAATGATTGGCAGCACTTTGATTCTGATTTGAATTCAAATAGTGAGGCGCAGGTTGAAAGCCATGTAAATTATAGGTTATGTTAAATTCGTTATAAAATCATTGTGCCGGTCATATTGTTTAAAACAACTACATAGAATATGCACGAGCCAATGTCAATGGCGCATTTGTTACAGCATCGGGCTATCAGCAAGAGAATCCGGTTTCCAATCAATTGAAATAAAATAAAAAATATACGAGTTTGTTCGAAACTAATTATGGCTAATGCCATATATTCTATTCTTATCGACATTCGAAATAATGGTCAGACCATTCGTTCTGTCCTTATTTTTTCTGCATAAGCAGCCTAAAGAATATTAAGAATATAAATGCACGTATACACTGTTTCTTTTATGGAGCATGGTAACGTGTAGCCGTCATGTACGAAGAAAGACGTCCTTGTAGGGTTTCACTCAAGCATGTGTAGGGTATAAAACACGACCATTATAAAAATATGCGCGAATATTATGCATATTGTAGCTGTACTTTATCTACAAATAATGCGTATTTACAACATCCCGTATTAATTCAAAATTGATAGCTGGTTATTACTTAAACATATATATATCACTGATGTCGTAATCGAAATTGTTTAAGTCTCTCTTCATATATATATGGAGAGAAAGAGAGAGAGAGAGAGACAGACAGACAGACAGAGAGACAGAGAAAGAGAGAGAGACACAGAGAGAGATAGACAGAGAGAAAGACAGAGAGAGACACAGAGAGAGAAAGAGAGAGAGAGAGAGAGAGAGAGAGAGAAAGAGAGAGAGAAAGGAGATAGGTCAAACGAAGGCGGAAATAGATACATATATGGCGTCAAGTCTTGACGCTCTTCCGACGTTTCGGTGTTTAATTACTCGTGGGGACATTGGTGTTGTTGTTTCTAGTTTGTTTGTAGTTACCATTTAATTAATTTCATACAAACGACTTTACCTTCAGCGATGGATGAAATCTCTAGTACAATTCAAATATATCACCATGTTTTTATTTTTTTCAAACGTAACCAGACATCGAATGCCGAAATATTTTAAGTCCACTGCCCCAGCATTTGAGTCCCGTCATAAAAACAAACACTTTATGAACTGATATAAGCAGCACACTGAATAAATACCACAAGTGTGTATGAAGCCGCGTGGTATCAGGTTATGCTGGAATTGCGGTACCGACATTGTCTCTTCATATGACACTGCATACTAGACTAAGAGGAATATTTAAGGGTGGTATTCGACAGTTTGGGTAATTCTTTTTCTCTCAAACAACCAAAAATGTTGTTGTTACCTGAAAAGACCCCTTGAAATGTTGTTTAGCGATGTCATACGCCTATTTAAAAGATGAATCACTACACCCCACTCGTCATTGCAAGCATGGATTTTCTATGTAAACTTTAAATTAAAAAAACAACAACGTGTAAGTACTTAATTTTGATATCCATTAATATTATAACCCGGCCAATCCGCTGTGTCAATATATTTGTGAGCTGCGATCCTCATCATGTTTTTTCATACAGTTGGAAAGAATGGAAATGTAGAACGATGTACATGTTTTTACCGCCTCACAGACATCGTTCAAAAGCGTCTTACTGAGACTAAAGTATGATATTATGTTAAAAGTTTGCCTAATTTCCCCACAAATGTAAGACATTGTTACATGTATTTGATATAGGCATACCACATTTCACACGTATTTAATTGACACATACATGACGTGGGGAAAACTGACATCGTGTTGAGTGTTCATTCCGTGTGCCGGGTCGGCTTTATTTGCCATATCTCAATTAATATATTTCCAATCTTGGTGAAATGTGTAACTCTTTGACGGACGAGACTTCGTAGTGTATAAAATTGTGAACGTAAAGCTATTAACTTAGTCTTCAGGAAAAAATCATTTTAATCTTTTATCGACCTCTTTCGTCTGTTACATGTTTGTCCTTTTTACATATTTAAATTAAGTGAAATTTTCTAGTATTACTTATAAACATTACACCATTTAAAACTGCTTTGGTGAAGGTACAATTTTTGAGAAGGTGCAATAATTTGCGTGGCTGAGTTCGGACTGACTTTAAAGACATTACCTATATCACGACTTTATGTACGATTTTACTGTGTTTGGTGAGGCCTTACAGCTGACTGTTAAGTGTAAGACGCATTTCGACGGTATTCCTCTACTAACAATTAACTGGACGTCGCCAATGTAACCATAATAGTGCCGCAGCGAAAAAGAAGCAAAGCAATTTAATAAAGCCCCATGCGCTCGATTAAAGGACTACTAATAATATCCTTATGTTGAGAATGTTTCCCCCATTTAATATATCAAACTGGATATTTATTTTAGCTGTACGGTAACAGAAACCGCCGTTGTCATAAGGGCACACTTATTGATTTGTGGAGCTGCTTCTCGTTGAAACGAAAGGCCTCTTCAAACTTAACTGAATTACGTTTGGTATTATTAGTAACTAGTATTTTAATATTTCGATTGACACTATGCAATTAATCCGCTTAACATTCTGCATTCAAATGATAAATATCTTCTGAGAAAAAAGCCCGTCTACTTCGTGAAAATACAAAGAACTGTAACCTATTAGCTACTCTTCTTAAATGGCCGTAACTGACTTGTATCTTAAGGTGAATGATGTTTTCTCATGCCACCGATGGATATTGTTTAAAAACTGTCTCAGCCGTTTTACAACGTATCCATAATAATTACTTTGATCTGTCTTTGAATAAGAATATATGACAAAGTCCTATGAGTATTGCAACATATACCAAACTCCGAAAAGGCACAGAACAAAGGTATTTCACACGCAAGCCAAGCGAAAAGTAAGAACAAATTTTTGATGAGTCATTTAAGGAAAAGAGCAAACCCGAAAGTTACCTTAAACCGGTTTTACAGAGCTCTAACCTCGCAAACCGGTTTTACAAAGCTCTAACCTCGCACTTCCTGACGAGTTTCTCAAATGCACGCAACGAAAAGAAAAACGATCTATTTGAAAACAAAATGTCCATGCGCTGATATTTTCTATACGTTATGACGAAAGAAGTGACGTCATAAAAAAAATAATGTCCACATAGTGTTCAGAAAAGGAATATGGTACTATTTCGACTTGAAAAACACCACAAAAATAGCCGACCACAAACAAAATCAACCCTCCGAATCATGAACAAACATGACCAGAGACGAATAAATGGTTGTAGCATCCTGTTCATGTGAAGATGGAATTGAAGAACCAAAGTTCAATAGAATGTACTCAAATAATTATTGACTTCCGATTTTGACATATGTATTCGTGTGTGTATTTAGCGGTAGAAGTTATGTATATATCGATATATTTAAAGAAATAAGAGTAATTATTAACTAAAACAATTACTCAAATTGTGTTGACTATGGATGAAAACAATATGGTTGCCAAAACACTTGCAATTCGTTTTACTGACGCTTTATAACACGAAAATGGATGGATACGAAACATATTTAAAGATGTTTATAGTTCGTATACTCAAGAACATGCTATGTTTTAGTCAATGTATTTACAAAGACGACTTTTCGCAGATGAACGTATACGTAGATGTGCAACGAGCCATTTCTATGTCGGCACTCCACGCGTAGCCGCAATCATAGATGTCACCATTGTACAAGCAGAGGGCGGCAGCAGGCGGAGACAAGACATGATTGTCCCTATCCATGAAGACACCTTCCTCAACCATGTCATGGACTGCCACCCAGGGCCAGTAGTCGTACACCGACGTCACCCACGCGGTCCTTGTTACGTTCTCAAATATTTGGAGCAGGGAGGGGTGGTTGAAATTGGCCAGGTCTCCATTTTCGGAGTCCCTGCAGTAACTCCTACTCGCATTCCATGAATATCTTATATCAATATACTTGTAGCATTTGGACCCGTGTTTGCGCCAGCCAGGATCGCAATAGCCTTTAAAGAAAGCAAAAAGAGCATGTTCAAACATCATAAATAAAGACAGCAATAATGCGGCAGTAGGTAAAATTGTTTAAAGATATCTAGCTCGACGTTGCTCAACCAGGTTTAGAACCTTGCGGTTCCAGCACAGTCTGATATTCCATACATTTTGTTTATGATACACGTTGAAGAATGTACTACGGTTTTATGTTATCGAAATCCCGTTAATTCCTATATTTCTAAGCTTTTATTGCAATATCCTTTGGATACATTTAACTTTCGCCTAAGGTAGTCATAAAATGATGCTCTGTTGTTTCTTCATTATTTGCTACATGTAGGTGTCTAGGTGTATTGTCACGTAGCTGAAAATTGCTATTTTAACGATTTATTAACTTATATATCAGGGATGTACGCCTGTAAATAAGTGCGAACTAAGGTTCATACCTCTGAACACGGAGGCGTAATGCTGTCCGCAAGACGTTGGTAGCGTGTTGGTGTCCACTGTCTCGTTGTTCAGAGAGCACAATCCCATTATCGGGTCGTACAAGAAAGATTCACATATCGGATTGTCGAGGCACATCTTGCTGCACTCTAACTGGGATCTAACCGTCATTTCGTCAATGGGAAACCCGTAAGAGTGCGAACAGGTGAATGTGATGGTCGAAATTGCTTGTTCGTCTTGTGCAAAAGCTACCGATACCATCACAAACACGAGTAATAATACCGGCGGAATCGCCATCCTTGCGCTGAAATTAAATTGTATTGGTTAAATTGTATTATATACGTGATTTTCATAACGTGCACAGTTGGTATTTCATTTAACACGAATTTGATGTGAACATTAGCATTTATATAAATGCACTTTGTTGAAAGATACTTTGTTTACTCTAATTATAATAAAGGTCCAATCAAATAGAAAATTAAACTTATTTTTACCGGCAAATAGCTTTTCAAACGGCATATGTTCCCGACGCATAAATCAAATCGAAAACAACTGGATGTTGCAGTTTAATACTCAAGTACTTTATAAATGGTCTCATGTCGCGTGGGGAGGTTTTCCATCTAACCTGCGGTGACTTCAGTCTGTTGGTTTTCCTCCTTAGCTTGAATTCGCTAATATGATCATAATTGTGTGTATGCGTTGTAGCAAACTCACACACAAAAAAAACTTTTTAAATTATTTTAGCGTCCTGCAGACCTTCTCACGACAACATCTGTGCGTCTTAGCAAAGTAAATAGACATGTTGCTTGAAGGAATAATATTGTAACGTCTAGAAATTTCACGTTAACAGAATCCATGTCAAACCAGCCAACTTATCAGAATAGCTCATATTACAAGTGCGGACAAATAACAATTATTTTGGACGTTGTGAATTGTTTGTGGCAACAAGGCGCTCTGTATCTTATGGTTACATCTAATTGAAGGTCAATCTACATAACGTCCAGCACACGAATGTTCTACTGACGTGTTTAGTTTCTAGACTTAAATACTCACCAGTATTAAAACTGTCCTTCTAGTTAGTATGTGTGGTAATTTTGTTTTTCTGGTACATGTAAGTAAAGTAACGTTTTTATTGTTGTTTCAAGAACAGTGCAACAGTTAATTTATTGGTTGGTTTATTGGGTTTATCGTCCCACCAACAGTATTTCAGTTATCTGGAGACGGTGTCAACTTGAATCAGTTATTGTGCTGCTTTCACTGTGTATAGCATGCCGTGAACACCTGGCATGATACCACATCCAGTCACATTATCCTGACACCGGGCCAACCAGTCGTTGAACTACCCTTATATTTGCTTGAGCGTTAGCAAGGGAGCTATACCACTACCATTTTAACGACTTTGGTATGTCGCGGCCCGGGATCGAATCCGGGGCCTCTCGTACCTGGAGCCGACACTCTACCGATTGCGCTACTAGGTCCGGTCTAATTTATTGGTAAGTTGTTGTAAATAATTTAAAGGGCAGCATTGTCCATACGAACTATGAATGCATTTTGAATGTGCAAATAATAATGGCAACGTTTGTCGACCTTTCGCGGCAAGATTTTCTATGTTTATTTTTACATGTTAACTTGCCGCAATGCAACATTGCACAATATCAATAGGTGCGGAAAATGCCGTTAGCTTCCGTCAAACGGTTCTGACGTCGGGACTAATCTAAACCGTCAAGCCTAAGGACAGGAAATGCGCTTTTTTAATAAAAAAACTCATTTCCTGCACATTATGACAATGCCTGACATGAAAGAGTTTTCACAGATGAGGAGCAGACCACAATCTGTCCAACCCAACTCGAGCCAGATACAAAAGACAGTATTCATTTTGTGTACTAATAAATCACTTTTTAATTGAGCGAGACTTTATGCATGTAAGTATACAAAAAAATATGATAACATGTAATACGAAATGAATAAGATAAACAATTTTTCCCAAAACAGGCACGAAAAATAAAAAAAATCCAAAGCAACGATAATCGCCTGTTGTCACGCGTTGCTTGTCGGTTATTTTCTTCTAGACAAACGGCTCGTCTTCGTTTGGAAATGTGTTCGATCTGTTAAGCTTCTCTTTGATCTTCTTGTCTATTGTACATGTAACGTGCTTGTAGAACACACGGACTGAACTTGTTCAAACATAGCGCAAAAAATAATAAAGACAACAAATTTTTGTCTGGTGTAATTTGTCATGTTCCTTAACACTACGCATTAAGCACTCTGTCGGATTTAAAGAGCATTGTCAAACAAGTAATAACAAAATTTCCGGTTGTGGATCGCATACTGTATGCACGCTAACGGATACAAACGTGGCGTTTCCGTAGCAATGCCGTTTACGCTCTTCACTGCTTACTCAACTTCTAAAACTAAATCCATTTATGCATATTATTGTATTTTCTCATCACTTAATAGGGAGTACAGTCGGGTGGCGATTATTCTGGCATAATATAAGCATGCGTATTTAATACAGTCAAACCTCGGTCGCTCAAACATGGACTCAACACACTAGGACTCCTCGGTTCGGTAGAACTTACCCGCTGGTCCCTTGGTTTTGTCCTTATTTTTGTCTATTAGTTCTATCTTGATCGCTAGAACACCGATTCGCTGGGTAACTAGAACTAATTGATTGCCCCTACACCCCATTTACCTGTATTTTCACACCTTTTTGCTCAACCTGGCCACATCGACGACTGGTTGCCGTGCATTTTGTTTCCGGTTGATGTGTATTTCACACGTTCATTAAACATACCACTACCCGGCGTCACAGTTGTTAATTACTGTAGTGATGGCAACTTATTGACACCAGGATTGAAGAATTATATTCTGATTGCTTTGTTATTAAGACTTCAAAATTATGTGTACATATGCCGATACAAACAGCGTATTAACGCGATATTTCTTGGCCATTCTTAGTGATTACCAGATGTCATCGGTCACACATCTCGCTCGGTCGAACTCAAGCGTAGGTCCCTTGGGTGTTTGAGCGACATAGGTGTGACTGTAAATAGTGCATAAATGCAACTTTTAAGGTTGCGAGTATCTACCTGTAGCAGAAGGCATTTAGTAAGGCAGACATTTTTTTTTGTTGTCCCTCACTTGCTAAATTCATTTACTTTGATCTGCGCTGTATACGAACCATGAGCAGCTTGATGGATATTAACAAATATAACAATGTTAAATTCTAGCCGACCGTTTACGCAGGGAGACGATTACTAACAATAGCTACCTTCCAAGAACCACTTGTGAAAAAATGTCAAAATTTATCTGCAAATCCTCATAAATTGAACGACAACAGTTGTATAAGCTGAGAAAGAGCATTGTTACAGTTTAAACAGTAGCGTTGCTCTTCGTCTTTGTTTACATATTTTTTTAAAAAAAATATAACCCATTGCTAAATTATCTGATTATTTCAATGCACTATTTACTTTTTCAGAAAAATCGTTCACGTACCTTTTTCCAGTTGTTATTTGTCTATCTTCCTTACGTTTAAGACGTCCGTCTGAAACCGGTGTAAAGCTAAATAAAGTGTTTGAAACCTTGTTCAAACGGTACTAAACTGACAAAGTATGAAAGGTAAAATGTTCATAAACAGCTAGGAATAAAGACAATTGATTATCAATATCCCCAAAGAAGTTTTTGCAGTTAAACGAAACACAAAATATTGATCTTTATATCGGCCAGGGTTCGATCTGAATGAGAAATTAAATTAGGTTACTTTGTAGACATTTCGCGACAAAAATGAAGCCAATCGACGAACCCCACAATAGACGCATATTGTATTAAAACAAGTTCATCATTGATTGAATTTGAATAAAAGACTCTCCTTGCCGAGTGTCTTAAGTGGAAAATTATAATTTTCTTATTACTCAGTTTCAAACAGCGTTGGTTGAAGTATCGGTTTAGACAAAACCTTTCTTGCTTGTGGAGCGGTTTTCCAGATGACCTACACGCTGATCTCACCCAGTCATTTTGTTTTAGGGTCTTACTATTCAAAAACAGCAGCACGTCGCTATAATGACAATTGGTCTGATGCTGCAGAAGTATGTAAAATATATTTAAATATACTAACTTTCCTGTATCTTGTAAATAGCACAACAAATATGTTTTCTGGAATATGGCTCTCAAGTATAATACCCGAGCGTGATATATTGTCAATGTTTCCGCCATACATCTTTAGTAAAGGAATCGCTTATAGCTTAGATGGAGACCGATTGTAGATATAACTATAAAATGAATCTAACAAAGATGATTATGTTGCACCATATTGCTATTGATATCCAGGGACAGGTAACATTTCAAGTGGAAGCATAACTTGTTTTGATGCTGTGTGTTTATTTTATTAATAAAAATAAACACTATTGTACCTAAAGTTAATACGCTCCTAATATACTTCGCAGGTTAAAATGCAATTCGTTAAAAGTAACATCTACGTGATTTCACCAATACTCTTCCTGCAAATATTCCTGATTAGATAACGACATTTATTCATATTATCAATTACAATGTACTTCAGAACAAGCAATGATAAGGAATAAAAATAGCCTTGCTAATTGAATGGATGTTATTAATTCTGTTTTGCTGTATTTGGATATTTAAACTGGTCTATTCCAACTACGCGCCCAAAGTGTGATTCTGCTTAAATATCTCTCCTCTTATCTGAATCACAATTAAGTTGCATTTATTATCAATATATACTTACACTAATTATACAATCATCGTATTTAATTAACCTCTAACGAGTGTATTTTCCTATCACTTTTTAAAGCAAAACTTTACATTTTATATTTAATAAACGATGAATACACACTTTATAAAAGTAACACGAATATCATAAAAGTTCGAACAGGTAACTATAATACACGCAACACGACATGGGCAAAAGGGCCCTGTATTGTCATACGTAATTAACCTACCTGAGACACAAATGACAAATGTAAATAGACATAGTGCTGAACTGTTGACATTGTTGCCGTTCGGTCGCTTTCAAGACATTAACATTATAATATATTGCATTTCACTATAATGTCTGAGTACTTATTCAATTAAATGGATGCCGCCGCATGACTATCACTGCAGACGACCCATATTACGTCTTGTACACACTGGCCGACTTAGCATTTTAGCTCAGGGCAAAGTGAAAAGCCGTTTCAGCTGGTTTAAACCATGTAGCATTTTATAAGCAAAGTCATTTGATTTTATTTAGAAAACTATTGTATAGGTCAGCTGTCAGTATTATATCCGCATAGGTAATATCTTAATTAACCTTTCTTCCACGGCGGCCTGTATGTTATTTACATGCATTTATTAGACCAACGACTTTTACGGTATTAGCCGAATTTCTATGGTAACAGTCAAGTAAGTCACATTTGTAACGTTACTCGCAGGTCGTATAGTACATTTGTAGTAACGAAAAAAACGATCGACCTTTAAACGACATTGAAGTGATTTGAAGTGTCCTATTTCATAAAACCAAATGGAAGAAGTGTTTAGTCGCCACTTAGTCTATCCGTGTGTCATGTCCGTCAGTGCCCATCAGAAGGCCATAATTTTTACCAAAGCTAATCTCTAAAATTGTTTGATATAATAATTTAAACATGGGATTGCATCGATGAGTAAAAGTGCTGTGTCCAAGAATCATAACTCGACCTACGCTATTTATGGTTGTAGTTATGGTTATATTTTTGGTCATTTATGTTGTCTTTTTGTCGAAATAATCTTGAAACTTCTAGGTTCACCTCAAATTTGGTACGTGTATCAAGGCAACTAGTGAAAAACGGAACTACAGAGCACACGAATTATAACACCACCTTTGCTATATTTTATATTATCTTCTTTATTATTTTCGTTTCTCTATCTCACTGATTTGCTTGTCCGGATTAAAAAAAAATTAGTCACTGCATGGATTCGCATAACTCTTGGTATATAGTTATTAGGTTATTATGGGGATAATTAGAAGTGTACTTCACGAGATCCATGACTGCTGGGGTTTTTTTTCGGGTTATCTCCCTTATCTTATTTTCTTTCTTCTGATCTTCTGCTTCTTTAAAATTTTAAACAAATTTAATTAATTTGAAAACCCATTTATGTTGTACTTACTGTGTTTAGACTGTATAATACTTTTTAAAAAGAAAATATCAACATATTTTTAAACAATGCATGGTTTCCTATGATTTTGGATTTAATAATAGTATGGTAAAGCTCATCGGGATTATACGAGTATTGATCCTTGACTGTCGCTTTACTATGTTGACAAAACCGGTAAGCCTAATTCATGCATATAAAACTGAGCTTGCAATTATTTATTTTTGACAATGTAATCGTCAAGCGGAGACTTTACGGCCTTTTATAAACAAACGCACGGAAATCGTGGACTTAAATTTGCTCTCTGGCTAGTTTAAACACCGCTAAATGTTTACAGGAACATGCGAATATGCATGACTGCAAGATGAATGTCGTCAAGTATTATTAAAAACATATAGTGAAAAGCTGACCTACTTTAGCACAAAAGAACGAGTGTTTTGTTTGTATTTCTGTTTGTGTGCGCGTTCTCTATGTATGATCTAAAAGACTGTCAAAGTATCAATAGTTATTGTAACATTTAAATTGCAGAGCCATCTATTGTGAACTGATGCTAGATATTGTTTGATGGATAACTCAGCTGTTAAAGGAAAAACTATAGGAAACTATAGGCCATCTATTCCTGCAGACAGCTCTAGTCCTGGTTCTGTCATTAGTTAATGGCGACTGTAATCTGTCCACTGGGAGTTATCAACCGCTCGATAGATCCAGTTCACTAACAAGTCCGGGGTCAACCCTGGCAAATATTGAACTAACACATGCATAAAAAGTAATAATATCGACAATGACATGCAGTTTTTGTCACTTATGCAGTAAAGTATAAGGATTCGAGTATAAAAAAAATACTTTTTTTTCGGAATGAAATTGACGTGAGTATTGAAAACCAGGCTAATATGTTTTAGCATACACCTTTACTAACTTTGTTCAGTGTAAATATTGATAGCACGTGGTAACAAACAAGTTTTTTTTAATTAAATGTCTTCAGTATGGAGTTACCATATACCTGTGTATTTAATCTTAATGAATATTGATAATGCACCAAAATTCATGACAACATATGGGTCTTGCTACTTTCTCTACATAGATTGTTATCAAATTATCGTTGCGTTCAAGAGAACAAGCAAATTACTAACACGGTACGTCGGAGAATTAATAAACACAAACCCCAATCTAAAATACATACAATGGTAATATCCGACTATTATCTTATAGTAAATACATACAATGGTGATATCTGACGATTATCTTATAGTAAATACATTAATGGTGATATCTGACGATTATCTTATAGTAAATACATTAATAATGATATCCGACGATTATCTTATAGTAAATACATTGATGGTAATATCTGACGATTATCTTATAGTAAATACATTGATGGTGATATCTGACGATTATCTTATAGTAAATACATTGATGGTGATATCTGATGATTATCTTATAGTAAATACATTGATGGTGATATCTGACGATTATGTTATCGTAAAATACATTGATAGTGATATCTGACGATTATCTTATAGTAAATACATTGATGGTGATATCCGACGATTATCTTATAGTAAAAACATTGATGGTGATATCTGACGATTATCTAATAATAAATACATTAATGGTGATATCTGACGATTATCTAATAATAAATACATTAATGGTGTATCTGACGATTATCTTATCGTAAATACATTGATAGTGATATCTAACGATTATCTTATAGTAAATACAATGATGGTCATATCCGACGATTATCTTATAATAAATACAGTGATGGTGATATCTGACGATTATCTAATAATAAATACATTAATGGTGATATCTGACGGTTATCTTATAGTAAATACATTGATGGTGATATCCGACGATTATCTCATAGTAAATACATTGATGGTGATATCTGACGATTATCTTATAGTAAATACATTGATGGTGATATCTGATGATTATCTTATAGTAAATACATTAATGGTGATATCCGACGATTATCTTATAGTAAATACATTAATGGTGATATCAGACGATTATCTAATAATAAATACATTGATGGTGATATCTGACGATTATCTTATAGTAAATACATTGATGGTGATATCTGATGATTATCTTATAGTAAATACATTGATGGTGATATCTGACGATTATGTTATCGTAAAAAACATTGATAGTGATATCTGACGATTATCTTATAGTAAAAACATTGATGGTGATATCTGACGATTATCTAATAATAAATACATTAATGGTGATATCTGACGATTATCTAATAATAAATACATTAATGGTGATATCTGACGAATATCTTATCGTAAATACATTGATAGTGATATCTAACGATTATCTTATAGTAAATACAATGATGGTGATATCCGACGATTATCTTATAATAAATACAGTGATGGTGATATCTGACGATTATCTAATAATAAATACATTAATGGTGATATCTGACGGTTATCTTATAGTAAATACATTGATGGTGATATCCGACGATTATCTCATAGTAAATACATTGATGGTGATATCTGACGATTATCTTATAGTAAATACATTGATGGTGATATCTGATGATTATCTTATAGTAAATACATTAATGGTGATATCCGACGATTATCTTATAGTAAATACATTAATGGTGATATCAGACGATTATCTAATAATAAATACATCATTGGTGATATCTGACGATTATCTTATAGTAAATAAACAACTGTTAATGTAATGTAGCCGAACATTGTTATTTTGATATCTTGAAGTGATGACTGACCATAGTAAGTCCTGCTTTTAGTAAAACACTCAGATCAGCGATAATTAAGAGCAAGTTATAAAATAATCCGTCTGACTTAAAGTGTAGAGTCACGTGTTTAAATTCACCTTAAACAACTTAACAAACGGACGTGCAGCTAAAATGATTATGTAACGTGTTCTCTGAGTGTTCGAGTGATTAGACCTGAGTACAAAACACTTTCTTCTCAGTATTAAGCGTAAGTCTAAAAGTAACACGTGACGTACAGGCATAGCGAGCTGTTATTGTTTCGAAAGGACGAAAAAACAAATTAATAATAGGCCTAGGATACAGCACAAATGACTTTTATTGTGTTTATCTTGCAAATAAACATGTTACAATTTCATGTAGCAAATAAGCAGAATTTGCATTAGATTTTGCTTATACATAATATACATATTATTT